>VZRR01002862.1:0-24542 GCA_013398015.1 Oreocharis arfaki
GGTGTGCCCGCTGGGGACTGGTAGGAAAACACTGCACGTCACGGTGGACTGCGTCGTTCTTGCTGCCACAAGGTGGGAAGGACTGCGTTGAATGTCCTGTACACTTGCTCTGTACCCGTTTCCCCAAACAATGGGCCTGATTTCCCCACCTCTTGGCCAGCTGCCCCTCGCTTTTGAGAAGGACTATAAAGAGACTTTCTAAATTAGCCAAGACGAGATCTCCCCATGGAAAGACGACGAATCTATTGGCAGAGGACCACGAGGACTTCGTCTCATCCGTTGGTAGCTATTCCTCCTCTTTCTCTTCTTTACTTTGTTTCCTTTTCTCTCTCCCTCCTCTATCACATTACCATGTTGTGGGCACTTAATAAAGTGTACTGTTTTGATCAAGACTGAAATCCCCTTGCATCTTTTGCACTCTGAGATCAATTAACGAACCATCAGGACCCCCGCTTGTATTAGCGGCTCGTGACACGTCCCCAAAACACTCGGCGTGCCCCTGCCCTGCTGCTGGCTGTCCCTGCAGGTGGCACGGCCAGGTGGCCCCCACTCCTCTGTTACTCCCTTTACACATTTAATTAGGGGCAGCCTGCACCAGTGCCAGACCCTCCCCAGGCACAGGCTGCAGCCAGAGGCCTCCTGTGCCCCACGGGCTGCCCCAGTGGGGAGCTGGCCTTGCTGGGAGCTGCCTGGCCCCGGGCAGCCTCTGATCCAGCACCTTGCCCTTAATCCCGGGCTGCTGCGAGGGCTGCGCCCAGCAGAGCAGCACTACCTCAGGCTTTCGTTTTTATTTTTCCTGCTCGGAAGGGGTTGGAGGTGAAATGATTATTTAATCAAAGGGGTCTCTGCAGCACCTCGCCAGCCGAGCTCCCACCTTGCAAAGGCTGGTGGGAGATAAAAGGCAAGGGAGAAAAGAGCGTTTGTAGAACAAGGAGGGATGAGTGACACACAAAGCTCCTCATGACAAATGGGAGCAGCGTAAAGATAAGGGAAACTAATAGATATGCTTATTATGCAGAGCCTCAGCTTTATGTGTTTTATCTCTGCTTTGTGGCTTTACCAGTCAGACATAAAAACGCAGTTTACGTGAAACTATTTCATTTCTTATTTCGCTTCTTCTGATAAATTCTCGGGAAGCATTTTAGATGAATGCAAATGGGTGACTTAAAGTACAAAGGATCAGATTTAACTGACAATGGGACTCTAATAACTCATGCGTGCCTTTTACAGCTGCCTGCTGAACCTGGCAGCTCCCAAACCCGAGATTAAATTAAGAAATTAAGATGCAGATTTAGTGAGAGATCCTCGAACTTGACGAGAATGAGAACTGGGATGGAGCTTACTCAGCCTGGAGGGGAGAAGGCTCTGGGGTGACACAGTGCCTGAAGGAGCTGCAAGAAACACGGAGAGAGAGCATTTACCAGGGCCTGGGGGGACAGGGACAGGGCTTCAAACTGCCAGAGGGCAGGGATGGATGGGGATTGATTGGGAAGGAATTGTTCCCTGGGATGGTGGGCAGGCCCTGGCACAGGGTGCCCAGAGCAGCTGTGGCTGCCCCTGGATCCCTGGCAGTGCCCAAGGCCAGGCTGGACACTGGGGCTTGGAGCAGCCTGGGACAGTGGAAGGTGTCCCTGCCCATGGCAAGGGGTGGCACTGGATGGGCTTTAAGGTCCCTTCCAGCCCAACCCATTCCATGACAGGAAGTGTTGCCAGGGGAAATCAAGGCTTTCTAAAACCAATCTGGGGTTGGTCTCCCAGGGCCACTCCCATGGAGGGCTCGAAGCCACATCTGCTACGACAGAAGGACAAAGTCACTCCGAAGTCACCCTCGCTCAAATCTCCCTCTCTCTCAAGCAGACTCTGAATTTCGACAAATTTTAACTTCACACACTGCGTTGCAAATGCACCGACTTTGAAGCAGGCACTGGAGAAAACCCAACCCTGAGGACATCATTCACATGCAAAAGCACCTAGATTTTATCACTTCTTTTACATAAGTGATTTCCATTTGAATTTTAGATTTTTATGTTTTCCAGATTCTTGCTTTATTCATGCAAATCACGAAAATTACCTTCAAAACCTTGAGAGAAAATTGGACTGGCCCGGAATACACACATCTAATAACGGGCAATTTTTACAGAACAAAATACATCAATGGCTGATTTTGCCTGAACTGTGATTTCTCTGGGAAGCAAAGAACTGCAGGATCAGGCCTCTGCCAACCCAGGAGAGATTTCCAGCTGCTGGGCCAGAAGAACTGAACTTACAGTTTATGTAACAACTTCACTCAGAGCTGCAGAGCTTTGAAAAGTCCCTTCAGGAGTCAGAAACCCTTTTTGTAGGCTAAAGCTTTGCCTTCAGTCTAATCAGGAGCAACTGCTCCTCTTTTCTAATTCAGCTTTCTAATTATGCACTGGATTGTGTTATGTCGCAATATGGAAATAAAGTGGTAACTTGAGATATTTTTGGACTCGTGCTATTACAAGCCAATTTATCTCACTTTTATATGGGAATTAAAACAAATGTCCTTACAGATGAAGCAGACAGTTTATAAATCTCCCAGAAGGCTTTTCCAGGTCATCTGAAGATTCTATCTCATTCTCCACATTATGTTGTGCAAATATAAGAATGAGAAACACTTTTTAATAAAAATTAAAATTAGCTTCCCCTGCGTTACGTGTTTGCAAAAACACGGGAAGGGAAAGGAGCTGAATGCAGATGTGTGCTCAGACATCCTGGTGCCCAGCGGGTGCGGGAGGGCACTCCACCCCTCCCTCAGGAGCACTGTACCCTCCCTGAACACCCCAGACCCATCCGTGCGCGCAAACAGCGCTCCCGTGGCCTCACACAAGGTGAGGGACGAAGGTTCAGGAGGGGCAGCTCTGCCCAGAGAGCCAGACAAGGGGATGGACGAAGGTTCAGGAGGGGCAGCTCTGCCCGGAGAGCCAGACAAGGTGAGGGATGAAGGTTCAGGCGGGGCAGCTCTGCCCAGAGAGCCAGACAAGGGGATGGACGAAGGTTCAGGAGGGGCAGCTCTGCCCAGAGAGCCAGACAAGGTGAGGGATGAAGGTTCAGGAGGGGCAGCTCTGCCCAGAGAGCCAGACAAGGTGAGGGACGAAGGTTCAGGAGGGGCAGCTCTGCCCAGAGAGCCGTGTCCCCGCACGGGACTGCGCAGGGAAATGGGAACGGCGGCGGGGAGCAGCCCTGGCAGCTCCCGTCCCTGCCCGGCTCAGCAGCCAGGGCTCGGAACAAGGGGATCCTCAAGGTCCTTCCCAACCCAACCCAACCCGCTCCCGATGTGAGGACGGTTTTACCTCAAGATATTCACGGGTCTTTGCCCCCCGTGCCCCTCGGGGTGGGCCTTTCCCATGGAACACAACCACATCCCCGTGCTGACGTGTCGGCCGCCCCTCAGAAACCAACCCCGAGCCAGGGGGGACAGCAGCCCTGTGGGAAGGGTGAAGCTCAGGAAGTCTGACAGGTGACAAGGGATGCTGCCCAAGGGATGCTGGATAAACAAATCACAGGAGGTGTGCTGATCACAGTTACTGCAGCAGAAATAGCAGGGCAGGCAAAGAGCCTTTGTGGGGATGCCAGGGAATCAGTCACACCATCTAATTATAAATTCTGTGCTTGGCAATTACATGAAAGGTGACCCTGAAGGAAGGGATGGGATTTTAGTGTCAGAAGATATCCCTTCAGTGCTTGGTTGCTGTGCAGCCTGGCAGTGCCTGGGTGCCCAAAGAACCCCAGTGCTCCTGGCCAGGCTCAGGGAATGGGCTGCACACCACAGGATCCCAGGATGGTTTGGGCTGGAAGGGACCTCAAAGCCCACCCAGTGCCACCCCTGCCATGGGCAGGGACACCTTCCACTGTCCCAGGCTGCTCCAAGCCCCAATGTCCAGCCTGGCCTTGGGCACTGCCAGGGATCCAGGGGCAGCCACAGCTGCTCTGGGCACCCTGTGCCAGGGCCTGCCCACTCTCCCAGGAAACAATTCCTGCCCAATATCCAATTCATATCAACAAAATGAGAATTCCTCGAATAGAAGCATCTAAAAGACCAACCTGCTGAGGGCAAGATCGTGTCCCAGCCCCTGTGGCAGCGTTCCACAGCCCAGGATGCAGGAATGCTGTCATGGATCATGTCCCAGCATGTTCCTTGCAGCAGAAGGCTCAGCCATCAAAAGGAAAATCCAGTCATATTTCCAGAGATTCCCACCAGCAGAGGCCACGTGCAAAGGCAGCCAGAATGGAGTAAACAGGACTAAAAGGACAAATTCCCAATTCCCTGCTCCTGCACGGTGAAACTGCTCCTGCTGATGCCACCTTGTCAGAGCCACCGCTCATTTTCACGTCCCGAGAGCACCCAGCACACAGAGTTTTTCAGCCTGTGGTTCACAGGCAAACGTGTGGAGGAGAGCTGAAGTGAGTGTCTGTATTTTAAACATCTTGGTTATTCCAGCTAAATATCTTATACAGCTTGTTCCCTTATATTAGGAACTTCCTTATGCAAGAAATTTGCATGCACCAAAAATAATGTTTATGGGTTATATCTATAACTTGTGTGATAATTCAAAATAGCAAACGCTGAAGCACTTGCTCTGAGGGTTCTGATGCAGATGCAGAAGAGGAGGAATTTTGTCCCTCCAGCCTATGAGAGAAACTCTAACAACTTATCTAGAAGGAAATTACATTAGCCAGATAATTGGACAGAGCAGCGATGGAAAAGCAAGTGCTGCTTTCAAACAGCATCTGATGGCTGACAGAGACATTGGGGCAGCACCAGGGACAATCCCAAATGGTTTGTACAGACAATATCCCGCAGATTCCTCACCTGCTGCAAGAAGAGCTGCCTTGGCTTTCTGCAGCAGGTACAGAGACAACAAAGGTGCCCAGGAGCTGCTTGGAATCACTTGGGAGCTGCTCAG
This sequence comes from Oreocharis arfaki, assembly GCA_013398015.1. Lineage (NCBI taxonomy): Eukaryota > Metazoa > Chordata > Aves > Passeriformes > Paramythiidae > Oreocharis > Oreocharis arfaki. Next base: position 4,929 of record VZRR01002862.1, read on the forward strand.
CCAAGGAAAGGACAGTGCTGGCCCTGGCTCAGGCCAACAGAGGATTAAAGGTGCTGGAGCTGGTGCCTCCCTGGAACTGACTGCTGGATTTCACTGTCCCTGAATGGAAACTCGGCAGAGCCAAGGGTGTGCCAGGAAGAAGTCATCCTGCAAGGACAGGGGGGTTTGGAGCAAGGTCTGTGCGTCCCCACCACTGACCATGGGAAGTTCCCTCTCCCTTTGGGTTCCTCTGCTCCTGTTCCGTGCCCCTGGACACTGAGCACAGCTCTGCACTCTGGTGCCCCTGGACACTGAGCACAGCTCTGCACTCTGCTGCCCCCGGACACTGAGCACAGCTCTGCACTCTGCTGCCCCTGGACACTGAGCACAGCTCTGCACTCTGCTGCCCCTGGCTGGGGCTGAGGATCCCGTGTCCCACCGTGGATCCAGGGCTGGGCAGCCAGAGGCAGGGGCTGGGCTGTGATCCCTGCCCTGCTCAGGGAGAGGATGAGCCCTTCCTGCCCTGTCCCTGCCAACAGAGGTGGGGACAACACAGGGACACAGAACAGCTGCATGTCCCTCTCTGGATTTTTCTTCCCTGCTGATTACAGGTCCAGAGGTGATGGACAGAATTTGAAAGGGAGGGAATGTCCCCACAGGATCCCAGCCATGGGCTGGTACCAGTGCAGGTCTGCCCACACCAGGAGTGTCCTGAGACCTCCACACCCCTGCTGCTGGGTCACCAAGGGGTCTGCAGGCGATCAGAAATCTCAGCCACAGCAGGGCTTGGCTGGATTTCAGGCACAGCCAGAGGGAAGAGCTCCAGAAATCCCATTATCAATCCTCAGAACCATCTGACATCTCTTGCTTGGCATTCCTGTTTGTGATCATAGCTCTAAAATAAGTTACACATCACTAAAAGAGACAAACACAAAGTGCAGCAGAAGTAATGTACATCCTCAACTTCTATTATTAAAATAATGGCTTTTCCCTCTCTCACGGGCTGAGCACTTGGCTTTTTTGAGCTAGAAATAATTCTTCATCTGTCACTTCTCCCAAAAAACAAAAAAATAAGGAAAGGAAAAAAGAGAAAGCCTTCATTTCATTGCTCCCCCTCGCCACTGCACTGCTAAATTGACTGACACACAATCTTGGCATTTTCGGGTATTCAGAGCCAGACTCTGGCTGCTGTTGTAAATCATATTTCTCCACACTTACTGCATTTTATTCATTTTATACATGACCAGAGATTAGAGTTCAAATGAAACAGATTTTGCTATCCTTCTTGTATTCCAAACGTCACCAGTCTAGAAATCTTTAATTTCACTCACTTCGACTATTGAATAATTCAATGTAAAAGGAGAAAAAACCAACCCTGCAACCCTCGGTTCGAGATTTTGAGGAAAATAAAGTGAGACCCCAGGGCCGTGTCTCTGCAGGATGGGGGGCACTGCCCAGTGCTGGCCCTGTGGCACTGGGATGGCTCCTGGGCACGCGGTGTCCCCAGGGACACACCATGTCCCCAGTGGGCACCTCCCACTGGGGTTGCTCCAAGCCCTGCAACCACCAACATCTGCAGACACCAAAATCCCCACCCTCAGTTTTAAGAGAGAAGCTGTGGAAGCTTCTAAAGCATTCCATCAGAGCAACCATGGCCAGCCCAGCACAAAGTCCTGGCTGGGCCCTGAACTCTCCAGAAATACTCCCAGGATCAAATATTGCTCGTAAGGACGGCGCCCAGGCAGGCTCCCCACACACACACACACCCCTTCCTCACCCAGCAGCTGCTCACTGAACACCAGGCAAAGCTCTCTCGCCATTTCTCTCAAATTATTAAAGCATCCCAGAACAGAAAATAAACTCAGGTCAAACAGTTTTAAGACAATTCCATTTACCTGAGATGGACGAATGAGGAGTATCAGTGGAAGGTATTGATTATAAAGAGACAAACAAAGTTGATCTGTGTGTAAGTAAACACAGACGGGCATGGAAATGGGCAACTCAAAATGCAATGGCCTTCAGAAACTGTCATGCATGATAAATCAGTTCTGAAGAATCTGGCACACTGAGAAGCCACCCAGTGCTTTAGGATTTCACTCTGCAGTCATCCAGGATACATGGAGCTAAGAAATAGTCAGAAAATCCCAAAGAATAGAAAGGTACTTCTTAAAAAAACAACTTCAGATGCTTAACCTCATGCTGGTCACGTGTTCAGGTAAACCTCTCTGGTCACCAGGTCATGGAATTGAATGTTCTTCCCAGAAGTCTCCATCAGAGCAAAAGAGGCACTGGCACTCAGTACTCAAGACAGGAGAACCTGGGGTGATGTTCAGGTTTCCTTGGAAAACCTGCAGTAACACTTAGGTTTCTGTGTCTTCCCACACCAGAGGTGCCTTTCCCTGGAGTGAAAAACCCCAGAGTTTGGGGAAGAACTTGTAGTGCCAGGACAAGGGGAATGGCTTCCCACTGCAGAGGGCAGGGCTGGGGGGACATGGGGAGGAACTGACTGTGATAGTCCAAACTCATGGCTGTAACTTACAGGGGTACACGTCAGCAGGATCAAACATTTCCCTGGAGCCTTTTGGCAGCTGCACGAGAAAGGCAAGGCAGGAGGCCCCTCAAAGCACAAGGAACCATCCTCTAAGGAGCAGCAAGGTGGAAACCCATCAGCAGGAGCTCCAAAAGCCCCTCCTGGCTCTCAGGTCGGCTCTTCACCCCCAGGACACTGCATCGGCGTGGGCAGGTGAGGTGACAGGGTGGGTGTGGCACAAGGGGCTCCTGGGCCACGGGTCCAGCTCACACCCAGGGCGGGCTCAGAGGCAGAGCAGCCCCTGGAGCAGCTCCTGGATGTGCCCGAGGTTGTCATGGCAATGGGAACTCTGCGAGTGCAGCCCCTGGGAGCTGCAGCTTTGCCTTGACAGCGCTGAAAAATACTGCCAAAATTATTCACAGCCTGCAAAGCAGAGGCACAAATGCCCTGATGGTTCCCTCTCCTCTCGGGCTCTTTAACCAGTCTGGGGGTTGCACTTCGGTTTTACTGCCCAGTAAATCGCTCAGCCACACGTCAGGACAGCAAGCAGCCCTCTCACTTAAGGCATTCAGGTCTTGCCAAATGAAATCCATAATGCAGAATAAATACAAGCATTGCTAGAGTTCCCCAGTCACACACAGTAAGCTAACGCTGAGAAAACGCAGCAAAAGGAACAAGTCAAGCCTTAAGCCAGCCTTACAGGGGGGTATTGATCCAGGCCAGCAGTGCAGGACAGCCCCAGGACAGGGATTCTCCTGCTCTGACTGGGGTTCAAACTGAGCTGTAATCGAGTGCCCATCCCACTCAGGCTCTCCTGAGCTGCCCACTTGCAGTCCTGCCAGGATGAAACCCCAGGTATTTCAGCCCAGGCCATGCCCCTAACGAAGAGCAGAGATCCCCACGGAAGGTTCATCTTACAGAGCAAGCTTCAACACCTTTCTTCTGTCCTTTCACTCCCCTTCTGCCTCCCCTGATCCAGCCATATGAAAGTTTGATTTATATCCAGCCAGTCTGGCCCACTTGGAAGGTTTTCCCTGAGATCAAACTGCTCTTTTTCTGAGGCACTCCAGTTAATAAATTCCCTTTGCCTCCACTTGCTTCAGCAGCTGAACGTCCTCGATCTCCCGACACACCAGGCTTACAAAAACTCACCCCAACCCTTCCTCCATGCAAACTGAAATCCTCTGGCCTTCCCAGAGGAGCAAAGCTTATTGCCTTGCACAGCAAAGGTCAAACAACGACCACACCATTCCGACCCCACACCTTGGCCACACTCTCTGGGTTTGTGCAGCTGACCCCTCTGGGCTGCACCCCGACACTGCAGTGAGGAGCTGCCCAGCCACACAGCCCCAGGGGCCCTGGTGTCACCAGCTGGGGACGTTGTCTGGAGGATCCATGCAGGTTCCTCTGAGTCTGCCCACCCCAGGGTGTTCATTCCGGGGAGCAAGTACTCCCTGGCACACACTGACCTCCTTTAGGGTGCCCTCAGAGCAGACTCCACCAGGCTGACGGGGAAGGAGTCTCCATCCAACCCTTCCCTGGGGGCTGCTCAGCCACAGAGCCCCTGAGCTTGGAAAAGACCTCCAACCCCCTCGAGTCCAGCCTTTGGCTGACCCCCACCTGGTGACCCAGAGCAGAGCCCCGAGTGCCACGGCCAGGGAGGGTGACTCCACCACCGCCCTTTACACTGAGGCAACCCAGTATTCCCAGTACTTCTTCCCAGTATATTCCCAGCTCAATCAGTGTGCAGAACCTCAAACCAATCCCACAAAGAATTCCCTGCCCATCTAATGCCCCAGCAGTGACCGATGGCCCCAGCCCTGCCCAGCAACGACTGTGGTCACCTCACTTCCCCCATCACTACAAATCCCAAAAAGTCAGCTGGAGTCTTTCAATGTCAGTGAAGTTTGACCCAGGCCCATATTGAGAATATATTCCATATATTTGCATACAAAGTAAGATCTAATTCTGCTTGGAGACCTTCAGGGGAATTTGAAGTGCAAGCTGGTGTCAGTGCAGGAGGGGGAGAGGGAAAGGATAATCCTACACTTATTACTTCTCTTTAAAGACCTCTGGAGTAGAACACTGGCAATAAAATGCACTGACAAATACACATATATGAAGCAAGCCAGCTTTTCACTGACTTTTGAAATGATAATGTAATTATTATTTAAACCAGAGCAATTACATATTGCTTTGGCTACTTAGAAACAAACTTGTTATGGCTGGACATGTCCTTGCCACCATGGTGCTGGGGACAGAGTGTAGAATGTGCTTGGGGACTAAAGGCTGCAGTCAAGTACCCAGAGCAGTCAGCAATTCATTTATTCTTGTAACTGGGTTATTGGTTCATTTATTTACTTATTAGCATGCCCAGAGCAGCTGGGGCTGCCCCTGGATCCCTGGCAGTGCCCAAGGCCGGGCTGGACGAGGCTTGGAGCAGCCTGGGACAGTGGAAGGTGTCCCTGCCCATGGCAGGGGTGGCACTGGGTGGGCTTTGAGGTCCCTTCCAACCCAAACCAGTCTGTGAAAATGATTTAATTTTCTGAAGGATGAAAATGAACAGGGAGTGTGGTAGAGCTGCCTGAAAGAATGGAAGGTTCCTGGACAAGGCAGCAAAGCCTTTGTTCCTGACCATCCACCGTAAGGAGTTTAAAGCCTGGCACAAGGAAAATAATTCCCTGTATCAAAGAAAAGCAATTTAAACCTCAAAACAATCAACAAAAAAGGGTCAGACAGGAGGTGTGGGCAGCAGCCCAAGCCCCACACAGGCTGGACCCACACACGGCTGCCGACAGCAGCTCAGATGTCCCTGCAAGAACGAGGAACCCGAACAGTTCCCCCTTAAACTGTGCCAGCAAACAGCAGCATCTCCCGGGTGCAGATGCCCTCTCCGCGGCTCGTGTGAGCGCAGCCAGGCTTGTGCCAGCCCCTCTCGCTGCCCATCGCGGGGCTCCCTGCCCCAGTGCGTCTCCACTCCCATCCAGCAGCGCCCGGCTCTCAAGGGGCTCCCCCGCCCCCTCCACAGCTCGGCCGGCGCCCCCTCATCCCTCATCCCTCGGGGAGCGCACCGGGCAGGAGGCTCGGCAGGGACGCGGGCAGGGTGGGGTCACCGCGGGCAGCCGTGCCCGGGTTACAGCGGGCACTGGGAGCTGGTCGTGTTCTCTGTCATTCCTTCAGAGCCGTGCGAGCTCGCATTTAATTAACTCAGCGACTTGAGCCAGCCGATTCCTGTTGCTACTAATGTGTCACAATTAGAACACACCGTTGCCATGGCAACTGCCCAGTGCATCATAATTCCTGCCCCGGCGCTGCTTTACGCAATCCTCGGGCTCTGTGACACGCAGATGGGCGGTTATTGTCATGCTAAACTGGGAATGGGTAATCCCACAATACAAGAGCATTTAGGTGCTCATTTAAATGAGATTTAATTACAAAAAGTCTATCATTTTAGGACCTGCCAAATGCCAGTCGTTCCACGATCCCCCGTATCTTTGGGAGGTAGCCGTGCGCATCAACGCTAACCCAGAGCATCAGGGAAGAGCTTCTCTCTTAATTATCTAACGCTGCCTTCTTGTAAGAATAAACCAAATCTCCATCTCAAATTAGACGCTGCGGTGACAATTTACAGCAATATCCGAACCGATCTCCAGTGCAGTCTGACGAGATCCCCTGCCCTGCACCATCCCACCGCAGCTCCCAATTCCTCAGTACCAGCTTCAAGTTAACTCTGAAATTACCTCCCACACGTCAGTCATACCTCAGAGATAACACCGCAATTCACTCTGAATTATTCAGAGCTCCCTATCAGCAGCTTCATTTGGGGTACTCACACCGAAAGCAATCTGGAATACTACAGGGGGAGAAAAACCCGAGTTTTAAGCCCAAATCAGCTCACACGTTTAACTCATCCACGGCCTGACAGAAGTTAGCGACCCGCAGACACAAATGTGAGTCTGTAACTCATTAAATATGTTAAAACAGGATAAAACCCCGAGTCTGGTTATCGCTGCCTTCAGCGCTGCGCTGTGAAACTCCACCGGAGTGATTTGCTGCCGCTATTGCACGGCAGGAGAGAGCCGTGGAGCAGCTCGCAGCTGCCTCACCTCTGCAAGAGGGAGCCACGAGGAAGCCTGGAAATACAGACTGAACTCGTGACAAACTCTGCCGCCCGCCAGCGCCGGGACAGCGAGCATCCGAGCAGGGATTCATCCTGCGGGCATCGCCACCCGCCCGGGCCCAGGGGCTCCCGCAGGGCAGTGACCCGGTAAATGCTGCTGGGGCATCGCCTCCCCGAGCCCGGGGCACGGCCGGGGCAGGGGCTGCGCCCCAGGCACTCCTTGTCGGGCCCGAACCTGAGCCGGGGCTCGGCGCCGCTCTGCGCTCGCTGCCAGCGCCAGCGGGGACATCACGGGCCGTGACCTCCCTCCTTATCTTCGGGCATTATCAGATTTCATCTTCCGGTCAATAAAACCTGCTAAAGCAACATTGATTTTGAAGTTCTGGAGAATCAAATCACTTGACTTCCTTGGTCCTCCAATTAAGGCACCAGAATAAATCTTAACTACTCCCTAATACCAGTTTTCACAAGACTTTCTTTGGCCGTAATCACGTTTAAGCACCTTGGCTAAACTAATTGATTTCCATTGCTTTTCCTTCCCACCACCTAAGAGAGTCCGTGCTGAGCTTCCAGTGCGTCTCCACTCCAGCTTACGGGTGAATTACTGCTGCGAGCTCAGTTGTTAAGCAGGATCTGTTCCACAACTAAAAAGAGCTATCTTGTCTCCAAATGATATTTAATTATCTCCATTAAACATTACAGGCTGCTCTGATGCTGGAGATGTAAATCAGAGGGAACAAGAGGAAGATGAGAGCATATTGTTCATCACATGTTTTGTCCTCCTACTCCCTCTGCACTCTCTTAAATAAGTGTCTCCAGAGGTAAGGCCAACGCAGATCTTGTGAACACTCGAGTTATTCAATTTACAATACACACATTATTTCTCACTGATGAAACCATGACACTCGGGGCCTGGGCAGGGTTAAACCTCAGCTTACCCTGCTGTGGCAGAGGCAGTTGAGGGCTGAATGGTGTTTAATGAGCAATTAACAGTGCAAGAAAAGCTGTTACTGCTGCGTGAGCAACCCCTCCTTTGTTTCACCTCGTTCCCCCACCTGGGTTTTGTCACCACAGACACTTCAGCCCTTCAAAGGCCAAGTGCCACCGCAGACTGAACAACCCTTGGTGAAACCCTGCTAAACCTGAAAAGCCCTTCAGGAACACCTGACAATTACCGGGCTCACCGAGGCTCTGCGGCCCAGGGGCTGCCCCAGCACCCGGGCATGGCTGGGAAACGTCCAGGTGAGGAGCCTGTGCTGTAAATACCCTGTGGGTTCACGTCCAGGTGCTCCCTCCCAGCCCACTGCCCAGTCTGGGAAAGAAAATGTGCCGATCTTTGGTTGCTGCTGCCGAGACAGCGCAGAGCAGGCACGTCACCAACAGCACAGGCAGCGACGGAAACGATGTCAAACCACCAAAGTGCTGAAGGAAAAAGGCTTCACACCACCCACGGCAAGGGCAGCACTGCCCCACTGAGACCCCTTCTTGAATAGGAAAAACCAGGACAAACACAATCTCTGACTTCTTCCGCAGCTTCCCTGTTCTCCTCCACTCTGTCTCCATCAGAGCAGCTCCTCTCATGGCAGTCATGGGCTAAACTCCTTTTCTTTGAGAGCCTTTCCAATTGTCATTGGCATCGACCCCCTGACAGCAGTTCCCAGCCTCCTTCTGCTCCATAAACACAACCACGGGTCTCTGAAGCTGCCAGGGACACAGGGACCCGCTGGCACCCCGGGACAGGCACCCAGGGACACAGGGACCAGCTGGCACCCCGGGACAGGCACCCAGGGACACAGGGACCCGCTGGCACCCCGGGACAGGCACCCAGGGACACAGGGACCCGCTGGCGCCCTGGGACAGGCACCCAGGGACACAAGGACCTGCTGGCACCCCGGGACAGGCACCCAGGGACACAGGGACCCGCTGGCACCCTGGGACAGGCACCTGGGGACAGGGACCCCCCTCCCAACACAGCCAGGCCAAACAGTGTCAGGGTGAGCTGGTCAGGGCCCACGGCCGTGTCCCTGGTGGCTGTGGCCCCTCCCCAGCACTGACCCCCCCCGGACCGTACACCCCCAGCTCTGCTGCTGGAGGGGAGGATCCCCGCCGGCTGCTTCTGCCCAATTCTCCTGGATGAAACAAGCACAGAGTTTAAAAAAGCTGTTATTTCAAAATGCGGAAATATAAACATGCCCCAAATCACTTTTGACATGGTACAGTTGGGACACAAATTTTTTGCTTCGGTCTACAAGAATTCATTGTTGTTTCTCTTTAACCTTCTGCTGAGCTCATGCCTCAAAGACAAAACACGAGGCTATTTCTATGACTGAGTATGATGGTTTCTACTTTTATTATTATTACATGCCTGCTTAAACCATCTAAAACAACAAATAAATCCTTCAAGTCAGTATTTTTGCATCCATCTCTTACATACAGAGAATCCTACTTCTGCTTTGCATTACATTGCCCTTGCTGATCTGAAAATGCTCTTTGCAGAGCAGCTCCTCTCCACCCCTGCAAACCCAGCTGTGTTTAGCTCTGCTGTGCACAGAGGAGCTGACGTTTGGTGTCAGAGGATCTCTCCCAGAGCAAACTGCAGCAATCCCCACGATCCACAGAGGCCTTGCTCTGTGGAGAGGAGATTCCCTCACCACTGCCTGCAACTTGGGACTTTTTACTGACTTTGGAGGAGAATTTTGGTTGAAGGAGGGTAGATTTAGTTTGGATATCAGGAAGAATTTGTTCCTGTGAGGGAGGGGAGGCCCTGGCACAGGGTGCCCAGAGCAGCTGTGGCTGCCCCTGGATCCCTGGCAGTGCCCAAGGCCAGGCTGGACAGGGCTTGGAGCAGCCGGGGACAGTGGGAGGTGTCCCTGCCATGGCAGGAGTGGCACTGGGTGGGCTTTGAGGTCCCTCCCAACCCAACCCATTCCATGAAGGGCTGACTCCAAAGCTGAACGTTCTCTTCATTCCACACTGGTTTGGAGCAGGATGATGCCCTGGCCCTGCCCGTGGGAAGTCACTCCCTGTGACACCCATCCCATGAGCTCTCTCCAAGCAAGACTTCACCTGGCTCTCCCTGCTCCTCTCCTGGCAGTTTAGTTCTCCTCGCTCCTTCCATTTCGTTCCTGTTTATTCGAAAACAAACAGAAGAAAATTTCCGCTCCAGCTGCGAGCCCAGCAGGGAAGGAGGCTCCTTCCGCAGGGGCCGCTCCGTTTGGGGCCTTTGCAAGCTGCTTTCATAACCCGCTCACGGGAGATGACAGAAGTGCTTAAGGACCAATTCCTGCTGCTGAAAGCCCTGATCAAACCAAACCTGGCTCCAGCATCCACGTTCAGCAGGGAAATTGGGAAACATCTGCATAACTCCCATTGTACTGAATAACACCTTCACGGCTCTGCTTTTGTTCCTGGATGAGCTGAGAATCAGCAGCCATTATCTGAGACTCCAAATACTTAGACTGTGTTTGTACAGCAGCCGGGGGTCAGAGCCTGGCTGTGCTCTGCTCACAAGTCTGGGGAGGCTGGGCTGGCACCCACGGGCAGCAGGGATGCTCTGCAGAGATGTTAACTCTGCTTCACACAGAGCAGCAGAGATGGGAACCGAGGCTTTCTGCAGCAAAACTCAGGCTGAGCTGTATCCCCCAGCAGAGCACCCTGTCCTCGGGCCGACCCTACAGGGGGACAATCCCACAGCGTCTGGCACAGGGAATGGTGCCGCCCAGAATATCCCACCTGAACCCCTGGAATGGGACCCTCCTCAAAAATGCACACTGGAGGAGAATCGGGGTTGCAGGAATGTGTCAGTTTCTCTGGGAAACCACATCACCTTTGTGAGACACGTATCTCAACCCCTGCACACGCAGGAAATTCAAAATATCCATTAAAATCATAGAATCACCCTTGGAATCACCAAGTGCCATCATGAACCCGGCAGCAGCACCACGTCCACCACTGCATCACGTCCTGAAGTGCCACTTTCACACCTGTTTTGAACACTCTCAAGGACGGTTTCACGATGCCAGTGATGTGAAAATGTGAAAACACATTATCACAAACAAAAACTACCGGCAAAGCCATTCAAACAAACTCACCCTCCCCTGTCTGGAGCGAATTATTTTGTGATTGATTCCTTTTTAACTAACTTTGAAGAGCTGTTCTGTAGCTATACAGCCGCCCGTGCTCCTGTGGGTGGCTGCCCCGAGCCCAGCACTACTCAGTGTTAATCCCAAGCCAGGGCTTTGCAAGGCCGAGATTTTCCCGCTGCAGCCTCAGGAATTCAGCAAAGTTGGAAACCCCCTCCAGCCCCTCCCAGCAGCTTGGCATGGTCGGTGCAAGAGCTCTGCTGGGGAAATTATGTTGTCAACCCAAGTGAGTTTGACATTCAGAGATATCACAACGCAAGCAAAGAGAAAAGTTTCATCAACACAGTAATTACTGCTCTGGACTCAACGGAGCCGCAATTATTTCCCGGCGAGGGGCTGTCAGTTTGTGCTGCAGATAAAAACTGTTGATAGGGCTGCCAGGGGCCGTGCAGAGATGGCTTTTCAGATGTAAAACCCTCCTGGCAATTCTACGTTTTCTTAAAAAAAAAAAAAAGGAGGAACAAAAAAAGTACATGTCAACACCATGCATTAAACACCTACACGTTTTTCCCTTTAGAAATTGTGTTGCTTTTTAGCCAGAGGCAGTTAAGTATGCACCAGAAATTCCAGGGGAAAAAGAGACCTTCCTTGCCCACTTTTCCTTGCTTTGACACCATGTGTGTGCACAGGACAGGGGCAGCTGTGGCCTGCCCAGAGGTGGTGATGCTGAGAGCCACGGGCAAGCGCCTGTGCCACAGCTGGGCTCGCAGGTGGGAAAGCACCTCAAATATTCCCAAATCTGCTGTTCCAGCCAATCAGAGATTGTCCAGACTCAGGGCTCTTGGTGAACTGGTCAAAATGGAGGTACAGAAGGCTGAGGAGGAGCTGGGCCCAGCTCCCAGGGGTGCACCAGTGCCAGGGAGGGAGGCTCAGGCTGGAGCTCAGGGAAAGGCTCTTCCCCCCGAGGGTGCTGGGCACTGCCCAGGCTCCCCAGGGAATGGGCACGGCCCCGAGGCTGCCAGAGCTCCAGGAGCGTTTGGGCAGCGCTGCCAGGGATGCCCAGGGTGGGGTTGTTGGGGTGTCTGTGCAGGGCAGGGGTGGGACTGGACGATCCTGGTGGGTCCCTTCAGCCCAGGATGTTCTGTGATTCTGTGATTCTGACCTCCGCAATGCCCTCTCCTTTCTGGGTTTCATTTATTTTCCCATCTTCCAAATAATTTTTTTTTTTTTCTGTTTCCTCAGCACAGCTGGGAATGGAAAAGGCTGGAATTAGCACAGCAAAGAGATCCCTCACTGCCAACATCAGACATCAAAGCAGCCACTCAGAGGCTTCAAAGGGTCCCTGGGCGACGCCGCACCAGCGTGGGGACAGGAAGCAAGTCACTTCTGCTTAAACGAGCCCATCTCCCCTGCGAGAGCACACAAACTCAGATGTGCTACTGCTGCTCCACGACAGAGATACCTGCCCCAACCACTGCAAAATCCACCACACGAACTGGCTGTTCGTTGTGTGGCAGCTCTGCCCTCTCCCCGGCTGTCGGGGATGCTCAGTGCCTGCTCCACCCGGCTCCCCGGGTGGCACGGCTCGTGGGGGAGCCCCCCCTCCACAGGTAATTATGTGGAACACGATTGTGGCCTTGGGCTCTGCCTGCTCAGTGTTTGCAATTAGGTTTTACTACAAAAGTACATATTACCATTAAAGGAGCATTACAATGCAGCAAATGTGATAAACCAGAGCGACGTTACGTGTACCTTCTGCTTCTGTTCTTTCAGGAATCATAATCACCATTAATTTATGGTCTTCTGAGGAGGATCTCATTACTCCAGTCAGCCCTTATTTCACTCAGAGTGTGCACATGTGCTGTTCCCTGCCTTTAAATACCTGCACTGACAATAGAGACGACACAGACCTGAATTTTCAGGGGTCCTGCAGCCTCCCACTGCCCGGCTGAGCATGGGCCTGAACATGGGCAGCTGCTTGGGAGGGAGATCCCCCAGACAGGACCAAGCCAAGGCACGAATCCCTTTCCCAGGAGAGCCCTGACTTGGGAATACAATGCAGCGCTGTGGGCAATCTAATTATTAGCAAAATGTCTTTGTTTTTTCAAGACACCACCTCGAGGAGCAGTGGTGTCACCTCCAACAGCCTGGCCAAGTCCTGGGTGAATAATTCTGCCCACTTTGGCTTGCCAAATCTTCCCCTCAGGCACATCCTGCACAGCCACAACCTAAACCAGCTCCAAGTGTTCTTCAAAGCACAGCCAAGATCTCAAAGTACACCTGTGTTCCCTCATGCCTCTCCTGATCTCAGTGACAGCCACACTGGTGCTCTGTGGGAGCAGGGACAGCCCATGCCACAGCCACCTCTGCGTCCCCAGGGCCCCCAGCCAACCCTCAGCCAGCCCCTGACAGGACCCAGGGCAGAGCAGGGCCCTGCAGCATCCATCTCAGCCCTTTTCCACAGCCACCCATCCCACGAGTCTTCTACCCAAGCTCTGGTTTGCCTTTCCCCTCCCATGAGTCCCAGCCATCCCTGACACATCACAGAGGTCATTCCCTCCTTCCCAACCATCCCTGATGTGTCACAGAGGCCATTCCCTCCTTCCCTCCTTCCCAACCATCCCTGATGTGTCAAACACAAGTGACAAATCCCCCCCGCCTCTGCTGCACCCGAGTGTGAGGCTGTGGGACACCCACAAATCCCAGGTGCCCAAGCTGAGGCACCAAGTTTTCCTTGCTATTTCTCTTTCTCCTTTGCAGCCTTCATGGCAGAGGAGCTGTGGCAGAGCTCCTGGTGAGCCCTGACTGCCTGAGGCACTCAGCAAACCCCAGGAACCACCCCAGTCAGGAATATCCCATATTTCCTGGGGTGTTCTCTCCTCCAGGAGTCTGAGAGGCCATATCCCAGCTCTAGCCAGGGGCTGGTGGGTCTGTGAGTGTCTGTTCAGGGAACAAACCTCCCCCCAGAGCACCAGGGAGAGGAAAACAGGCACGTGGCCAAGGATCAACAGCTCCAGAACCCGGGGCTCCTGCAGCACTCACCAGTTCAATGGCACAGATGGAAATCCTGAGCTCCTTTAGAGTTAAACCATGAGCAGCAGCGACACCTTAAAAGCCCTTTAATTTGGCTGGGGTTTGACTGGTCACAGCCTCCCTTCCCACTGGGAAAGCCAAGTGAACGCAGAAGGCAATAAACTCAATCTTACTGAGAACTTCACCCAGAAGCTGTGCTTAAAATGTTTGATTAGTTCTAGAGAAGATAGAATTGAAACTATAGACACTGAAAGGTTTTCAAAAGGGTTTTTATACACTTTCCAGCAGTGTTGTTACATAGCCTGATAAAAACCTAGGCCAGGATCACTTTTGCAGTGAAGGTTATCAGCCTTCCAAAAATCCCACTGATTATTTCACTCATGGATTTCAAAGAACACCTAATTTCTCCTCAATTAAAATGCAGAACTCCAGTACTCCACAAAAGTGGATTTTATTGAATACCCTGTGCTTGGAGGACCTCCAGACCTTGTGGCTCCAGCCTGGAGGGTCTGAACTGCAATGAGGTGAAGCTGCTCTTCAGTTCAGGTTTGACTCAGGACAGCCCCAATGCCAGACCCTTAAATTCCAGGGTGTGCTCAGGGATAAAATCGAGGCTGGATAAAATTAGGAACTTCAGCACCTGAACATGCAGATAATGAAGTGATGGGTGAAGTGAAGGTAAATCAATGAGAGAAATCCCTGTTATCAGAACCCTCCTTTAAACACAAGCTGCAATCCACCCCTGTCCCTGTGTGAGCCCCAAATCAGGGCAGATTCAGTCACATTCCCTGGGAGCCTCAAAGCCTGATTTTCTCCACGATCCAACACTGTAAAACTCCAACAAATGTTGCATTAAATTCCTCATAACTCCCAAATCCACATATGTAGAGTTGCTATAGCAACTGTCAGCTCAAGCCTTCCCAAGGGAGAAAATAAAAGTGTGTCCTACCTGGCTAATTGGTATTTGTGTTACAGAGAATTGAAGGGTAACTTAGTTTCACCAAAAAATAGAGCATAGACTGAAGTGCTCCTGTGCTAATGTGACATTATTTAATCTGAACAAGGACCCATTTTGCATGTGCCTTCAAATTACAGTATTTATGGAACACTCAACACAATAAGTGAAAGTGTTGCTGCCAAATATGCCTGACTTGCCCTGCTTATTGATTTGAATAAAAGGGGCATTGAAAAAAAATAGAGAAACAAGGAAGAAGGTGGAAGAGCTGAGGGGATTTGGGACTTTGAATTTCACAGTGGTTGTACTACAAAAACCTACAACCCCACTTCCCCCCCCCACCAAAAAAAACCCTCACTCCAACAGTTTACAACCAAAAGTTCATGCAGAAATAAGCTGATGGAAGGTCTCAACTTTTTTCCCTATTTGAACTTTTCCCTACTTCTCATCACTGCAGGAAGAATAAAGCTCCCAAGCAGGACGACCACACTGGCTGAACAACAGTCACCCCTCACTCAGAGGCATGATTAGAACTTTTTTAACTTGCAAAAAGCCCTGAAAATCATTCAAGAAAAAAATCCCACTGGCAGGATATATTGAGGAGCACGCTGACAGTTCTCACTGGCTTGTAAACACATCCAGAAATGTATTATTTTAATCTTGGCACAATTACTAAATAAAAGCAATCCCAGCTCTGAGGCAGCAGAACCCCTATGAAACATGAAAATATAATGATGACATCTCTCTCTCTATCAGCCCAATGACATAATCTGAGAAAATGATATTTCAGGGAATATTCAGCTTCTCTGGGCACCCTGTGCCAGCACCTCCCCACCCTCACAGGGTGGAATTCCTTCCATAAATCCAGTCTAAATCTCCCTTCCTTCAGCTAAAAGCCATTAAGTAGTTTTCTATCAAATACACACTAAAGGAAGGATCTTTATGGGCAGAGACAGCACAACTCCTGCCCCCAGCACTGTCCTGCTCCCCAGAGCTTACACAGCATTTTTGGGCCACAGACCAAAGGAGAACACAGCCCCCCAAAGCTGCACCGTGCCCAGGCACGGAGCTCTGGGAGCTCCGAGTCCCAGCCAAGCGAGCTCTGGCAGTGCTGGAGCCTGGGGAGGGCGAGCACCTTCCACAGCCCTGGGATCCATGTGCTGCATGAGCAAACCAGCCCATGAACCACAACTGGCCCCACAGTCACAGCCAGCCACGTGCTCTCTCCATTTTTGGTGGTGGACAGAAAACAGGCTGAGTAAACTCAAGCTGTAAAAAGGTCTGAAATCTGCTCTCACCACGTGCCACCTCCCATACACCTCATGGTTCATCTGCATTCTGGAGAAACTCGGATTCCTGGCCTTCCTCACACCGCCCTGCCACCCTCCACAGGCTGCAACAGCTCCTGCTTGAATTATTCACCCTTCATGAATTACCTGCAGCACATTGCTAGGGGTTTTCTGGTTGTTGTTGGTGGTGTTATTCTCTACCCTGAACAAGGCAGGTATTTTCAATATGCCTTCCACCGAACAACATTATGCTTGTATTTATCGATAAAATAAAATAAATCCATACACTGAACCCCACAGTGTTATATATAACCCCATTCCTCAGTTTAAAAGATTGTGCTGTATGAGATTTTCCAGCAGGTGCAATTTCCATTTCAGCACAGACATGCGTGGCTAAGCTAAGGCACAATATTTTCCAGAGGAAATATCTGACAGGAAATCAGTAGCAAGCACCAAAAAGCACAATCCCTGCACCCCCACCCAAAAGGGGAGACAGAAAAGAAAGAAAAGCAGCAGAGCTCCAGCTCTGTGCAGGGCAGGAGGGGGAAAGCCCCAGGAGCAGGGCCAGCACTGGGGTTTGGCACCGTGTACTGGTCCCACAGCCCAGGGGCTGCACAGCCTGCAGGGAACAGGGACTGGGGCCAATCCACGTGGGCACGGCCACTGCAGGGGGAGGGTCACACTGGGGGCTCTGCTGGGCCAGACAGAGCAGCTTTCAGCCCAAGGAATGGGGATGAGCCCCAGCAGCACAGAGCAGCCACTGCTGTCCCTGTCCCCAGCATCCCCAGCGTCCCTGGGCTGGGGCACAGCACAGCGAGGGGCTGCTTCTCCTGCCCTGAGCCCTCCTCTGTGCCCTGTGTGAGATCGAGCTCATCATCACCTCTTCTGCTGTCCTACAAGGGCCGTGTGAGAATCCAGCGCTTCCAGAGCCCCGGTTTAATTCAGGAGTACACGGACACCTCCAGCTTTTGCTGCTGAGCAACTCTGAGTGCTGGCAGCAGCCTCCGGAATTCTTTGTGGTTTAATATCACCTGCTGAAATCTTTGCAGACAACAATTCCAAGCACTTCACCTCAGTCCCCTGCAGGCCCCACTCCCACGCAGGGAGCCCGAGAGCCGCTCAGCACCCCCCGTGTCAGAGCCAGGTACAAACACACCCCACTGCAGTCAGAGCTGCTTCTGCTGTTCCTTATCTCGCCCTGAGCAGGGACAGCAGAGGCGTTTGAAGTGTTTGTAAGCCTTGGCAGGTCTCCTTTCCCATTGAAATGATTTCCCTCTAGGGATGCAATGGCTCTGGAAAGCCCAGTGCAGAGGTGAGAGGATCCACGGAAACCTCTCCGTAACGTCTGTTCCTATCTGGCCACCCTGGGTGATCCCCTCCTCCCCTGAGGGCCAAAGCTGAGGCCAAAGCAGCTGCAGATCTCTACAACCTCCTGAGCTGCAGAGAGCAAAGCTCTGTGCAGCCCCTTCCCAGGGGAGAGCCCTGGAGCCACAGCAGGAGCTGTCCCAGGGACCCCGCTGTGCTCCCGCAGCTTCACCTCAGCAGCCTCCAGCTTCCACCGCTGCCTCTTAGGCAGTGATAGCCCTGCTCAAAGGGACACCTGCCAGCTGGGGTCTGCAATGTGCTCACCCATTAAAAAGATGCAATAATTCCATCCACAGCACCGAGCCCGCCCCACTTCTGTGTTCGAGAACAAATGGGAAACGAAAATAGAGGTGAAAAAAAGGACCAAGAAGCCAAAGCTCTTTCCCGCACAGGAGAGCGTGGGTTCAGGATCTGGGCATAACAGCATGCTGCCACATCCATGCAAGGGCTGGGGGGAGCATTTGAGGCAGGTGAGTGGTGCCTGGATTCAGGAGCACACCACAGGTAAGGATGTGGTGTTTCCTCCAGGCTAGGGTGGGGTGGAGGGGTAAAACAGACTGGCAGAAGCTCAGGACAGCCCATTGTATCTAAATAGTATCACCATTGCTCTCTAAATACTGGGCTGGGAGGTATTTGCCAAACCCCTCTGAAATGACAGCTTTTCTCCAGAGAGAAGTAGAAGTGAGTCTGCATCATGGAGCATCAGCTGGAGCCACTGGGCTCAGCCACGGGAGCTCAGGACAGGCCCTTCACACCGTGGTGAAAACGTGTCCTGGGGCTGTTCTGTGAGCAGAGCACTCATCAGGCTCTGCTCTGCCCTCAGGGCTCAGGTCCAGAGGCACACGAGTCTGCCTGAGTATTTTTTGACAGTTTTCTTGCTTACATCTTGTATTCAGAATGATTGAGTTAGGAGATGCCTCTTTGTGGATAATATGACAGCTAATTCCCACTTATCCTACTGAGAAGAAACAATTGAAATAGATGCAACAATAAAACTAACGGCTAATGTGATTGCTATTGATCATTTGCCAGTTTATCAAATGAATGGGCCACGAGCTGAACGGGGAAGGAAAACAGTGCCATAGACTGCCCATGAGTCAGGAATGAGCTGACTGGAGAGCCCAGCTGGAAATCCACGGAAAGCTGACACCAGCACGCCGTTACAACCACAGTGAATCCTCAGGTACCTGCGCACTCTCACCTACCTTTTCGGCTGACTGGGCAGTGCCAAAAAATATTGGAATGAAGGCAAGCCATACTATACAGGTAGTGTACATAGTGAATCCAATGGGTTTGGCTTCATTAAAATTCTCTGGGACCCCCCGAGTCTTGATGGCATACACAGTGCACGTCACCATGAGCAGAATGCTATAACCCAAGGAACAAATGATTTGTAGATCCGTAATGTCACATTTGAGAACTCCTCTGGCCTGATCGGGGTTCATAGTTTTCTGCTCATCATAATCTATGATGATGTTGGGTGGGTCAACTGCAAACCAAATAAAGACCCCCAGCAGCTGGACCGATATGAGGCTGGAGGTGATGGCCAGCTGCGAGGTGGGGCTGATCAGCCTGGGCGCAGTCACCGACTTCTTGCCCTGCTCGAAGATGCGGTAGATGCGGTTGGTCTTGGTCAGCAGGGCCGCGTAGCTGATGCACATGCCCAGCCCCAGGAAGATCCTGCGGAAGGAGCACACGGCCACGTCGGGCTTGGCGATCATCAGGAAGGTGATGATGTAGCACAGGAAGATGCCGGTCAGCAGCACGTAGCTGAGCTCCCGGCCCGAGGCCCGCACGATCGGCGTGTCGTTGTAGCGGATGAACGTGGCCATGACGAAGATGGTGGCGATGATCCCCAGCATGGCCAAGAAGACGGGGATGACGGCCCAGGGCGAGTGCCACTCCAGCTTGATGATGGGGATGGAGCGGCAGCCGGTGCGGTTCTCGTTGGGCCGCTCGTTGTAGGAGCAGAGCAGGCAGGTGACCTCGTCGGCCTGGTACTGGTACCCGTCACACAGCTCGCAGTGCCAGCAGCACGGCATCCCCTTCACCATCTTCTTCCTCTCGCCCGGCCGGCACGGCTGGCTGCACACCGAGGGGGGCACGGAGCGCACGCCCCCGCCCCACTGCATCTCCTCGATCTGCGGGACAGGGACACAAACAGGCTCGGGTTAGGGCTGGCTCCGGGCTGGCTCAGGGCTGGCTGCACACCGAGGGGGCACAGCACACACACCCCCCCCCCCCCCCGCCTCTGTGGGGGA
>VZRR01002862.1:24554-178140 GCA_013398015.1 Oreocharis arfaki
GGGCTGGCTGCACACCAGGGGGGCACAGCACACACACCCCCCTGCCCCACTGCGTCTCTGTGGGACAGGGACACAAACAGGCTCTGGATTACGTGTCACTGCCACAGACACGGGCTGGGAATGAAGGGGGGGACCCAGGGGGACCCCAACACACAAAACCCAACTGGATAAACTTCCCACTGGATTAACGTCCTGCGTGGCAGACTCCTGGAGCCACACCCTGGTGCCTCTGTGTGGGGCTCTGGAGTTTACTGCCTCCATTGTTCATTTCTGTTTGCAGTTAAGTCTGATGGAATGACACACAGCCCCAGATAAAGCAGGAAAGTGAAAACCTGTTTTTTCATGAAAATTAATAGGAACACATTGCAATCCTTGTGGGAAGGCAGGACTTAAATTTGCAAGGCTGCTTTCCACAAACCTTGGGGCTTCTTACCAAGACAGAACAGAGATTTCCCTTCCTGGAACTGCTACTGACCAGGGGAAGATTTGAAATGAGGAGGAAATGCGTTTTCTATAGGGCATGGGATCAGTGAGAGTGGGGGAAGGTCTGCTCTACGAGCCAGGTAAGAAATATGAAGGACAAAGAAAATGGTCATCACTGAAAAATGCAATAATTAGATAATATTTCATTTCAAAGTCACATTCAGCTTCTGAAATACCACACGTGCTTCTGGGAATGCAAATGATAAATGATTATATTAAACACACGGAAAGTCTCACTTGCTCTGCAGTCTGGAGAATCCCGAAGTCCAAGGGATGTGACAAAGGCTCCCAAGTACTGAGGAAAATTAGACTCACAAATCATTTCCAACTATGCCCAACTAAAGCCACTCACCAGCTTCCAAGAGCAAGGAAGGATTAGCACTGGAGCCCCAGTGAACAGCCCACACTGGCAGCCTGGGAAGGCCCTGGCATTCCCAGCACCAGTTACCAGCCCAGCAGCACCTCAGTGGCTCCAGCACCTGCTCTGTGTGTGTGTGTGTGTGTGTGTGTTCCAAACATGAAACCTGATCCCCTGGGATAGATGTGAATAAGTGTTATTAAAAATAACATTTCAGCTATTTTTCTGTAGGTCACTTAAATGGTGACAAGCTCCACGATTTTCCCTACAAGTCAAAATTCTAAGATGAGTTTCTTGAATCAGCTGCCTTAATTATCCATGTAGGCAGGAAGACTTGGGTGGGCAAGCCTTACATTGAAGGATTAAGTTGCACTTTCCTGATTTAAATCAAAATAGATCCTGTATTATCTTCATTTTGTGTATGTGAAAACACCAAACCCTGAAGTCACACACTGCTCAAAGATTGTAGCACCAAGAGTCTCTCTGTGAGTGCTGTAAAAATAATCCTGCAATAAGAGAGATTCTAGAGGTCTGCCACTGCCTGGGAAACTTCATTAACCTTCAGTATTCTGGGGAAGAGAAAAGATCCATGAACTCCTCTCCCCTACTCCGCTGAGCTGAAGGTGTGCAGCTTGCAGGAGGCACAGGAGTGCTGATGATAAAGGGAAATACAAAGACTCATTTAATTGCACTGATAAATGGTGCTCTGGTCTCGCTGGCAGTGCGAGGAGCCAGGAAATCCATTTCCATGCCCGACTCCATCCCTGCTCCAGCACAGGGCTAACAAGGAGCTGAGTGCCAGGGCTGTGAGGGCGATGCCAGCAGAGAGAGCCGGGGAGAGGGGCACTGAGGGGAACCTCACCAGGGCTGAGACTGCTGAACTGTAAAACATGGGAAAATGTCATGGCAATTCCTTGGGAAAGCAGCTGACTGACACTGCTGCTTGTTTTACTCTTCTGAATCCCTGATCTGCGTCCCTTTTCCAAGGCAGAGCGAGGCAGGGCAGCTGTGACTTACCTGAGTTTTACACCTGAGAGCGAGGCCTCCCTCCAGTCCAGAGCCTGCATTTCCTATGCTGATTATTATCCACAGCCACTCCCTGATAGCTTTTTGCAGCAGGCACCAACACAAAATGAGATCATCCCAATCACATGGATTTTGACCCAGCCTGCATCAGTGATTTTCACCAATTTCCCACACGTGAGTATTTTCGGAACCACAGACAGATTAATGTGTTATCACAGCCCTGCTTCCCTCATGGCTACACGAGGATGAATTCCCACATTCTCAAACACATTCCAGGGCATTGCTGGTACCTGGACAGCCTAAAGGTACTTCATTCTGCACAGATACTCTGCGGAAGGAGATAAGGAGAACATCAGACAGAATTAAGGGAAGTCCTTGTCCTGGCCTCCTGGGATGGCACCACAAGAGCTCTAGCACTGGCCTCGGGCAGATCTGCAGAGTTCTGCTGTTTCTGGAGAAAATTCAGGGTGCAAAGTGCCTGCGAGGGAATGCTGGGCACCAACACCTGCAGCAGGGGGTGAGAACCTGAGTCAAACCACAGACACCTTCCCTACTCAGAAAAGTGTGGTTTTGAAAAATTTGTCCCACATCTACACATCTTTTAAACACCTCCAAGGGTTAGCTGAAAATGCCTATCATTGCCTGCAAAGCAGGAAGCAAAAAATTTCATACACTGTGAGAAAGTGCTCTTGCAATTAATAGAAAAATCTGGGGGTTTTATGTAGAACCTTCCATTTCAGTCCAGGGATAAGGGAATTCATTCCTCCCAAACCAACAGCACTGCCAGAGGCAGCCAGACAATGTACCCACAGCGAGCCAACAGTGTCACACCTTGCACTTCACACTTGTGCCCAGGGACACAAGGAGCCCCCCTACACTGCAGTTCTGGCAGATTTGGGAAGGATTTTCTCCCTGCTCCCACGCATCCCCCAGATCCTGAATGCCTCGAGCAAGAGGGATTGGATCCACTCACAATATATATTCTCATTATGCTCACTATAGAACAAACATTAACAAGAAATGCTTAGTCTGTCTCATAGGGCCCAATGTAATTGTTCATTTTAATGAATAAAGTAACTCAATATCTGTGTATAATTCAAACATTGCTGCTTTGCTTCCCTCCGCCACAAACATTTCCATAATAAGCCATTTGTTCTGAACTTAATTGTTTCGTGCAATGTTTGATTAAAATAAAAATCAGTACAAAAATAATTACATTAGTGGTAATTAACCTACTCAGGGAAGAAAATAGCCACGTTCCTTGATACCACTTTCATAATGATGGTGCCATTAATTTCATGGACACACAGAAGCCAGCGGCGAGGACTGGGCTCAGATTTATTGCCACCTCCAGACTGCAGCTAACTCAGCAGTTCAAACATTTGTGTATATTCCACTTTGCAGACAGCAATATTTGCATGACTTAGCTCTTTAGGCTCAGCTATTAATGTCTTGTAATTAGTTTTTAAATCCAGGGATTTACCATGATAATGGTTTTAAGCTAAGAATATGTCAATAACACATCCTCAGCAGAGTCTTCTGCAAAATATCAACTGAAATCCCTTCAAGAGATAACAGTAGTGATAAGCCAGAGTGCCAGAGAGGATGCAGAGCTACTCCAGTGCCATGGTCCCAGCCCATCCCAGCCCCTCCATGGGGACCAACACCACATTCCCATCCCAGCCCCTCCACTGCTTCCAGCACCTCCATCCCAGCCCTGCCCTCTCCGGTTCCCAGCTCCTCTCCGGAGCCACCCTCTTCACCCGGGCACCCTCAGTGTTCACCAGGCACCCCAGAACGAGGCCTCTCAATTTCCTACCTCTCAATTTCCTCTCTGTCTTCTTGTTTTAGACCAAAGTCAAAACCCAGCTCCCTCACAGCAGCTTCCAACCCACGGGCAGGGCAGGGCAGGGGGGGATGCACCAACCAGCAGCCCCCACCCCAGGATCATGGTGCCTCTCCCGGATCCACAGCTGTCACCAGAGCATCTCTGCTGGCACCCCTACTCCCCCCGGAGCATCCCAAGCCAGCCCTGAGCTCTGCAGCCCAGCCCTGCCTCACAGCAGCTGTTTTTCCTCCCTCCTTCCAGGGTAACCCCACGGGAACCCTCCACTGCTGAGATGGAGCATCAGCCCCGTGCTGCCTCCTGACCCCACACGAGGCCTCTCGGCTGGTCAGTGGTTTGGGGTTCTGAGGACGCTTCAACAGAAAACTACTTCAGAGGAAAAGCAAAACCTCTGAGAATCGTCCTGCTCTGCTGCATTAATGATCTGAAATCCCTCCGATGTATCTTCCATATACACAGAAGTTAAATGTCACCACGTATATTCTGTCCTGGTTTCTCCTGCTGCTGCCTGTCCAGTTCCTGCCCTCCTGGCACAGCAGCCACTGAGTCTTGTCCTCAAACACACACTGATCAGTCAAATCACAACTTCCTACTTGAAAATGATAGAAACTCATCACTTCTCAAAGGCTTCCAGCCAAAAAACCCCTCAAATTTTCATTGTCAGCACAAATCCCAAATGTCAAAAGACGGTGACGACATTCCCGTAACGCCAGAGCCTCATCCTCCCACCTGCTGGTTCAGATCCTGATTAATGAGGAGAATGCCCCCAGGATCAGTCTCAGCCAGGGACTGCTCAGCTCCAGTTTCTGGCTCTCATTAGTGTTGTGACAGCTCCTGGGAAGCCCTGGCGTGGGCAGGGAGCCCACGGTGCCAAGAGCTGCAGGAACTTGTGTGGAAAAGAACGCTCTGGAAGCCACAGGAACAGCTCCCACAGCTGCTCCTGTGCGAGCGGGACAGGAGAGCCTGGGGATCCCGGGAATGCCGCCAGACCCGCCCCAGGCTGCAGCCCAGCGCCCTCGGGCTGGGGCACCAGTGCTGCACTGGGGACTGGGGGGGCTTGGGCTGTGGTGCTGGGGTCGGACCTGCAGCTGGGGGTTCCTCTAGTGAAACAACCGCCTTTCCCTTTCAGCCCTTCCCTCCCTGCAGGCAGTGGGGAGAGGCTCCTCCTGGCCCCCTCCTGTCCCACTCCTGGCCCCCTCCTGTCCCCCTCCTGTCCCTCTCCTGTCCCCCTCCCGTCCCACTCCTGTCCCACTCCTGGCCCACTCCTGGCCCCCTCCTGTCCCCCTCCTGTCCCTCTCCTGTCCCCCTCCCGTCCCACTCCTGTCCCACTCCTGGCCCACTCCTGGCCCCCTCCTGTCCCCCTCCTGTCCCTCTCCTGTCCCCCTCCCGTCCCACTCCTGTCCCACTCCTGGCCCACTCCTGGCCCCCTCCTGTCCCCCTCCTGTCCCTCTCCTGTCCCCCTCCCGTCCCACTCCTGTCCCACTCCTGTCCCCCTCAGGGTTCAGCTGAGCAGCACCCTGGAGTCACAGACCCACTGAGGGTGGACCCTGGGGTCCAGCCCTGAGCCCAGCCCTGCCCACGCCACCCGAGGGTCAGTCCTGACAGCCCTGACCCTCAAGCCCTTCCTTCCCCAGCTCCCTTCCCTTCTCTGGACACATTCCAGCCCCTCGAAGCTTTCCCTACAGGGAGAGGGCCCAGAGCTGGACCCAGCACTCGAGGTGCCCCCCGCAGTCCCTGGCCCACGGTGTCACATCCTACTTAACACATTCAATTAATTACGGTTGAAAACTTCCAACCAATCCCAGCACTTTGCTCCCGCACTGCAGCTCCTCTTTGGTGGTCTCACAAGAAGCAATTCCTAACCCTCCTTTATTTCCCTCTTTCATTTCTACTCCTCCTTTGTCTTTCACTTAATATTTGACGCTGTTTTTGGCAGCCCCACCTGCTCTGCCCCAGCAGCATTGGGAGTTCCTCTGAGCTCTCAGAACACCATCTTTAATGAGATCCAAGGGCCATTTGTTCTACATTAGAGCAAGGACATTTCCAGCACACCACTGATGTACAGAAAAATGCTTAATCCACAATTTTTTGCAAAAATGCTTATTATTATACATTTCTGTTGACACACAATAAAATGGAAAACTAATTATTTTAATGCTTTTATATCTAACTACAGCTTTGTGTTGTCTTCTCACTAATGGAAGGGGGTGGACCGTGCATCTTCAGCATTCATCCTGCAGCCCCTGCATAATATTTTTTTAATTAAAAAGCATGTGCTTCCAAATGTGCATTTATAAGACACAGTTCTTGTCTCTTTAAACAGATAGGTTAGAGCAAAACTATCTTCTGAAAGCAGAGCTAATCCAAGGCAATTTTTTATCCTGAAGTGGCTTAGAATGAGGGAAAATCTGAATCATCACAGAATCCCAGGATGGTTTGGACCTCAAAGCCCCTCCAGTGCCACCCCTGCCATGGCAGGGACACCTCCCACTGTCCCAGGCTGCTCCAAGCCCCAATGTCCAGCCTGGCCTTGGGCACTGCCAGGGATCCAGGGGCAGCCACAGCTGCTCTGGACAACAGATTTTTACTGTGCAGGATGACAGAAAAGCCCCAAAGCAATGAGCACAGCCCATAACCCCAGCTCAGCACGAGGGCAGAGCAGTTCAGCAGCTGGAATCCAACACTTGTCTCTAACACGCTCACAATGCTCCGCAGCTGGTGAGTTCAAGTCCTCAAGAACAAGCCTGGATGACAATGGCACATCCAGAAGCAAAACCAGGAATTCTGGGTTTTTCTCCTGAAAACTCCTTTTCAGAGCTATTTTTCACGGCACAGCCACGAGCCGACCTTACCTAAGGTTTGGGGAAAGGATTAGCCCTTTATCTTTGTTTATCTCTCTTATGAGCTAATAACTTCTTGTTTTTTCTGTTACTTGTGACTGTGAAAAACTTCTGCTTCTGCCAAACCCAACACACAAGGCCCAGGGTGGAAAGGGCAGTGAGGAGAGGGAAGCAGGCACAGGTGTGTAATTTGCAGAGCATTTCTCTTCGAGTGCCTGCCAACTCAGAAATGCCTGCGTTTATTTATCCTGCTAATTCCCCAGCTGATTCAAAGACCAGTGCTTCCCAGTCAGATTATTTGGTGCCAGTTTTCCCTTTCTGAAGCCCCAGCATCAATGGGACAGCAATTTCCTCATCACATCTCATGTGCAAGGCACAACAACACAGGGCAGGGAAGGAAGATGAAAGAAATACAAAATTCTGAGGAAAATTCAGTACTCAGCTCATTTAGGCCCTAATTAGATTGCTGCAGCGATATTAGTAATACTTAGAATATTAAATTATCCTGCTCAGGTTATGCTCAGTGAATTGGGCCCTAAAAGAACTGCAGATGTACACAGAAAATCGGGAGTGGCTGGGGGCAAGACACACTCCCAGGGGAGCAAGCGCCTCCCAGGGCAGGGACTTTTCTCCCCACACACAGGGTAAGGCCTTCGGAGCAATCCCTCTCCAGGGAAACCTGGGGGTGGGAGATGGGATTCACCCCAGGTGAGGAGGACCACGAGCTCCCAGGCTGGACTGAGCTCCAGCCTCACATCACACAGGCGAGGAGAAAAGCCTCTACCACCCCTTCCAGCTGCATTTTTGGGAGGAAAAAGGGCAAGATCTGGTCTTGCAAAGAGAGGCTGAAGTCTGTACAGCCCTTCCCCAGGCAGCCAAAGTGCAGGCACTGCTAAACCAGAATAGAATACTGACTCCAGTTAGCACTGGGAACCAGCTGCTCGGATGCTGCTGTTCAGAGGCAGTCCCAGATCCCCTCGCCAGTAAAAGGTGGGATTAACAAGTAAACAAGGCTGTTTCATGGGAATCGTTTAGGCAGCATTTTCATAAAATGTACATTTTCACTTTTAGTGGAAGAAAAACCAAATAAAACAGAAAAACAAAGCAAATAAAGGCTTCCCCTCAAGTTGTTTTAGAGCAGGCTAAAGACCCGTTGCAGCTGTTTATTCGGGGCCATTATTGTCCATCATGTGAACAATTAGCTGGAGACACATTAAATCCCACATTATACATCTGATATTACAGTCCTGCCACCAGCCACGGCGATTTCCGTCAGAAATCAGTATTCAGGGACATTTAAGTAGTGATTATTTCTGACCCACTCAATGCATGTGGCCTGTCAGGAATCTTTATGCTTTGCTTAAATGCTGAAAAAATCTGAGGGCTGCTCACACGGGCCTGATGTGAGCAGAGCTTTCAATCACGCTTTGTGGGATTTCTTTCTCCTCCCTAAAGCAAACAGGCACGGTGTGATACATCTGTCATCATTTCTGCTCTGCCACCCTTGGCACTGGCATCTGTACGGGACCGAAATTTCATTTTGCAAAACACAGCTGGGTTATGTTTGGGATCTACAGAGGCAGCTCCAAGCCAAGAGTTCCCCTAGCTGTTAATACAGGTTATTAAAGGCGTTTACATGCAAACTTGATCAACAAAAATGGAGACAAAGCAGCAAGTTTTGGCTGCTGTGAATTGTCACAAGGCTCTTGGCACGACTGGCAGGTGCCGGCCCCTGATCTGCACTAAAACCTGGGGCAGGTGAAGTCCCGAAGCTGTAACCCCGCTGACTGCCCCACGTCTGGCAGGGAATGCCAGGCAGCCACCACCCACAGGACAGGGATATTCAGCAAACACCCTCTCCCACAGCAGACAAACACAAAGTGGTGAGAAAGGAGACCCCAGAGCACAGAAGCACAGGTGCCTTGGGGGTGCCCTGGCCTCACCCCGCACGGACCCCCACGCTGCTGACCACTCCTCCCAGAGAGAAACCTCTCTTACCTTGCAAGGGAAAAGGCCAAAGTGCCTTTGATCTAGAGGCATAAATCCAATCCTCACTTTGCTGATCCTTCTTGGACTGTGCCTCTCCTGCAGAGCCTCGCTCTTGCCCGCAGCACTACCCACGCATCCCACGGACCTTCGGGGGGAACTGACCAACAGAGAGTACTGCCCATCCAATCTCCTTTGCCAGGGCAAGGATGAGACACAAACCCCAGGTTTTGCTGCCATCTCCCCGCCCCTGGAGATGATCCCCAGAGGGAGCAGCCTTCACTGGTGACAGAGGTGCCACAGGGCTGGCTGAGGCTGGGCAGGAGTTACGGGGGCCCTGCTGGGCTGAAACGAGGGGGAAGAGGGATGGAAACATTTGGCAGAACACAGCTAAAGAGCCGAGGGGGTGTGACTGGGAGCCTGAGCTCCCTGCTGGGTTAGCTGGGAGGCTTTTGGGAAAGGCCCCGTGCTCCCGTGCTGGTGAGGCTGCTGTACCCCACATTCCCCAGGAGCACGAGCAGCTGAGGCAGCAGGACAGCCCGGGTGCACAGCTGAACTGCTTTCTCTCCAGAGCTGGGTGAACTTCTCCAAACACAACAAAGCACATCTGTCACTGAAGAGCCTCTTCCCGTTTTCAGATATTAAATAAAGAATACTGCACCCTCAATAACACACAAACTGACATTGTTACTCCTGCCAAAAGCAACCAAACATGTTCATTAGCCATAAAATATCCCAGCAAAGCACTTGCTCTTGAATATATGTGCTGGCAAAACCACATTAGCCTCGCAAAAAGGCTTTACAGAGGGATGTGTAGGCGCAGAACCAGCACCTATTTTGAAGACCGGGTGATTTATTTTTTAACTCCTATTTCTTACATAACTCATTCTCAGAGTGCGTCTGCCCGCAGGCTCACAGGCACGGAAGAGAACAACACAAGACAAAGCCAAATCTCAAGTCAAGTCTTCTGCTACATCATTTTTTTGCCATTAGAGCTTTTATGAGCTCCTCACGCTCCAGTTTTCTCCTGTCTTTAACCACAGATGTGATCCGTCTCAGACTCCCAGCCTGCTTTCCCTGAGCGTTTATATCCCCACAAACGCTTTCCCCCGTGACATTCCCGGACCTGCAGCAGAATTACAGCGCTGTTCTGCCTTGCCAAAGCTGATGGAGCCGAGTTCCCTCGGCTGCCCCGGGTGCTGCACTCACAGAGTGTCACTGCCTGGGCCAAGTGGGTCAAAAAGAGAGAGAAAATGACATTTCACATCTTCAGTTCCGGGCTGCTCTGCAGAGGGAGGGGTGAGATTTAACTGTTGCCTCGCTGCAGCGACACAGCAGCAATCTGCAGGGACAGCCTGGCCTGGCTGAGCGAGTGCTGCAGCTCCTGCCGTGGCACAGAACCGCCCTGCCTGACCCGCCTGGCTCCCACCAGGTGTGCCGAGGCTGTGCCCTTCTCCGGCAAATCCTCCTCCAGCACCAAACCCATCTGC
This sequence comes from Oreocharis arfaki, assembly GCA_013398015.1. Lineage (NCBI taxonomy): Eukaryota > Metazoa > Chordata > Aves > Passeriformes > Paramythiidae > Oreocharis > Oreocharis arfaki. The sequence goes on from VZRR01002862.1 coordinate 34,584, forward strand.
AGCCCCACAGCCCCCTGGTTCCATTCCAAGGCGCTCCCCAAGCCCAGCTGCCGTCACAGCTTGTGCAGGACCTGCGTGATTGCGGCCCGCTGCCTGCTCCATCCCTCGTGGAGGAGGCAGGAATCAGCATATGGTCATTCAGCGGGCCAGTGGCTTGAAAAATTCCCTTCCACTTGGCTGCGAGTTAATTCTGCAAGTTAAGATAATTAAAGGTGTTTGTGCCGGTCACGGCTGACATGAGCAATGAAAGATTGCAGAACGTAATGAGGGAACAAAATAAACAACATCCATTCTTGCAGCACACACCAGGGCTGCTGCCATGGTGGCCATGGTGGCCACAGCATGTCACGGGGAGGTGTTCTAGGAACCCACAGTCAGAGTCACCTTTCCGTTCCTCACCGGGCCACAGACGGTTTGGCTGATGGGGCGACAGAGGCTGAGCTCAGAAAGGCCCAGCCATGCCAAGGGCTCTGCAAACAGGCTGCAGATCCTGCTGGAAGGACTCTGCCCTGAGCAGCATTAATGCTGGGGAATAATTCCCATAAATGCAGACATGCCATCCCTGTGACTGGGACTGTCACCACGTGTCACCCAGTGACTGATGTGACACTTGCAGGGACGTGACCAGGGCAGAGAAGATGCAGAGTGTCCCTAACAGTGCCAAGAAAAGAAACTCCATCTACTCTGAACACATTCTGCTCCAAAGAAAAAAACCCAAACCCAGCACCGAACCCAAGAAAACAATGAACAGAAATCAATTTGAATGTGTTATTATAGAAAAATACCATCTGTTGGCAGAATATTCCTGAGCAACAAACATTGCTGAAGAGGGGCTTGAATCCAATTCCAATTCGAATATTTTATCAAAAAAAGGCAGGTACAGCCAGGTCGCTTGCCAGCAGGTTAGACAGTTAATTACTCTCTTCACCAGCTCACTCTTCATAACATTTATTTCCAAATTCCCTAACAGAGATGTTTATGGCATGTAAATTGATTAGTCTGAGCCCAAACAGATTCAGGAGGTGTTGAAGTGAGCAGGTTCTGCATAAATTGCACAGAGGATTACAGAGGTACTCAATGTACTTCTGTTCATGGGGAAAAAGGAACTGCAGCATGGAAGTTCCACCCTCTGAGTCCGTGACCGTGGTGTCCCTGTCCCTGTCCCTGCTGCTGTCCTGCCAGCAGAGGCTCCCCCTGCTCCGAGGGAACACTGACCCCCAGCTTGCCCCAGTCCCCAAACCCTGAGCCACAGGGATGGTACTCATTTCAAGCAAGACTTTATTTCACACTCTGCTAAAACGCAGGCCCGGCCCTACCGAAGGAAACCAGCAGCTCCCAGCTCCTTCCCCAGGGAGCAGGGAGTCATTAGGGAGCCCACGCCACGGCCCCGGGGCGGTGCAGCACAGCCGGGGTTCTCCCCACGGCAGACGCCATGAGCAGCCGTGTCCGTGGAAACACATCGAGGATTATCAATGGCATTCCTGTCCCAAGCATTTTTTGGCAGGGCTGCAGCCACAGATTGCTTTTTGCGGGGGGACACCCACAAAAGGGTGAGGGGTGGGCAGCAGCCCCAGCAGGGCGTGCGAGGGCTCCGTGGAACCACAGCCCTGAGTCCAACCCTGCTCTGCTCCACGCCACTGGGCCATCTGCAGTCCCAGGGCACCCCCAGAGAACAATGCACATCTCCTTGTTTATCCCTGCACACAGCACCTTTAGGCATCTTTAATACGTATTTGTTTCTGCTTGCAAACAAATTAATTAGAGGAATGGTTTGGTTTTATCTAGCGCTCAGGGTCAGCCCTGCCTGATGCTTTGGAACTGAGGCACGTCTCGAGCACGGGCTGCCTGAGAGCTCTGCAGTGAAATAAGGGACAGGACGTGGTGTTTTCCATCCCCAGGCAGGGATACACCTTCTGCAGCCACGCTGAACGTGTGCTGCAGGCCCCAGTGCCCAGTGGCACCATTATGAGCCGGAGCCCCGAGCTGCAAGAGAGAATCTGACAGGGTGGAGACGCCAGTGCAATTAAGACACAACATGATGCACCCTGTGCAGACACTAATGGCCTTATTGCTGCATTAATTAGACAATCAGGCTGAAAAACAACCCCATATCAGCTTGCTTCAGGAAGATCTCCCTCTCCCACGGCAAATAACCAGGTCTCATGGAAGCATCTCGCTCCTCCAAGCTGAGGGTGAAGGAAGAGGGCACGGTCCTGCCCGTGGGGGAGCTGTGGAGGGACGGCCGAGGTGACCCCACACGGAACAGGGGCAGGATCCCTTTCCCACAGAGAGCCTCCCTCTGGTGTCCAGCCAGCACCTCCAGCCCCTCAAGCAGGATCCCAACACCCCACACCTCACTGTCACTGGATCCCAGGGAGCAGCTCATGTCCATAGGCAGGAGCCCGGCCGGGTCTCCCCAGCCTCAGCACAAGGCAAACACCTGGAAAAAGCACGTTCAACAATTTCACAGGGATTGTTTCCTTTACTTGTTGATTTTGACAGTTCTGGGATGCTTGCACAGGGAATGGGATGGGAAAACATAATAAACCTGGGACCTGCTGAGTTAACTGTACCTCGAGAAAGAGAAGCAGTATCACCAAATTTCCCAGGAGAGCCTTTGCTTCCTCTAGGAGCCATCCATTTCTTCCTCCTGCAGGCACACCAGTTCCTCCAGGAGAGATGTGTTTGTGTTTGTGTCAGGCACCTCAAAGCATGAGAAGCTGCATTTTTAGGAGCCAGCCACGCATGGGAGCTGCTCAGCCAGCTCCTCACACTCCTACAGTGCAGCAGCCCTGCACAGGGCCTTGCAAACAGCAAGGACACATCCAGAGCTGGATCCATGGGAGATGGGGGCAAAGCAGGGCACGGAGGGGTTAATTCCTTGTCTAGGATCCAAAGAGAAGCACGAGGCATGGAGGCAGGACCTGTCTCCTGGCCACGCTGCCTGTAGCCATCCTCAGGATTTCCTACTGCTTGAACCCCACAAGCCTCGGATACAAAGGAAAAACCCAACCAACCAACCAGCTGAAATTACCCACTGGAAAAGCAAACCAACCCAAAACCAGCTGCTGCACAACACCCCTCCTCCTCCTCCTCCTTCTCCCCACGGCAGACTGGCTCCTTTCCACCAGCAGCACTTCTGGCTTTTGAAACACATCAAAGCTAAAGGTTTAGGACTGTCCAGCCCTGTAGCACAGAGTGCACCCTCACAGAGTCCTGGGTTAGAATGCAGCTGCCCCTGTGCCCAGAGGATTTATATCCTAATTGCATTAGCTGTATCTCTGCCTTTCCACAGGCGCTGGGGGTCACGGTGCTGGATTTCAGCAGGGATGCAGCTGGCCAAGTTTCTGATCCTAAAATCCAGGGCAAAGCATTTTAAATGGCAGGAGGATGTGGACTATAAATACTGCATCCCAAACCTGCGTGCTGGGGGTGAGGAGGGGCCGACAGAGCTTGGCAGAAACCTCACCAAGGACAGGGGTGGGATGTGGCCTTCCCTGGCCTCCTGTGGGAGACGGGTGGGCACCTCATCATCACACCCTTGCTGCAGGGAGAACAAAGCACTGCCATGGCTTTTCACGGAATACTGGCCAAGCCCTTTAAAATTAGACATCTGCTCATTTTACCCTTGCATAGACACCTGAAATACAGCCAAATCTGTTACTAAACCATGCACTGGGTGCTGGGCAAAGCTGGGCTCGGCTCTCTGCTACCAAGCAGGCAAAAGAAAACAGGGTGATTGTACTGCCCTCACCTAAATCAATTGTTATGTCCCAAGTCTGCTGCAGTGAAAAGTCATAAAATAATAGTTATCTGAGCCAAGACACAGAGATGTCAATGCAGGGTGAGTGAACAGCAGTGAGAGGATGTGCCGGGGGGCAGAGCGGGGCTCAGAGCGCAGGGAGCGGCGCTGCCTCGGCCCCACAAAGGGGATGCCAAGGTGGGGAGAAGCCATCGGGACTGGGGAGCACAGACAGTCCCAGGTAATTCATAAACCCAGGTTTATCAACTCAGGACAACAAAAAGAAAACGAACAGAGTTGAAGAGTTGCAAGTAAGTGGTTAAAGCTCTCCTCAGTCTGTCTACCAACACAAGCAAGAGAGAGAAAATTGAAACAGAAGTTACTCTGCAATCTAACATGAAAATCCTGGTTCAACTCTCCAGATTAATCCAGCCTGTGCCCACCATACCCCAAAAGTACCAAGAATGGAAGGTGGCCATTGTAGAAGACACCCACAACAGACTGAAGCAGCATCCCTGCCAGAGGAATAAAACACCCAAACATTCCTGTTCCTTTTTGGAATGAGGATGACGATAAAGAAAATATTTACTCACCTATGCTGGTCTCCTGCAGTTACTTCCCTCCTGCCTCTGGGACCTGCAGTGCCCTTACCTTTAAGGCCTGTGTGAACAGCTTTTCCCCTTCATAACCCAGGCAGGGCAGACACACAGAACCGACCGAGGCTGCCCAGAGTCACTGAGCTCTTGGGAGACAGAGCCCCACTGCAGCAGCTGCCAAATCCAAATCAGCCCTTGCACCAAACATCCTTTGCTTTCCCCTCTTGTGTTGTATTTAAGAAATAAGAACTGGGGAAACATCCCCTGAAGAGTTATTGCCACAATAATTACTGAAGACAAATCGTATCCTCTGGTAGTTTTCCCTGGGATGTATTTAATAGTATTTATTTTGGTTATTTCCAGGAATCCTTGACTTCTCTAAACCCCACAATTGTCTTTATTATTGTAAGAAATAATACAATAATACAAAAGGGACTATCTTATATACATTTGTGTGAGAAACTAGGACACTTGAGTGATTAGAAGGGAAGCTAGTGAGAGAATCTCAGCGACTGATATGACCCTGTGGCCATGAGGATACGAGGGCGAGGAAAGAGGTCTTTTTATGGAAACATTTAACACAACAACAGGAATACAAATCAAGCTCCATTAATTTTGTTTTAAATTTTAATGAATCAGGATGTGTAGTTTACATAAAGAAGGATTTGCTTAATAAAATATTAATATTTTTTGCTAAAAGAACTGTAAATTGCAAGTTAATATAGGTTTCCTTATATAGAACATCAAAAAACCCTGGAAGAGCAAATCAAATACAGAAAATAAAAATGAGCCAAAATCCAAGGAGAGCAAAATATTGTTTGTGGTCAGCCTCCAAGACTGCAACCTCGGTGACCCACATTATTTACCTGATTTAACAAAAACCATGAGAACATTAAAAATAGGAAGTGTCCCACCTTTGGTTCCATCCCAGGTGATGGTTGTGACCCCTGTGGGCAGCCTGTGGTTTGTGTCCCAGGCACAAAGGGCTGGGGGAGCTCAGATGTCCCCACAGGTCACGGGGCCAGCCCCAAGTGCAGCCGGGTCCACAGAGAGCCCCGGGCTGGGAGCATCCCCTGGGTCACCCCCTGGGTCACCCCCTGGGTCACCCCCTGGGTCACACCCTGGGCCACTCCCTGGGTCACCCCCTGGGCCAGCCCAGTGTGTCCTGGCCACCTCTGGAGCGGTGCCAGGGCTGAGCCATGGCACACAGCCTGTCCTCTCACCCTGCACGCTGCTTCCAAAGGAGATCTGGCAGCAGAGGCAGAGAAGGAACCACAACACACCCAGAATTCCTGATGTTCCTGGGCTGGGAAAGCTGACTGAGAGAGGAAACCCTTTTCCTACAAATACCCATTTTCCTTCAAGAGTACCTTGATCTTACTCAGGCCATGTGGCTGAAGAGCCAAACCGAACCGAAATCTCTGTCTTTGGGTGTTAATAACACTCCACAGGGAGCCACCGTGAGGGAAAACTGGCACCACTCCTGCAGGAACTCGAGGCTGAAGCAAAGGGCCCAAAGCCAAGCAGATGCTCACCCAGCGAGGTCCCAGACCAGGCTGGTACGGGTGAGGCTGACACAGTCTCCAGCTTTCCCACCCACCAGTCCCAGGGTTTTTTTCTGGGAAACATCAAAGTGTATTTGAGCACCTGCTCCTACGTCCTTGTTCTCCTTTAGGCATCATCTTAGGAAGGCCACCTCATCCACACGGATTAAAAGTACCACCGGAAAAGTGACTCACTCCTAAAACATTTCATTGCAGCTTTCCAAAGACAAGAAAAACTGAAAAGCATCTGCAAATGAAAGCCCAGTGGTTTCAAACTGCAACAAATCACAGCTTCATTTTCCAAGCTGGCAACTTGGGACTGCAGACACGCAGAAGTAATAAAATTTGCATGATCACCTCATGTCTCTGTTAGTCTGAGCAGCTTTGGTTCTCTGGGTACTGGGAGAAGGCTGCAGGACAGAGAAGGACATAATGTGCAAAAACCCCACTATGGAGCTGCGATGAAATAGATCCCTGCTAAGCTGATAAGCACTGAGTGCCCACACCCAACAGGAAGGGGCCAGGAAAGACTCACGTTGAGCTGGAGGTCATCTGTCCACTGGCCCACGAGGCGGTACCCGGGCGTGCTGGTGTTGCTGCTGTGGTACTGGAAGATGTCGTAGCGCCCTGGGGCATCCCCGTTCTTGTTGAACATCACTGGGGTGCCAGCACTGCCTGGGGGAAGGAAACAAGACAAAATCCAACCAACCAACACCAAACCTTTACCAAAGCTCTTTTATTTGGTCACGGGTGAGAGCTTTCACAGCAGAAGCACGCCTCAGGCCAAGGCCATCCCCACCCCCAGCCATCCAAAGAGGGCACTTCAGGACACTGCCCTCACCCAGCCTTCTCCCACAGATCCATTATCTCTGCCTGACCCTCCTGCCTGAAAATAAACACAGCAATCCTAGATGAGCCTTACCTCACCCTGCTCTGCCCAACACGAGAAACATCAGAAGGCTTTTCTTCCTGCCCTCCAGCCTCCCTCCCATCTCCCTCTCCTCAGGGAGTTCTCCAGTGAAAATCACTCCTGTGAGTGGAGCCTCTAAATGCTGCTTCCCCCCCTCCAGAAAATGTTCCATCTGCTTCCAAGGGATGCTGCTGTCAGGAGTCAGCCCGGGTCTAGTGAGTCTTGACTAGCATCCAGAAACAGCTTCCTCCTCCACAACGTATTCCATCGCCGTGCGCTGGGCAGGAGAGAACAGAGGAAGCTTTGGGAAGAGCATTCCTTGTGTACGCCTCATCTGGGCTCTGTGGCACTGCCACGGGAGTGCCTCGGGCAGCCTGCTGGATTACCTCTCCTTACCCTGTCGTGGAGTGACAGACACGGGTAAGAGCAGGGCGGGAGAAGCCCCATCCCCTCCCACGAGCTGGCAAAGCCCTGAGCCCCGGCGCAGCTCCCAGCAGGACACCTGCATCCTCCTGGCCACGGCACTGGCTGCCAACCTGCCCGAGAGGAGCATTCAAAGTGGTGCCTCGTTTCCTCAGAGCTCCAGGAGCAACCTTCCAGGGTGACATTTATTTCCAGACATATTAAAATAGGTTTCGGTCGGGTAGAGTAATATTGTGTCAAGATTGAAGATTATGACAATCCTCCAGCATATCTATATTCAAAGCCTCCTCCTCCTGCGTAACTTTTTTTCCCTAAAGCAATGAAAAATCTCTCCTGTTGTAGCACTGAACTTTAAGATTATCGTTTTCTTCATGATTCCCATTCTTCATTGAATTCCAGGGAGTGAAAAAAAGATTTGAAGGAGTGAATTAGCATAGTCTCCATTCTAGCCCTGGTAAATTGTTTCCTGTCTCTCCTACAATCCTCTGAGATCAGATACAAATTCAGTTCAAAGGCTGGTGCAGAAAATCTCCCACTGCAATCTCTCCTCACTGGCTCCTTGTGAGCACCAGGCAGATATTTAATTGTCATTACAGATTCATGTAGCCAGGATACATTCGAGTGGAAACACTCAGAGTGAATCAGAAGCAATGGCTGTAATTCCTTGGCTGCTCGGGAAAGGCAGCACCAGTGCTAAAAGGGAATTGGCTAATCACGACTCTTAGGGCTGCTTGGGGTGAGTTAAGCTCAGGTTTGTCAGAGCTGACAAGAAAGGGACACCTGAAATGGCAGGAGCTCCAGTGAGGCTCCCAAAATGCAACATCTGAGATTGCCCATGCCATGACACAGCTCCAGGACACAGAGGGAGGGAGGTCCAGGAGGCAGATGGGAGATGGACACCACTGTCACGGCCACTCCAGCCTCACTGCTGGGACAAACCCTGGGGGATGCAGCCAAGAACACACCTATGGTCACCTTCACAGGAACACACCCCCAGTCCCCCAGCAAAGCCACTGAAAGCAACAAAGGATGCCCTTGGACCCAGCAGGGCTGCACAGCACCGTGGGATGGGTCACTGCAGAGACCCCAAAGGCACAGTCCCCAGCACCTCACACACGGCTCTGGACACGGGGCAGGCAGGAGCAAACACTGTTTGCAGGGCCATCACTGTTTCTGTGCTAGACTGACACAGACAGGCTGGAGAGGGCCGTGATCCGTCGGGAGGACGAGCAGCTGTGGAAATGGGAAGCACTGGTAACCTGGGGGCACGGGTCAGGCAGACGTGTCCCCGCTCCTGACTTTGAAGCTGCGGTAATTGGGCTCCAGCCAAGGCTCTGCTCAGCAGGAGCAAGCCCTCCTTAACCTCTGCGTGGGCCAGGTGACGCTCTGGAGCCCTTTCTGTGCCACCTGTCTGCAGGGTCTGTCAGCCCTCGTTTACATCACTGCAGCACTCCAGCCCCAGCTCAGGCTCCTGTGATGAAATAATGAAATTAATAAGAAGTGATGTACGGAAACCTCATCACAGAGAGGAAACAGGGGTTTCAAAAATAACCCTTGATCTTCCAATCATTAAAACATGCCGTCATTTCACCGTTTTTTGATCATTTAGGATTCATTTTCTCTCTATTACGATTTACCAGGTTTTGCTGAGCCCAGTAAGCAGTTCAGAACCTGTGTCAGTCTCCAGGCTGCAGCTTCTTGCTCATGCAGAGCCGTGACAATTTAATTCAGTTCCCAACAAAGGAGCAGCCTTTTCCCCACACAGACACAGGGCACTTGACACCTGCAGGAAGCCCTCAAACCCAGACACAATCTGACTGAATTTATAGGATCTCGATCTCTTAATCACTGGAGAGAAGAAGATGAGAAATGGATTATGAAGAGGAGGACAGGAGTTACACAGGTGTCACCAGCCAAGGTGTTTGTCACCCAGGGCACGTTCATGGCAGTTTGAGCACCCGAGGGGCTCCTGTGAACAGCATCTTCAGCTTTCCACCGGCAAAAACACAACTGCACTTCAAAACTTTCAGAATCTCACTGCGTGAGCACTCGAGGTTTAAAGTTTCCCATATTTTGGGCCTTTTGTTCTCCAGGCAAGGACGATCACAAAACGCACACTGAGCTCCTCGCTCAGATCCAGCTGCTCCTCATCACAGCCTCGCTCCAGCCCCGGCTGCATGGATGGCAGCAGCTCTGCAAGGAGGACACGAGCCCAAAGCAGGGCCAGCAGGATGGTCCCACAGGGCCAAGGAGAGCTGCTCCACACCGGGAGGATCCCGAGCTCCGGGGCTCGGGACACTGGAGAACAGCAGGAGAACAGGCAGCGCTTTTCCTCTCACACACACACACAGAGCTGCCACTGCTCCCCCTTGGAACCCGGGACAAACCCCCTGGAACACCGGGGAACAGGCATCTACACACAGACCAAAGGGGCTTCCCACGCCCAGCTCCATGATAGGGGTCAGTAGGTGACGGGGGGTCAGTAGGTGACAGGGTTGGTCAGTAGGTGACGGGGGGTCAGTAGGCGACAGGGGGGGNTCTCACCGTTGAAGTTGACGCTGCGGATGTACTTGAGCAGCCGCTTGCCCCCCGCGTGCTCCATCTCGGGGCACAGCCCGGCGCTGTCGGCGCACAGGTCGCGGTTCATGTGGTGCAGGGCGTGGGCCATGGCGTACACGGCGTCGATCACAAACTGCACCTTCCCCTCCTGCTCGTAGTGCGAGTCCTTCCCGATGCGCTCCTGCCCTGCAGGGGACACGGGGACAGTCAGGGACAGGGACGGGGGGACAGCGCTCTCCTGGCACCAACCACCAGCGGATCCTCCCAGAGCACGCTGACAGAACTGCGCCTTTCGTCGGTGCCATCAAACACTCTGAGCTGGAACGTTGTTAATTACAACACAACCAAAGCTCCGTCACTGCTACCAGAATCACCGACACTTCTTGCAAGTTACTCTCCATAGTCCAGAGAAACAAATCCTGCCCTGATCACCACGGTGAATCCCGAACCCCCAGGGGCCACCTCAGAGAGACAACTCCGGTCTCCGTACGCTCCCAAAGCCCGGCTTTGAAGCAGGAAAGCATTTAAAGTAAGGCACAGCTGGTATTTAAAGCCTGGTGTTTTGTTCTGCTGCAAATCCCGGGCTCTAATTGAAAGTCAAAGCCAGATCAAGGGAAGAAAGAGTCACTTCAGAGATGCCACCGAAGGGGCGCTCCAGAGGACCGAGGAACTGGCCGGCAATTAACGGCACCTCGGGAAGCTCCTGTCGCTGTCACCCCTGCTCCCCAGCCTGCAGAGCCTCCAGCGTCCTGCAGAATCCACGAGTGCCTTTAAAACACTGCAGCAGCAGAGAACTTCAGGAACCCCAAAGTTAGTCCATCCCAAGCGCAAGGGGGAAAGCAGCGCTGCGGGAGCCGTTCCTGGGAGGGGAACCACAACCCTGGGGAGCCGCTCACCCCACAGGGCACGGCAGGGCACGCCCCGGAGGAGGGGAAATCAGCACAGGAATAAAACCGCAGGCAGGCAGAAGAACTCAAGAGCAGTGATGAAAGAGGTGAATCTAAACATTTGAAGTTGCAGGCTCATGCCTTGACCCCTCTCTGGCCCCAGGCTGCGGACAGGGGTGTGGCCCGGTGACCATGGCCACAGGTGGCCTTTGTGTTGTCCTCGTCACCTGAACTGGTCAGGGGGAGCTCTGCAGTTAGGCAGCAAACCAAGCAGGATTGTCAGAGCCTGAAACGAGGCACTGCAGGCTGAGAATCAGCAATGTGTGATTTACTTCTTTTCCCTGAAGCTGCCCGCTGCCCCCTTGTTTTACCTTGCCCATGTGCCACCTGCAGGGTCCACTCTGTCCAAGCTGTGACCACGCTGACCCCAGGGATTCCCAGAATGTCACCACTGCTGGGGCCTGGCCCAGCTGCAGTGATGAGGCAGCACAAGTACAAACTATTCTTTTCTGTTAATTCCAAGGGTGGCAACTCCACATCCCGCTCGTTCTACCTGCACTATCCCACTTTTCTAACTTCTTGTTTTGCCCACATTCCTGCAGTCCCTAGAGCTGCCAGGAGCTCCAAGGAACAGCCCTCGGAGTCATCCCTCACAAACATTTCAGAGGTTCGATCAAAGCCAATGCTCCCAAGTGTTGGAGTGGGGAAAACTCCTTTGTTAATGTCCTTAATTAGAAATGAGGATGGGTGAATGTAAATGAGCTGATTGATCCCAATAAGGAAAGGCAATCAAGCTGTTAATGATGGTGAGAAGCAATGATTTAACGGAGGCAAGAAGTCCATTTTCCTGTTGCTGCCCACCTCACAGGTTTGGATGTCTCCCTCCTGCACCAAGGAACAGCAGCTTCGCCAGCCCCAGCCCCCCTCCATAAGGTCTGCTAAAAGCCACCATCAGGGCTCCTCCTTCCCTGGGTGCTGTCCTGGTTTGGCCATCATTCTCCAGCCAGCCTGGCCGCAAAGGCTTCCAGTTTTGTTTTCAGCTCATGAGAAAAAGGCAGAGTCCCAAAAAATCCCTTTTTCCCCTTCTTTGAGCGAAGAGGCAGCAGAGCAGAATTCCAAATAAGCACAGAGAAATCACCACCTTTTAACAGGAATTCTGCAAGCACAAAGAATCTCAGAGCCCTTGTGCTTGGAAAAGCTCTCTGAGATCACCGAGTCCAAGAGTTCCCCCAGCACTGCCCAGGCCACCACTGACCCCTGTCCATGTCCATCCACAGGAGAGATTCACCTCACTGTAAGCAAAGATTCATCCCCCCTATGCAAATCTCTAATTATCCACTTTCCTTCCTCTTTGGTTCCCGCTTGTTCACCAAATGCAGCAAATGGTGTCCGACCTGCTCAACCCAGCTGAGAGCTGCAGAGGGATGGGGGACAAGGGCCTGGAGTGCCAGGACAAGGGGGAATGGCTGTAAACTGTTAGGGGCAGGTTTAAATTGGATATTGGGAAGAAAGTCCTCCCTGTGAGGGTGGGCAGGCCCTGGCACAGGGTGCCCAGAGCAGCTGTGGCTGCCCCTGGATCCCTGGCAGTGCCCACGGCCAGGCTGGACGGGGCTTGGAGCAGCCTGGGACAGTGGAAGGTGTCCCTGCCATGGCAGGGGTGGCCCTGGATGGGCTTTAAGGTCCCTCCCAACCCAAACCATCCTGGAATTCCATGATGGTTGAGACACCCTCTACCAAAACCCCTCCGTTTTAAATCTCAGCCCCTCTGGAAGAACTGAAATCCTGCAAACAACTGAGCAGAAAAAGTGCGTTTCCAGCTGGTGAAGTTCCAGGCAGGATCCTTTTCATCATTTCACTCCCTCTCATTGATTACAGAACTTATCAGGATTTCAGGCCCTGACAAAGAAAATGCTTTTAAGTGGTTTCAGCTCAGCTCTGTAACCAAATGAGCAATGCAGCAGGAATGGGTGCCAAGGGAGGGGATCTGGGATTGGAATGCTGCACACAAACAACACTGATAAGCCACAGCAAGTTCCAGAGGCACAGCTGGGCACACGCACAGCAGGATGAAAACCTTCAGCAGCGAAGAGATCTGTGAGAGCAAAACTCACCTGAAAAAACCCAAGAGCAATGTAAGAGCATCCAAAGATGAAAATAATAAAGGTTCTAAAATCTTAATAGAATTGCTGAGAACAAGGATGCTGCCCTGTGCTGAAACAGCCATTTTTGGGTATTAAACATCAAGAACTGTGCACAGCAAATCCAGATGTGGAGACAAATGTAACTGCTCACCCAAAATGTGTGAATTTATACAGTTGGGAGTGTGCTGTCCTTTACCACAACACAGGCTGAGTTACCTTCTAAAGAGATTCTATTGCAATTCGGAGTTTAACCCAAATCTGAAGCAGCAAAGAACCTGCAAAGCAAACGTTATGATTTACATGGGTCAAATGTTCTTTCAAGAAAAAGCAAATATCCAAATTAAGAGGCCTGGCTGAACAGTGTTCCCTCCAGTTTGCACCACCCTCCTGCTGGAGTGACCAGTGAGCAGCACATCAGGCCCAAAGTCCATTTTCAGGCAGGAATAAACCAAAAGTGATGGGCACAATTTTAATTCCAACTTCAGTATTATTGTGGGAAATATTTTCCCCTCCGAGGCTGAGCTGCAGAAGTCTGGCAGAACATTTTACTTCAGGCTTCAGGAACAGCTCCTGTATAATGGGGGTATAGAAATTCAATTATTAATTACTCTGGAAGAGAAGGAAGCTCCCAAAAGGCATTAAGTTCCTGCAGATGAAAGCAGCGGGAGCAGTGCTCTGGGTGCCTCTGGCCCCAGCACAGACCTATCAGCACATCCTGGGGGTCCCAGGGAGGGAAGCTTGGAGAGCCAACCTAAAACTCGGGTGCTGGGTGCAGCGAGAAACCACGAGCCCCTCAGTGCTGTCAGACCAAAACCATGGAAAGGAAGAACAAACCCCGTCTGCACCATCTCTGCTCAGCTTTGAGAACAAGTTGCTTTTTTGTTGGCTTCTCTTTCAACTTGGAGATCTGCAGGAGCCACACAAGAACATAGTTTGCCTCAGCAGTGAAGCAGCTGACACCTGGGACACTCGAACACAACGTGATTTCAGGAGAGCACACTTCTGTCCCGCGGGTTTGAAATGAGTACCTGGGGATGGCAGGAGAGGGATGAAACACTAAAGCAATGTATTGACATGAGCATTTTTTGCTTCCAAAGGATCTATTTGAAGGTGATGACAAACAATTTAACCCCCCCTTCCTACTCGAGCCTCAAGTGCTCATCATCCTGATTCCTGAGAGATGGAGCAGCCAGGGCCTGCTTCAGGCACATCCTCGCAGGAGGAAAACGCTGCTGCAAAGACAGGGGAAAAAGCTCCAAACTCAGAGTGGTGAGAACACAGAGAGAAGGAATCCCACTTGTTCCATCTCCTTCAGATGACAGAAGGGAAATGGAGGTTTGAGAACTCCTGGTCACACGTCTTCAGCTCCACACAGGCGGCGTTAGGCCGTCCCTGCACGCAGAGGAGCAGACGGCGCCGCTCTGCACGTCCCGTGTTCTCAGCTGATCCCTCTGCACTCATTGTTATCATCACACAACAGAGGGGATGTGTTAGGATGAATAAATAGTATCTCTAGGACAATTTTTATGGCATATAATTCACACAGACAGACATCAAAATCCCACTCCATCGGTGCTCGCGCGAGATGAATTCAGACACTGCTTCAGTTCCTGAAGGATTAAACACATTTTCAAAGGGTCTCACACAATGGTGCTGCTGAGAACCCGGTGATAGTCATCATTAACAAGAGATTTAATTTAAAGATTGTGGAATGCTCACAGTATCAAACAGGCAGCCCTTACTTGCACAAGGTGGAATTTGGCAGCGGGGGAAGTGCTGGCAGAACAGTATCCACTGTTCACCCACCCCCAGCACTCACCCCTGCCTGGGCCACAGGGACATCCACTGCCCCAGCCCCACGGATCCACCCTCCACAGACAAGTCCTGTCCCAGGGCTCTGCAGGCACCATCCCTGGGTACTCAGTCACGGCACAGACACTGCACACACAGCAGGTGCGAGGTCTGACGGCGTCTCCACGTAAGCTCTCGATGTGAAAGTGTCTGAGAACCAGGGCTCGAGAAGCACCAACGACATGCCAGGGTCAATACTGTAATTTCAGGGAGCAGGGGATGACAGTGAGGCCTCTGTGCAGTGCAATCCCTGCACTGCCACCGGACAAAGCCCTCCAGGATGCAGTAACAGCTCTGCAGTGACAGACTCGCCCCAGCCCAGCCTCAGCCACGAGATCTTGTTAGAGATAAAAGCCTTTATCTCAACAGAATCCATCAATCCCCACGGAATTTCCTGGGGAAAGCAGATGAGCTTTTAAATTTCTCCTGCTCGCCACACAAGGCATTAGATAACACTTCAACCCAAACTCCCTCCACTCTCCTCTGGACCAGCACTGAGCTGCTCCCTGGCACCCACAGACATTCCAGGAGGGAGCTCTTCCCACACCTCCCAGAGCTCGGGAGCACTGCTGCTCTCAGGGACCCAGGGCCTGCAGCCTCCTGCCTCCCTGTGCTAAACATTCCAGTCCCTTTAAGAGGATGGTGCTGATCAGTGATACCCTTATTCCATCGGAGGCTACTCCGGCTCTCACGCTGGAGATCACTCACGGGAGCGCTTTAGAAATCATCCTGCAAACCTTTCAGCAATTTTTAGTCAAATCCCAGCCTTTTGGGGAGACTCCCAATGCCAAATTTAACAGCAGTGCACTCCCAGTGGAATCTGTGCTGTTCCTGCACACAGCATTCCCACTGCCCCCAGGAACTGGGACCAAGAGTGGAGGAGATGCAGTCAGGGAAGTTTTCATCAATTTTCAATCAAAGTCAAACAAATCCTCCCATGAAATGATTTCCTTTGATCACAACTCAAGGCAATTATCCAACATAACACATTTCAACTGCTGGGAATATCTAAAGGTGGGGGGAAGGCCAGGGGAGGCCAGGGCGGGGTGGCCACAGGTGACAGCACCGGCTGTGGCTTCTGTGTCACAGAGGCACACTCTGCCCAGTGCTTCTCCAGGGCGCTCCAGTCACGGAATCACGGAATCCCACAATGGTTTAGGTGGGAATGGACCTCAAAGCCCATCCAGTGCCACCCCTGCCATGGCAGGGACACCTTCCACTGTCCCAGGCTGCTCCAAGCCCCAATGTCCAGCCTGGCCTTGGGCACTGCCAGGGATCCAGGGGCAGCCACAGCTGCTCTGGGCACCCTGTGCCAGGGCCTCACCACCCTCACGGGGGAGGAATTCCTTCCTAAATTGTTGTGAAACATCCTCCATGTAAAACAAACTAACAAAACACCCTCCAGCCGCCTGTCACTCAAATACAGACACTCCTGGGTCCCAGGGCAGACATTCCCACAGCATGAGGAGGGGGAAAGATGAATTACCTGTGCATTTACGGTCCGTGTCCTCCTTCTTGGAGCCTGTGATGGTCAGCTTGCAGTTGAAGTTCTCCTCCCAGTACTCTGCAAACCACACGTTCCTCCTGTTGTTCTCCAGGGTGCGGGAGGTGAAATAGGTGTCGAACCCTGCGGGGGGAGAGGGCACAGCTGAGGCCTGGCTGGTCTGCCCTGGGGAGCTGCAGCCTGGACACAAACAGTGCCCCTGTGCCCCCCTCAGTACCCAGCACTCGTCTCTGTCCACGTGAGGTCACCGTGGGAAGAGAGAAAATCCACCTTTTCTCATCAGCTGCATCCTGCAGGAAAACTATTCTGTTTCTAACTTGCAGGTATCAAACTGGGCAAGGCAAATGTAAAGCAGATCAATGGAAGAAAATAAGGAAAAAGCATGGATTAGAGATGTACCAATAAGGAATGGAAATGAATGATAGCAGCTGATACTGGGCTGAGCTCAAGACAAGTAATTTTGTCATTAGCCTGCCCAGACCTCCAGAGGAGGCAGCTCCACCTCACCAGGCTGTTACAGCACCACTGTGCACACAGATTTCCACTGGAACCATCAGCCAGCACCCCCCTCCCACAACATCAGTATCCTATTGCTATCCCACTGTACTCTGGGCTTCCCCCTGCAAACAAGATTTGCACGAGCACAAATACACGGGTGCATGTCTGTGTGCTCACACACAAAGCCTTTTGTCATTGCTCGGGTCTGTTTTCCCTGGGTCGCTGGCAGAAGCTGTACCCACGGGTCTGCTCAGAGGGAACAGCGCTGGGAGTGGCACAGGCAGGTGCTCTTGGCACAGAGCGAGGGCAGGTTTGTCACCTGTGCTCCAGCGGTGCCAGGAACAGGCGATGCTGCCCCACCCTGCAGCCCCACCACAGGCTCCTGGCACCCCGAACCCTGCTGATTTCCAAGGCTTCCCAAACCCAGCTGTATCTTCCCAAACCTCGCTGTCCCTCTGGAGTTTGGGGGCTGTGCCCTCTCTCCTCGGGGAGCTGTGTCAGCCCCACAGGGAGCAGGGCAGTGCCAGTGCCGGGACCCTCACCTGTGTCAGTGCTGCTGGGGTCACCTGGCTGTAGCTGCCGTGAGCAACAGCAGAGCTCTGCCTACACCTAAAGCCACAGCTCCTCAGGGGACCTCCCACAACTGCAGCCCAAGTCCAGGTGCAAAAAGAATTTTTCCTTTTACTAAGAAAGTTGTGGAGGAATTCAAACTACCCAAACCTGAAAGCTGGATAAAGCAGACCAGTGGTAAAGAGGTCTTGAGAATGCTGGTTACACCCAGAGGAGCTCAGAGGTGAATATTCTGCCATCCTGCGAGTGCAAACCCACTGGAGATGGGAATCTCAGAGGATGTTTTCCCACTCTTGGGCACTACAGCTGTCCTGGCACTGCAGAAGAGGGTGCAAGGATGGAAGCAATGAGCTCGTACAGCCCAAACCATCTCTGCTATTGCACCATCACAGGGGCTGCAGTCAGAACTGGCTGCAGATGAAAATTCCATTGAAAGGGGGAACGTTCCTGGCCCTGCAGCCAATGATTTCCCCCTGCAATAGGTGGGTAAAGTGACACAGGCTGGCACAGAACGGGATGGAGCAGAGTCTAAGGAAAACCATCTGGTGTGGTTAAATTAGCACAACAATCCTTCCACCAGGGATAAAAATAGACAGCACAAACCCAGCTGTTTTAAAACTGGGAAGGAGACTGGGAATGGGGTCAATCCCTCTTCTCCTCTCTGCTCTGTGTGCCAGTGACCCAGCTCTAACATGTGTTTTCCCAGGGCTGAGTCTGCTGTTCACAACTCTCATCCCAAGCTCAGAAGGCACAACCCACGTCACCTCCAAAACCCAACCAGGAACATCAGCTCTGAGGCCTTCCAGGAACAGGGGGAAAGCTCATTAAAATTCTCCCTGCAGCCTCACCAGCAAATGATGCAGTTTATTGGAATCAGGAGCAGGTCCCCCCTACAACAGAGGATGGTGCCAAGCCCAGAGCCCAGCCCCACCGAGATGATGGGACAGGCAGCAGCCAGAGCCTGAAGGGCAGCAAGCAACCCATGGGAAAATGCAGCAAAGCACCCAGGTGGGCTGGGAGAAACCCTCTGGGCTGCAGTTTTACTGAGTGCTTGGGTGCACTCTGCAAGCTCCACACGACTTCCCAGCCCTTCACGTGGGGACTGCAGCTTGAAATGGATCCTTCCCAGAATAACATGGATCGAGCTGCAGGACAAGAGACGTCCTGGGATGGCAGAGACCCCCATCTCTCCCTGCTCTATTTATCCTGAGGCAGAGACTTCACCTGGGCCTCCCACAGA
Source organism: Oreocharis arfaki (assembly GCA_013398015.1). Lineage (NCBI taxonomy): Eukaryota > Metazoa > Chordata > Aves > Passeriformes > Paramythiidae > Oreocharis > Oreocharis arfaki. Next base: position 53,049 of record VZRR01002862.1, read on the forward strand.
TTGAGTAACAATTGTTAAAAACTCCTGGGACACCTGTTGTAGTTAATTAATAACAAATTAGTGATTTAGGAATGTTTCTGTGCAGTCTCTAGAAGGGCCAAGCACTATTTCTCTACCTAAACCATTCTGTGATTCTATGATTACCACTTACAGGATTAAATTTCCTAAGGAAAATATTCTCATGGATGGGTCAGAGGAATATTCAGAAAACAGTCAGGTTTGAGGTACACCCAGCCTAAACTTTTTCCTGTAAACCTGTGTATATTGGTTTTCCTGCTAATTAAAAGAGCATTTCAAAGGGGATATTCAGTCCTAAGACCTACAATATCCATATGGCTTGGAAAGAGCACCAATAAACCTTCCCCACGTGCCAAACTCACTGACCTCTGGGGAAAGTGCTCTATAACTTAATAATGTAAAATCAATGAGTCCTGATAAAACTGTAATAGAATTCCATATGAATTACTCTAAACCTTTACAGATTTAATAACAAATAATAACATTCCCATTGATTTGTTTAATGATCCCTCTGCATTCGCAGGCAGGAATATGGATCCCTATTAAAGAGGGAACATTTTTTACCATTCTTTTCTATTGATCAGGACAAGCAGCTGAGTGACAGTGGGTTCAGAGCTGGACAAGTTCCTGGTAATTCCCAGGGGTCAGTCCTGTGCAGCCAGCCCTCCTGCAGAGCAGATCCCGGGGGTGCTGCTCCCACACAGCCAAGCTCCTGGGGAGCCCCTCCCAAAGCACCACCCTGGCGACCGCCCTCCTTCCCAGCCTGGCAACAGGAATCCTGGAATGGCCTGGGCTGGAAGGGGCCTCCAAGCCCCCCCAGGGCCACCCCTGCCATGGGCAGGGACACCTCCCACTGCCCCAGGCTGCTCCAAGCCCCGTCCAGGGACACTTCCAGGGATTATTTTCCCAGTCAGGACTGTTCCCACACTTCCCACAGTGCTGTCCTGCACACACCAGCAGGTCCCTCTGTGCCCGTGGGAAGCTCAAATGCTTCTCTTGCTTCAGACACTTTTTGGGATGAACACGGCTCAAACACTCAGGGTGAGCAAGGCAAACGCTCTCTGCACTAACGACAGACCCCAGCCTGTGCTTCACCTTCCTGCCCTGAAACGTGAAGACACCTCAGGTGCACAGTGCTGAACCTAAGGGTTTTGGGTTCAGAGGCTCTGGAAATTAGATGAAACAACAAAAAACGCTGGATGCTTAGTGCAAAAGCAGGAATAATCCCCTCTCACCCCTGCTCGTGCCCAAGCACTGCACTGGTGTGACAAGATTTAGTGATTCCCCAATATTCCCCATATTTCATACTTTAGCAAATTACTTTTTCAGCAAATACCTCTAAGAGATATAAATAGTTCTTTTATGAGATTTTCCAAATTACAATGAATCTCTTATTACTTCAAATCACTGTGATTTGATTAAATCATTATTTTTACACACAGAAAGATGATACTACCTAAAGGGTTCATTTATTTTCCACCACAGGATAAATATGTACATGAACTACATAGTGATGAGACAGAGGGGAAAAAGGGGAGCATGGAGTGGGGAGTGGGAGAAAGGGACCTGACCCCAAACCCTGTGCAGAGGCTGGGAAAGTCCAGGCAAGGGACAAGGGTTCCTTGGCTCTGCGGCCACCAAAATCAGAGCACTCGTGGTTGTTTCCCTGCCACTCTCAGGGTGCCCCTTGGATCAGGCCAGGAGTTACCAGCTGTGTTAAGAGGCTGAAATCAGGAATTCCCAGGGAGATGGGAATGGCTCCTCCCCAGCTGGCTGGAGGCAGGTTTGATCCGGCTGTTCTGTCCCACATTCACAGGCAGCTGTCTGGACACGGAGTGTCTGCTCACACCCAGGGCTGCCCAGGGAACACGCCCAGCCCTCCACACTCGGAACCCTCTCCCAGCTCCTCCCAGCCCAGGGCTCTCCCAGCAGGAAGGATGCTACAGCACCACCGAGAATGCTCAGAAAAGCTCTCGATTATCCACCGGGAAATAAGCCCTGCTAACCTGAGGCTGTATTTACCCCACTCCAAAACCCCCAAATGACTGATTTCTAACATTCATCTTTTATCTCTGCCTCCCTGGGATGCCCATTTTCTGGCTGGAAGCACAGGGCTCAGCTCCCTGGCAGTGCTGGCAATTGCAGGTGCTCGGGAGGCCAAGACAGGCTCCGGCTCTGCCACGGGCACCTCGGGGACAGAGGGAGCCTGGCAGCAGGGGTCTGTCACTGCCAGAGTCAGGGGCACACCCAGGGGAAGGGACAGGGACAGAGGGAGCCTGGCAGCAGGGGTCTGTCACTGCCAGAGTCAGGGGCACACCCGGGGCAAGGGACAGGCACAGAGGGAGCCTGGCAGCAGGGGTCTGTCACTGCCAGAGTCAGGGGCACACCCAGGGGAAGGGATGGGCTGCAGGAGACAGGCAGGGGGCACCCAGGAAAAGCAACACCCTGTGAAAATAGAGATGAAATCAGGGGATCCGGTGCTGGGCTGGCACCAGTGACACCAGCAGCAGCCACGGGAAGCTCCAGCACCTCCAGCAAGAGCAGCAAGGGTGGCTCGTGAAGCATGAGCATGAACAGAGCAGGAGTTCAGAGGGACTTGTGCCACCTCTGGTTTGCCACGTCACCGGCACACGCTGCAAACCATCCCCTTCGTGTGTCACAAGGGACTTCAGGGGCTCAGGGGTTATTTAATAAGGAGAATCACTGAGCCTAATTAAACCACAAAGTTATTGACCCACTGCATTTCCCATGTGCCTCAAGTACTTTCATCCTCAGCCCAGGTGAGAGCAAATCCAACATATTGACCCAATTTCACCCGAGCAGCGATTTGATCAGTTTATGATATTTTTATTCTTCTATTTAGTCCCAAGGATGTCCCCACTGCTGACAGCCAGTTATTTACCCACATAGTAAATCATCACCTGCTATAATTATTGATGCCAATTGAGCTGAAAGCAGCTACTCAAACACTTTTCCAATTTCCCTAGCATTTAACCCAAAGCAGCTTCATTTCCTGGCATTAAATCTGGGATAAAAGCTTTAGGTGTGGAGTGACAGGATCAATTTTGGGGCAGCGAGTCTCTCTGCACATTTCATGATGTTGCCCAACCACACACCATGGGGTGTTATTAAGACAGTCTACAGATTTTTTTTTACCTTCTTGGTCAGTAAAAAGGCCATAATATAAATGATTTTATTAACTTCCATCATGCCATAAAAGCGCTTTGCAGTTGTTTCCTTTTTCAATAGTTGCTGATTATAACTGAGCGAAAGGGTATTTCAGGTGGTGTCACATTTGACTTTTCATATCCGTGACACAAATCACATACAGAGGAAATTCCACTTAGGGCAGACCTGGGATTTTCGGCTGTGAAGGTTCTATTAGGGAAATTGCTAGGTATTGGCTAAGTATCCTCGTTACCACTTTATAAAATGACACAGCTGCCGGGGCAGCGAGATCGTGCCCCAGGTGCTGTCTGAGGCAGCCCTGTCAGGGAAAGGTTAATGTACAGCTGTGTTATTATCCATCATCCTACATTTCACAGCCCTCAGGCACCCCTCACTCCCTGAGAGCTCCCGTGTGTATGAACATCAGCAGCACAGCCCCCCGAATTTGTCTATTTCCCTTTTCAGTGGCACCCCCTCAGCTGGGTATTCAGCTGTCCCAGGCGCTGGGCACACCCAGGAGCTCAGCCCCATCCCTGGATTCTCCTGCTGCCTCGGGCTTCTGGATGGCCCCAGGATCCTCCCCCAGCTGGAGCGGGGGGAGCCTCCCTTTGCTAGTGAACAACAAAAGCACCAAGTCCATGCCCCAGAGCTGCCAGAGATGCTCGGGAGAGCCCCAGGCCCCAAACCCCACCGAGATTGTGCATTTTCAGCCCCAGAGGGGCTTCCCGGGCTGGCACAGGTATAAAGTCACCCGGGCTGCTGACACAGCTCAGACCCAGTGCTCTGAGCTCAGCTGAACACTCCACTTCTCCCTCAAAGGGCTCCTGCCGCGGGACCGAACAATTCCCTGTGGATTGCAGGGAGCAGAGTGCCAGCCGAGGGAGGAACACTGCTCACCAGCCCACCCCTGCCCGCAGGTGCCTGCAGGAACCAGCCTCACCAGAGCCAGGCCTGGCAGGCTCAAAAACACCTCCTGGAGCAGAATGCCTCTGCCAGCCATTCATCCTTTCCTGTGCCCAGTTACTGGAAATGGGCAATTTGTTTTGCCAGGACCTGATCCATGAAAAACTCCTTTTCCTCACACCTGAAGAGGAGCTAAAAGCTTTTACACAAGCTGTTCATCAACAGAGCAGCTGTGGCTGCCCCTGGATCCCTGGCAGTGCCCAAGGCCAGGCTGGACGGGGCTTGGAGCAGCCTGGGACAGTGGGAGGTGTCCCTGCCATGGCAGGGGTGGCACTGGGTGGGCTTTGAGGTCCCTCCCAGCCAACTGGATGTTTCTTCCCACCAGTTTCCCAAGTTCCTGCTTCCCACTCTTTTACCAGAAGCTGCTCCACAGATGGCCTGTTCCCTTTTAATAATGCAGAGCAGCAAAGCCCGAGATCCGGGAGGTCTAAATGCAGAACACGAGAGTGCTTCTGCTCCCTGCTCAGCAGCCACCGACAAAACTCGGACAAAGCTCCGGGAGTCTCCCAGAGCCCAGTTAAACTCCAGTCACCCACTTGCATAATTTAAACGAGGGTGAAAACACAGAAATCCCTCTCTGTTGGGATGCAGCGACTGCAGCAAGTCCTGGAGACGCTCAACAGGTTAAAATTGTGATAAATGATAATGCAATGAAAATCCAAGGGGCTGCTCTGCCCAGCCCGGCTGCAGCACTCACACATCGAGCCCTTCACACCCAGAGCTCCTCTTCCCCGTCCCTGTGCCTCGCTGCGGTGTTTCCATGTCAACAGAGGAGCTGCAGTGAGTGTCCCCAGCTCTGTGCAGCCTGGAATGTGTGTGCCAGCTGCCCCGACACATAGCCAGAGCCCCCAGAGCCCAGCCAGAGCCCCCAGAGCACAGCCAGAGCCCCCAGAGCCCAGCCAGAGCCCCCAGAGCACAGCCAGAGCCCCCAGAGCCCAGCCAGAGCCCCCAGAGCACAGCCAGAGCCCCCAGAGCCCAGCCAGAGCCCCCAGAGCACAGCTCTGTCCACTGCTGCTCCACGTGGTGCCTGTGTCCTGCAGAGCCAGGGCTGGGGCCAGGGCACGGCTGGCACGGGAGCCAGGGCTCAGCTCAGACCGCTGCAGCCACTGCCAGCCTCATGCACATTCCCCTCGACACAGACGTGCCCAAGAAATTTGGGAAGGACCTTAAAGCCCACCCAGTGCCACCCCTGCCATGGGCAGGGACACCTTCCACTGTCCCAGGCTGCTCCAAGCCCCGTCCAGCCTGGCCTTGGGCACTGCCAGGGATCCAGGGGCAGCCACAGCTGCTCTGGGCACCCTGTGCCAGGGCCTGCCCACCCTCACAGGGAGGATTTCTCCCCAGTATCTAATTTAACCTCCCCTCCTCCTTCACATTCCCCCTTGTCCAATCGCCCCCTGCCCCTGTGAAAAATCCCTTCCCAGCCTTCTTGCAACCCCCTTCAGGTAAAGGAAGGGGCTCCAGGATCTCCCCAGAGCCTTCTCTTCTCTTCTCGAAACCTCAACTCACTCAAAATAGAACCCAAAGCCCTCATCACATCCTTCCCTTTTTTCCTTAGGTCCTTTTACAAAACACAAGTTCCTTGCTATTTGACAGCTGATTTCTTGACTCTCAAGCAGCTTGAACAATGCCAGAGTGTGCAGGGAGGTGAGCAGAGGGAGATAATTGCTGTTCTCTCCCTCCTCCCCACTCTCTGCTCAGCTGAGGCTGCTCGCCCCAGTCCCAGCTCCCCTCTGCGCACAGCAATCACATCAAACAGCAGCCAGGGCACCTGCTCAGACCTGCACAGGCACAGCAGAGAACGCAGGGGCATCTCTGGGGCTGGCACCCTCCCTCAGGCTGCCCCCAAGGCCAGGGGCCCCTGCACAGAACACCCACAGCACCCCAAGGGCTCCTCCTGGGAACTCCCTGCATCTCCAGGGAAAGCAAAATCCATCTCCAATTTGATAGAAGTATTTCAGGAGCAGAGCATCCTCTCAGCACCCATCCCTCATCCTCCACCACTACTGTTTTTTTTCTGCAGGGGTATCCCACCCCCAGCGTTCCCTCTGGGATCCTGGCCAGCCCTGGAGAGTACCAGGCAAGTCCCGTGGCCAGTTCCTGGCTCGGAGCTCCCCTCCTGTCACTCACCCAGCAGCCAGAGAGCCTCGAGCCCACCCCACGGAGCAGCACGTGGAATTCCAAGAGGATCAATATCCAACAGCCCCTCCCTGGCTGTGAGGGGAGGCTGAACCCAGAGTGCCCTGGCAGAGCTACCCCAGGCCTGGCTGTGCCAGAGATGCCGGGGAGAGATGCCTCAGGCTGCCTAAATATGAGGAAACTTTTAAATGGCTCTCAAGTTGCAAGATAATTTGTATTCCCCTCTCTTCATACCAACACATTAACCAAATACATTATTTCCATAATGAGGAGATGAACATCTGTGTGGCTTCCCAAAATTTCAAGTGGCAATACTCGAGACAAGTATTCCCTCTTTGGGGACTGACACATCAGCATTTCAAATAACTGCCATAACTAAAAATATCATTTAAATTCTAAGGAGGTCAAAGACAGTTCAGGTGTGGTTTAGATTTCAGGTTTTTTAGATAAAGCAAACCAATCTGATTCCACAGAATTAAGTCGCTGCAGTATTATATTAAATCATTTGTGCTTGGCCCTGTGTAAATGAAGTGCTCAGTGCAAACTTCACCAGGAATGGGAAAGACAAATACCTGAAGCAGGGTTGTGTCACTGAAAATCGCTGTGAGAGGGCTGAAGAGCTCCAGATCAGGCACCTCCATGGCAGCAGAGCAGCTCCAGCTAACGTGGCCTCACCTCCTGCTGGCTTTGGTACAATAACCCTGCCCAAAGCCACCAAGAAACCAACTCATCCCATCAGATCTGCAATATTTTTCTTTGGAAATTTATGCTATGGGGAGCAGTAGTTAAACAGAGAAACAAAGCCCCAAACTTGAAAACAAAGATCAGAAGGATTTCTTTGTTACATTTAGGACTCGATCCTTGCAGGTCCCTTCCAGCCCAGGATATTCCGTGATTGACAAGGGGGGCTGAGGGCTGGTGAACCACTGTGAGCACCCCAGGGAAGAAATTTGAGAGAGAAATAGCAGTGAAAGCCTGTTTTCCCTTCAAGGATGCCCGGGGGAGCTCAGGGAGGTGTCACTGTGGGGAGAGGCCGAGTGTCATCCCCCTGCTCAGGGACACAGAGCTGCTGGGCTGTACCTGCCCAGGCACTGCAGGTGCTCGTGACCAGTGTGCCAGCACAACACCGGCTCTAATTAGGCCTCATCATTATTCACAAGCAATTACACCGTTCTTCTTTCAGCAGCAATGATGAGCCCGAGGCCCCCCACTCGCTCCACGCTTCTCTCACCAGCTCTGACACAATCACCTTTGGAAGGCGGGACGCGCCAGGAGCGGCCACTGCCGAGCCCCAGCGAGCGGGGACAGCCCTCTGACAGGGGTTTCTCGAGCTTCTCCCCCTGCATTTTGAATGTTCGTATCAGTTCGCCTGGCCCTCCTCTATTGAATAGCGGGCATGATTAACCACCTCATTAATTGTGTGCTAACGGGAGGAAAGCCGCAGGTGCAAAAGCCGGGGCTGGGTGTGCACGGGAGGGCTCAGAGCCAGACTGGAGTGTGAGCTTCCACCGGGGCTGTGTCAGCAGGAACGAGGGAGTTCCTCTCAGATGGACAATGCCCTGCACTGCGAACAAAGCCCCCGCTCCCCTTGCCAGGCCTCTCCCTCCAGCTGCAGCATCTTCCCCGGCCAGCTCCCAGCTCCGCACCGCCCCGCACTCAGCTGGGACCCAAGGGTTGTGTTCACCCAGCCCCAGCAGGGGCGCCAGGCCATCGATCTATCGATCTATCGACTCCTGCTTCCCCTTCCGAGGAGCCAGCACCGGGCGCTACACGGAGGAGCTTTTCCTAAATCATCTTCCATCCCTTTGTTGTCATGCACTCAAGTCCACAGGATGAAAACACGCTCCTGTAGCAGATCTGCAAACCCAGCAGGAGTGAAGAGGGCACTTCTGCGTGCATTGTATCATCTTTAAGGGAATTATGTGTATTATTCTGTGCGTTATTTCCTAAACTATTACTTTCAAAAGCCTGTAATCAGTGAAGCATTAACAATACAGACTAGAAGACAAAAACGCAGGGAAACAAACAAGACGAGCCTTTCAAACCTCTGCTCACTTCCTAAAATTGGCACATTTCCCTTTATGCCTGAGCCTGCCTCACCCGGGGGTGTCAGTAACACACTCCTGGTGTGTCTGGGGGTGGGGAGCCCCAGCCAAGAGGGGCTGGAGCCTGCAGGGAACTTTCCTGGGATGCTCTGGGTGCCGTGGTGAGAGCCAGGGTGGGAACCAGCAGCTGCTGAGGCAGGACACAGCCACCACGGACCCTGACACCGGCCCGGGGAAGGCACTCTTGGTGTGTGAGGCAGACATTTGCTCCTTGCAAACTCTGCCCCAGCACGGGCACCCATCAGAGCCTGCTGCAGAACAGGCCTGGGGGTCCCCTGGAGCTGCCACACACAAACAGCAGCTTCCTAAAAATACAATCCTTCCTTTCTGGCTGGAAATACTCTGCCCAAACGCATCCAACTGACAGCTCCCGTGTCACAGCATCGAGAGGAAAATAGGTCTTGAGAAGAAGCAGTTCAGGGTATCCCAAAAGTGATGATCCATCAGAAGGGTGATCAGTAGCTGCGTGTTCCTCTGGGGATGATCTCTTCCCACAGCACCAGCTCTCCCTGTGTGTCTCCATGCACTCATCTCCCTCTCTCAGAACACCCACACCATCTCCAGTGCCCTGGAATCACAGCTGAGTGGGAACAGCAAAGGGAAAATGCCAGCAAAGCCCAGGGAGCAGCTCCCACACCACAGACCTAGAGACACAAATCCCACACAATGAGCAGCAGCTGGATCCCAGCAGAGATCCTGGATTCTGGCAGTGCCAGATCTGCTGGGGGCTGGGTGAGCAGCTCGTTTCATTTCAAGGGGCCCCGGAGAAAGCTCCTCAATCTCTATTTTACAGCAGTTCTTTATGGTCCAATTAGAGCTTCCCACCTCACTTCTGTGCTGGAAGCAGCAGCAGCATTTGGTTCAAGCCCCATTTGGGACAGGATTTCTTGTTAATGCCGTGCTGGTTACGGGCTGTGTCTTGCACTGAGCAGTGGCAGATAATTCTCTTCAATCCTCTGAAACCATCGCCCCTTCAAACTGTCCCACAAACCCCACATGAACTGCAGTGCCTGAGCCCCACACAGCGGCCAGGGGGTCCCTCCAGCACAACCCCAGAATGTGTGAGCTGGGAGGGAAGGTCCCCGTGAGACCCCATCTGCAGCTCTGCCCCAGCCCTGTAAGGCTCAGCACTGCAGTTCCACAGGGAATGTGCAATTCTCCCGGCAGGAACAGGCCCTGTTTGCCCCAGCCCCTGGCATTTCCAGAAGGATCCCTCTCAGGACCCTGGGCATCACCACACCCACACATTTAAGCCACTATTTACCTGCACCACAACACTGACCTGGTCCCTCTGCTCCCAGCCAGCCTGGAGGGGGCAAGGAAGGAAGGGCAGACCCCAGAGCTGGAGCCCCTCAGCAGGGTGGGAAGGAAAACAGCTCAGGGGAGATGGCCAGGGCATGACAGGGAGTTCAGGGCAGGTAATGGGGAGAGTTAAGCAAATCTGGGAGTGATGGTCCAAGCTACACCTCTTGTGCCTTTTCCCTCGGGATTGGGGTCCCCTGTGGCTTTTGGTGTTCCTGGGCTCTGCTCTAGCAAGGCTGCAGCCCCACAGCCCCGGAGGAACAAACCCCTGCAGCCACATCTTTCCATCCCAGTTCCTCTCTCAAAAGCACATGGCTCATGCCCCAGGGACACTGAAAAAGCCGGAGAACAACAGAGAACTGGAAAAGACCCTGCACCAGGCTGTAAACAAACCAAAAATACCCCAAGTGAAGTGTTTTACAAGTGCTGTTATGCAATATATGCCAGCCTGCTGCTCCCCCCGAGGTAGGAAGGGCTGTGGGCAGCACCTCATTCCCAGGGAACATCCCGGGGGATGCAGGGCAGTGTGACCCTGTTTGCAACACTGGATAAAACCCAACACTGTCCCTAGCAGAGGAAAATGAAGCCTGAGCTCCTTCCCTTTGCCACACTGGGGCTGTGAAGGTAAAACACTTCAGAGCCCCTGAATAGGGAGAGAATTTCTTTCTCAGTTTTGCTTAAATCACCAGTCTTTCATTGGTTTTTCCTGAGTGCAAACTGCCCAAACAAAGAAGAAGCAAACCAGGTCTTGCTGGAAATGAACACAAAACAGGGTTCACCATCTCTTTGGAAGACAAACAACTGAAAATTCCAGGGACAGTTTTGTTGGTTTGCAGCGCTTGCGGTTTTTATTTTTTTAAATATCTGAGCACATCCCTGTGCTGGATTTGAGCCATCCCTCAACCTTCAAGCCCAGAGCTTCACCAACCCCAGCCTCAGCCACATCCACAGCCTCTGGAATTGAATCATTAATCTGAAATCTACTTGAATCCCACTGTTCAGCTGCACCAATTCTGAGCCCAGACAGCAAAGACTGTTCTCTTCCACATCAGCAAAGCTTTTTGCCAGACTTTCTAAATAATTAAGATCAAATCTATGTATTATCCCCTGTATTTCTCTTACAGCTGCTCCCCTCCTTGGCGTCCATGAGGACAGAGCACACACAAGAGAGAAAGGCAAGGAAGATCCTTTCAAAACAGAAACACTGGAGGCAAACCCAGAAGTGCTCAGTCAGTAACACTGCCTGTAACAACTGTTCCCAGTAACAGAGACTGGGAACCACGGGGAACTGCCCAGTTTGATAAATATTGCACAGGAAAAGGGGTAGGAACAAGAGAAAGGAAGAGGTGAGATCGTTGTTCACCTTCCTCACAGCCGAGGTTAAGAGGAAAACAATTTCTGGATGCAGGATGAGGATGAGGCTTGGGAATCTCCTCTCTGGTGAGGAGGGCCCAGCAAAGCTCTGCTTTGGAAGAGTTCAGAGCACCAAGAACTGGGATACAACATCCTGCTGCTGCCACGTTGCTCTATAAATAAATAAATAAATACAATCTGCTTTTTTCCTCTGAAAGCCTCTCCAAGCCTTTCAAGTTGCCTGTACCTGGCTGAGCTGGCAATGGAGCGTGCTCCCGACTTCCCAAGGAGTGATTCCTCTTTCATGTGCACTTCTCCGGCTCACTGTCTACTGCAATTATGCAAATAAAATGCAACTTTATCCTTTCAGCATAATTACATCAAACACAATCAGGCTATATTAAGACTGACTTAGGATGAATGAATTCAGTTCATCTAATGATTTCCTAAATCCCCCCCATGGGACTGTGGCAAAGAAAATTCTGTCCCAAGAGTGACATCAAGTACCAAGACAAATAACTGTGGATCTGGGGCCTGATCCTACAAAAAGCCAAACACTTCAGGCCCCTCTGGAGCCAGAGGCTGCTGGGATATTCCCACTGTGAGAAAAACAGGGGCATCAGCTGGTACCTATGTACAGAGGTGTAACAGCACAGCACACCTGCACTTCTCACCTGTATTTTGAACTGAAGTCATGGCTGGGGGCGAAGAATTATTTGGAAAATGCTTTTTTTTCCTGTACAACGAGTGTTTCAGTTTGGGACTGGTGTGACCAACAGCTCTAGAGGCAAAACCCTGCTAATCCAAAGTGTGCCACGCAGCCTTGAACTGGCAGGCACATCCCCTTTCAGTGCAGCTGAACATTCCCTGGCTGATTAGCCAAACATTATTCCCTTTACTGTGGGAAGAGGCTGTGTCAATATTCAGGTCAAGGCATGGGAGCTGCAGTGCTCTCTCTGCTTCCAGCAAGGTTTCTTAGGAATCTTTTTCCAACATATTCCAAATACTACTTAAGACAGAGATAAAAGGAAAGGCAAAAAAAGAAGAGATGCTTTTGAGGAGTAAAATAAGGGCAACCCTCTCATTCATGACTCTAACACAGAGGTCTCACTAAATCCAGTGGGAATTGAGCTGAGCTGGAGCCTGGGAGCCCCAGGATGCTGCATGGAAGGGGCCTAGGCTGGGATCTGCTCAGGGCACTGGGCTGCAGTCTGCTCGTGCAGTTTGTTTCCTTCCATCTGCAGGGAAAATCAAGGTGCCTTATTTCTTTTATTTTATGCCCTCATCAAAAGAAATGTGTTGCTGAATTTTAGGAAGCAGATGTTCATTTCTGGATGATGACAGAATGACACTAAAATGTCTAATTCCTTTCTTGGGCTCTCCTGGCCAAATGAAATTAAAACAACAGAAAGGAAAACAGAACAACCTCCAGCAGCCTGAGCAGGGGGAAGGCAGCAATGCAGAGGGATTAGGGCCTCCCTGGGCATGGAAACACCAAAGCCTGAGGACTCCTGGCTCCTGCAAGTACCAGAGTCACTGGCTGTTCTCTTGGTGAATGAGGCAGAAATGGGATCAGTCCAAAAGGGGAATGTGGGGTCTGGAAACTGCTCCCGTAGCACCGGGATGTGCTCTGTTCCCTGAACCACCCCTGCGCCCCGTGACGGCAGGAGCAGATGGCACATCCAGATGGCAATCAGGGACGGCTGGATGGGACTGGGGAGGGCAGGAACCAGCCTGAGCCTCTGGAGTGGCCAGGGAGCAGCCAGGAGCCCTCTGCTCCGCACGGGGACACCTCGCTCTGCCTCCCTCCCCCGGGCACAGCACCCGCTCCTGCCCGAGGCTCTCCCTCCCCACAAAGGAACACACAGACCTCAAAGAGTGTGTCTGCTCCTAAAGGATACCTCAGTTACACAGACTTGTAGGCAAAATGGAATTTAGGCACCACAGTAATCCCCCACCTATGTGGCCACGAGTGCAAAACGCACCCAGCCAAGCTCAGGCAGTTCTCCACCAGAGTCACTGAATAAGGAGATATTTGCAGGCTCAAGAAACACTTTTTTTTCTTTCCAGCTACACCAAATACACTGATATTTTTAACTCTTGTTTAACTGACTTTATATAGCTGAACTCTTCCACTCTGCCACCCTCACTCATTGTGTCCAAAACCCCCTCATGCTTCCCACGATGGGTTTAATGTGTAATGTAAAAGGAAAATATTTAACAACAAACAAACGTGGAAAGTTTTTGTTTCCATGTACTGTTGACAGAGTTTTCATTTCTGTGTCAGAAACCCTCAGGGATGAATACAGACAGTGTGAAAAACTTATTAAAATATCCTGCTTTTCAGAAACAAAGCACTTCATTGTCTGTCAACTTTCTGTATTTACGGAGAAATAACATCCACGAGTGCCTCGGGGGGTTAAAAATGTAAAAGAATGAAGCAGATGATCTACCTGAGAGGAATAACTGATGAGCAGGGAGTGCAGGCACGGGAAAAATGCAGATATTTGGTCTTGCAGGGAGCGAAGACACCAGAACCTGTTTTAACGTGGGCAGTGTTCGAGGACTGTCTGCAGACCCTGCCCGCCCGGGGCCAGCAGAGGAGTTGGGTTTCTCTGCTCAGTGCCTGCCCTGGAAACAACTTTCCCTCCATATTCCAGAGAACACAGACTCTGAGCAACCTCTCTGGTGCCCAGAGGAAGCCATGTGGGTGCTGAAGCATCTTTACACGCAACAGGATTAACAAACTGAGGCGAGATCAGACAACAAACACTTCAGAGCACAAAGGAAAGCTGAGGAACAAAGGGATTAAGTCAAACAAGTTTCCCAAAATTCACCATACACATGCGTCTGTACGAGTGTGGGTATTTCTGAAGCTCTCAAGCAGTATGGATAAATACAGTGCTTGATCTGAAATAAAAGTTATGCTGGCTTTAAATGGAAACCACTGATCAAAAAATGAATTGTTATTCCTCCAGTAGAAAACTTCTCCACAGCTTCAGAGAGGAGACATAAATTGCCCAAGATTCTCCCTCCCCTGCAGGTACATGACAGGTTCAGATCAGCTGGGTTTCTCTTTTCAGTGATAAAGCCCCGTCACACCCCCCCAGCCTAACGCAAGCTCTGAAATCAGACCCCTGGCAACCAGCTGCTGGGGACACAGCCTCGAGTTTCCACACGAGGAGCACGGACACGCAGGGAGAAATCAGGAGATGGAGGCGTATCCCGTGTCCTCGACACTGCTTGTGTGCACACGGTTACCCCCAAACACTCTGGAGGCAGAGGAGCAGGAAGGGGGCAGGACAGGCTCTTACCCTCGATGGTGGCTCTCTTGGGCAGGATGGTGATGGCTCCCTCGGCCACGTCCTCCTGCTGCAGCAGCGGGCTCACCTTGGAGCCCCACGTGTCCGAGCCCACCCACAGGAAGTGTCCCACCTGATCCGCCCTCTTGGCAGCCGCCAGGATTTGCCTGTGGAAAGGAACACTTGGCTTGCAACGTGATTTTATTTAAGTGTGGGGTTGCTTTAGAAAATGGTGTGTGGCGATGGCAGAGTGGCTGGGCTCGATGAGCTCAGAGGTCTCCTCCAAGCTGACTGGCTCTGTGGTGAACAGGAGCAGCACATTCCTGAACCCAGCAGAGCTCAGGGGCTTGGGACACTCTGCATCACCAGGGCTCTGAGCAGCCTGGGCCAGGGAAGGATGGAACTGGATGATCTTCTAAGGTCCTTCCCAACTCAAACCATCCATGATCCATGCAGCACCAAGGAGACTCCTCTTTAAATTCACCTATATCCCATGACAGAGTTACTGATTCCACTAAAACTTAAGAGTTTTTCCATTGACATTACTGAAACTTTTTCCTAAATTCTTTTTGTCTCATTTTGTGGGACCAAGCCTCTCAGTAACTGATGATTCCATCACAATTTTAAGCTAATTTCAAATTCTGGACCCAGAATACGCAAGTGAGTAATGAAATATAAAATATTCTTTGTGTTATTTTATGAGCCCATTCCGTGTGGTTTAACCTTGAGCATCCAAGTCACTTTATCACCATTAACTTTCATTTGCCATAAAATAGACTCTGAATTAATGAATTACACAAAGTAGAATGAGCCAGGAGAGGGGGGCGTGTTCTCAATTCCTCTGAGAGGAAAGGTCAGCTCTGCCACCCAACACGAGTAACCCAGGAATGCCAGGAGAAGCTCCCAGATCCTGGCCCCCATTCCCCATTCCAGCACAGTCTGGGCACCCCGTGAGCCGGGGCAGCAGCAGCCTCGTGCCTGGTGCTTCCCCCACATTCCCAACCCACATCCCCCCACCGAGAGACCTTTCCCTCCCTCCCTGAGAGCTGTTTGCTGTCCCTGTCCTGCAGAGCCCGCAGGGACGGGTGTCCCCGCCGCCCTTACCGGATGTCCTCGTCGTTGGCGAAGATGACGACGGCCCTGGCGTTGGGCGTCTCCAGCAGCTGCCGGATGATTTTATCGAAGTCGATGCTCTTGTCCTTGCGGTCCTGGGGGATCTTCAGGGACTGGGCGATGCAGAGCCCACCTGTGCCAGAGACAACAAAGGGACCTTCAGAGGAGGGAAGGAAACGTCAGGGGAGAGCACAGGACAGGCAGTGGGGAGTGCACGGCTCCAAGGGGAGCCTGGCAGGGGAGGAGCTGTCCCGTGGGATCACTGCCCTTCCAGGCGCTCCACGGCTGGCTTCCAGAGGGATCCACGCAATTCCTTCTCTCATGCTCCCCTGCATGGCTGGGGAGGGTCAGGGATTACACAGACTGTGCCCAACCCACTGTAGAAAAGCAAAAGAAGCAAAGAAATGGGCAGTGGAAGGATAAAAAGCACAGGAATTAAAAAAGGGAACAAGAGCAACCTGAACAAGCTTAAACTGATGAATAAACCCCCAAAACAACGGGCTGAGAGGTAAAAGGTGCTGACAATATACTGGGCAGGTTTTATCTCAGTGAAGGGCTGAGATTCTTTTCGATGTTCCAACTTGAGGCCTCTGGGGGAAAATGCTTCCACTGGAATGACTTATCTGGAATAGGAACAGCTGAAGTTGAGATACTGGCAAAACCCACATTGTGCAGGAAAATCCTTATTCATCCAAGTGCCCACCACCAAACAGGATGGAGAGACCCAAATACTGAAGCCTCAAGATAAAGTGGGTCTGTGAAGGGTCTGTGAAGGGGACTTCTCATAAACACCCAGGGAACACAGCAAAGAGCATCAGCACAGCCACAGGTACCTGTGGCCAGACCAAAAAATGCCCCCTTTTAGCACAGTTCCCGTATTACAGTTATTCAGCTTGCTTTAGAAAAAATAAAATTAAAAAAATCCCATCTCCACTGACATTCTGGTTGTTGCTGGTAGATGAAAACACAACTTTTGCCTTAATTATTTTGTTTCTCAGTAGTAAACACTTTCATCTTTTATGGCATCTTTGATACCAACCTCCTCACCATAGTGCACAGTGTGTTAATTAACAACGTATCAGAGCTCTTAATAAAAACCAGCAGTGGGCATGAGTTAATTAAAAGACAGAGATTCACAGATAGGCTTTAAAACCCAGATTCAAAAGTCCTGGTAATTGAAGCATGGGAGAAGGTGTTGGTGGGTGAAGAACCTGGAGGAGGAGCCACAGCTCCGGAGCATCCTCCTCATCCCAGGGCAAAGCAGCCTCGGCAGCACCCGGAGGGAGCCACGGGACAGGCGGGAACACCAAAGTCCTGCTTGGAAATGGTGAAACCCGGCTCTGGAGCACATCTCTGAGCCCCTCACAAAGCAGGTCAGGCTCCTTCTCCCTGATTTCTGACAGAGAAGCTGAGCTGCAGCAGCTGCCTGAAGGCAAGGGAACTCTGCTGGACCGGCTGCTCCAGACACTCAGAGGGAAAGCGATTGTTTCAGTGGGAAGAAATAAAACAGCGAAAAGGAAAGGCGGGAAGAGAATAAAGGAGAATAATAACCCCCAAGTTTTTCTCTGACTCGCATAAAACATTTCATTTTGTTTCGCAATTACCATAACCCGGGCTTTCTGTGGCCTTTTTTTTTCCTTTTAAAAGCAAACAATACCGTGTTTTAAAAATAAACTTCATTTTAAATGAAGATCGAAAGTCTCACTGTCAGCGAGTTCAAAAATCTGAACAGCTTTAAAAGCTCTTTCTGTTCTCCCCAGTCACAATTACAGGGAATGAACCCAAACCCAGGAGCAGCGCTCTCCAAAGCGTCCCACTGGGCAGGGATTACAGCTGGTTAAAAGCACAACCCCCCGCCAGCCCTGGTCCTGAGCATCCCGAGCACTGTCCCTGTGCACGGCAGGGCTGGCACTGGATGGGCTTTAAGGTCCCATTCCATCAGCCGGTGGTGCTGATAAACAACCACCCCCGCTGGGCAGAGAGGCTGAAACAAAAGGGTCTCTCACCCACACCCAGGACAGTGATATCTCTGCAGATAAGAGTCTATCTGCATTCACGAATCTGTGAATCCAGAGGGGGAAAGAACAGCCCCCTCAGCCAGGTGACACGCTGCTGTTGCAAAACTATAATTTAAAAAAAAAAAAAAGATAATTAATATTAAGTAAATGTGACCAACATGATGGAAGTGCTGGGAAAAGGGGCTGGCATGGCTGGAAGGCTGCTGGCTCTGCAGCCACCCTGCAGCAATTACATCCCTTGTGTGGGTCACTCACCCACGGCCTGCACGGAGAAGCCAGAGCTGCCATTGTTGTGGGTAATGGTCACAGCTGAACCCAGCAGCCTTGGACAGAGCCACAGCTGTGGCCAGGCTTCCACAGCCAGCAAAAACCCTCTACTGCAGCATATGCTGCCAAAGCTGGCATTTCATGGGGCTTTTGAAAGGAAAGAGGAGCTAGGGTGGGGAAAGGAAACAGTCTGGAATTTGAGAGGGCAGTCTCACCCCCCGTTTGTGACAGTTTCCCACTCCCTTTGGGAGTTCAGCTCCTGCTTTCCCTGCTGTCCAGTGGGGAGGGAGAAAACCAGAGCTCTGTTTTAAGCTGCTCACCTGGGAAGGGTGCCCTGGGCAGGCCCCGTGGGCTCAGCCCCTCGGGATGGGGAGCTGCTCTCAATCCAGGGAGTGGGAGAGCTTTCCCAAAAGGAGCAGATGACACGGTGCCCTGCCAGCCTTGGCACCACCCCCGGTCAAACGATATGGATAAATGGATATTATTACAGATAAATGGTCAATATCAGTGTGCCCTTTGCCATCCCTCAGCCAGCAGAGTGCCCAGGGAATTGGGTGTCTGCTGTCCAAAAGGCACAGTGGCATAAGTTCAGCTTTCATATCCTCAGCCCACACCCCACTACAATGGGAAACATGTGCACAGTTATTGGAACTGTCAGGTGAATTCACAGCACTTCCAAGAGAAAAACCTCTGAGGGAATTAACTGGTAAAAACACGAAAGTTGCAAATTCAGGATCCTGTCATGGGATTCCTGCAGTAATTCATTACCCCTGGTGGCCTGGAGAAGTGACAAATGCTCCGAGCAGCACCAAGTGCCGTGGCAGTGGATGAGAGCCAGAGCAGCTGTGGCTGCCCCTGGATCCCTGGCAGTGCCCAAGGCCAGGCTGGAGGGGCTTGGAGCCCCCTGAGACAGTGGGAGGTGTCCCTGCCATGGCAGGACGTGTGGAACAAGAAGATCCTTGAGGCACCTCCCAACCCAAACCATTATAGGCTTTTATGACCCCATGAATTTGCGGATTCCACACCATGACGTAACCAACCCGCTCACAAAGGGACAACCCACTCTCACTACCCACTGTGGAGTGAGACCCAGTGGCTCAAGCCCTCTGAAGGATAAGCAGGTGATGTTTTTTCCCTGGGGATCCCAGCCCTGTGTCAGAGCCGTGGGCGGAGGTCAGGCCCCATCGCAGGGCGCTCCCGCTCCCGCAGCCGGGGGCATTGAGGGACCGAGCCAGCGGCTGGGGGAGCACGCAGGGGCTGGGGACACGAGAGAGCCCGAACAATCCCCTGGCTGCTCCTGCCACCCCTGGCAGCCCCCGAGCCACGCCTGTGACAGGCAGAGCCCTGGAGAATTCTCTCAGCCGGAGCAGCCGGCGTTAAACCGGCCGGGGCACTGAGCACCAGCGCTCCTGGTTAGGGGGATGCACGGATCTGGGAATCAAAGGGCTGCTCCAGTAGCCATGGATACCCACGATTATGTGCTATTTGGATTCTGCTACAACACTAAGTACATTATTCTGCTCCCCTGAAATTCTCCAGGAGCTATTTTTCTTATCACCACTTAATTGGATTATCAGGTAGCAAAAGACACAGTTTAACACTTTTTCAGCTGATTTATCTGCAGAGATCCTCTTTTGGGGGGAATCACTTTTAGCAACACTGAAAACATCACGTCACGAAGTTATGTTGGTGCTGATGATTATTAAAAGGAACTCTCAATTAATTTGATTAATACGTTCCTTTAAAATCAGCAGCTGCCAAGAGCTGCCTCCTGGATGTTTATCAGAGTTATGGGAACAACAGACAAAGCCCCTGGCACAGCTCGGCTGCTCCTCCACTGGCAGCGGTTCCAGGAGCTTCCTCCCTGCACACCAGCACAGAAATACCCCAAAATGGAGATTTTAAGGATGCTTTGTTGGGAAGGGTGAGAAAAGCTCGGGCTAAGGACAGATGGTACCTAGACTTTTTAATGTAAACAATAAGAATAAAAAGTCTCCAAGTGCAGGAGAGTTCTGATCCCTCAGAAAGACCCTGCCAGGGAGCTGCTGTGGCCCCATAACGACCCCACAAGCAGGACCCCCCATCACAGAAGAGGAAACAAATAAATCAAACACTTTAACTGAAGTTTGAGGGAGCCAAAGGAGAGGAATTAACTGGGGAGGAAACAAAATAAACCTCAAAGGCACACTGTAGGTTTTTTTCATTTCATTGTACATTTTCTGCATCACTGCTGGGTTCTGGCATTTCCTGCCATGCCCTGCAATATGCAATTTGTGAGCTGCACTCAATCTGCCTGGTAAAGCTCCTGCATTCTGCAGACGAGGAACCAGTGGCAGTAACACTGAAGACTGAGTTTAAACGAGTCAGGATTGTCCCCATGTGAAAACCTGGGTAGCACAACTGAGGAGATTCCCTTGGTAAGGCAGAATCACACCCTAAAGAACCAGAATGACAAAAGACCATCTTACAGTCCTGAAACACAGCTGGGGCTGCCAGCTTGCACCCAACCCCTCAGTAGGGACAGAGTTGTTCAAACAAGGGACACAAACCCACCGAATCCTCAAAGCCCAGAGGCTGGAAATCGATCTGTGATGCCCACGTGGCTCTGCAGCAGCAGCCACGTCCCAGCGAGGGCTTTAGGGCCAAGCTTTGGTTTATGTTTAACTAAAACCCACAATAAACCCTCAGTGTCCACGTCCCAGGACCTGCCATCAGCCTCACACAAGAAACAATCAGATCTTCAGGAAGTTAATCGAGTGTAGGAAAATTTCCAGTCCCATTCCCAAAATTTCCAGTCCAATTCCCAGTAAAACAAGTGAGCAAAGTAAATCCTGACTTGGATGTCCAATATTCCCCTGTCCCATCATGGGACAAGGTGCCAGCAGCGTGCAAGTTCCCCAGGGGCTGGTCTGAGCCCATCAGAACACTCCCAGCACAAGATCCCAGGGATTTATCCAACAGCTCCAGTCCATCTCCCTGGAAAGGCTGGGATGCAGAGCCCAGGAGATGCCCAGGGTGATCTGCCCCAGCACCAGCTCTGCCCGAGGCACTCCAAAGGAATTTCTGTCCATGGAAATGAGCTGAGGGATGGAAAAGCTCCTGCCACTCCATGCAGCAGAAATGGAAATAAATTGATTTATTCTGCCCCCCAATTAAACCAGATCAAGGCATATTCACAGAGAGCTGGGTGGATTCCATTCTGCTGCACTCTACCCACCACACACAGGTCTGGGAAATGGAACATCCTGGGCATGGAGCTGCCACACTGCAAGGGAAAAAATAAATGGAGAGGCCAAATCAGCACAGAATATGCAGAATCCCCAAGAAAAAGGAACTTCTTGTCAAAAAAAAAGGCTTGTAGAGAGATCCAGAAATGCCAGCTGGGCCCTTGTGTCCTAAATCAAAGTCCTAATGAGGCTCTGGATTGGATGGTTGTTCCTTTACTAGAACAATTAATATCCTACTCCCTAGGAATCTTCACTCCCCTGCTTGCCAAGAGCTACAAAGTCCTTGCTTATGGCAGTAAAAGAAGTTTACAACTGCCCTGATCTGCAGATGGGCTCGAGTTTAAATTACATCTCCATAGTATGGTAATTCAATTGTAAAAATGGAAAGTGCACCAATAATAAAATTACATTAAAACATGGAATGACAACAATTTATCCAAGGAAAAGGATCCCTGTGGATACCCAACAGCTTTAACTTAGAAACTTTCTATACATGAAGAAGCTACTGAATCACCTGGAAATTTTATTTTCACTAATCTTGTTTATTGTTTCATTTTTTCACATTAGCCCTCATCACAACCCAAGAGCAGAACACCTAAACTAATATGGAAGACTAATATTTCTAGTATGTTATTCATTAATGCTTAATTCCATTGTGTCAGACCTTTGCTGCATATTTAATGACATCCCCAGTGTGTTTTATCACCTCAAAATTGTCCTTTATTATGGCAGTTAAACTCCAGTAATATACAAAAAATTAAGACTCTCCTTGGGAACACTAAATTAAATTATAAGAACGGTGTAAGACCATTTGGAAAGATGCAGGAAAGCTCTGTTTGTGAGACAGAACACAAGGAAAATGAGGATGTGCTGCAGGACCAAGCGCTGCCTGTGCCTGGGAACCACGAGTGAGGACAGGCTCAGCCCAGGGCCTGGATGGAGAAGGGACTGGGAGTTATTGGTTTCCTAAAATCTGCTACATCACGTGCACTGGGGCCACAGAGTGCAACCATGCAGAAAAAAAGCAATATAAAATACAACTTCTGCTTCAAATATTTACATCACTTTTGTTGTTCCAGCTCCATGCCAGGAGTGCTGCCATGACCTGGCCTGGAGCAGAGCCCTGCAGAGGGGAAAGCCCTGCTCAGAAGGGCTCTGAGATCCATCTAACAATGAAACGTTACCCACTGGAGAGGAGATTGGATTGCAGAGAATCAAGAAGAAAACCCCTAAACTGATAAACCATTCCCTGCTTTCTTTGAAAGACCCAGAACAGGAAGCTCCTCAGCTGAACAACCTTATTTATGCTCTGAACCTCGTCATTCAGCTGTTTCTAACAACAAGGGGAAAGCAGAGACCCCACATTCGGACACCTGCATCAAGGTGAGGGGTGGAAGTGGAGACCTGTGGGATCCCGTGAGCCCCCGGTCCTGGGGGCACCCGCTGAGCCATGGGAGGCACCCCCCAGGGGGCACAACCTCAAACAGCACAAACCCCCAAATAATGCAGTGCTAAAACAGAACCCCAGAGGTGGCGAGGCTGGAGCAGAGCTCCCCGGCCCAGCTGGGAACCCAGCACCACCCCCGCGGGCCCCACTGCGCCTCAGGCCTGTCCTTGCAGAGCCGGCTCTGAGCCCGAGCGCAGCCCTACAGCATCCTGAGCAAAAATAGCCCAGGCAGAGTCCTCCCAAGCAGTGTCAGAACACTCCCTGAGACACATTTGCTGCGGGAACAGCCGTGGGCGGTGCGAGCTCCGGCTGGGGGAGAGACAGAAACAAAGCACCCAAAATAGCCCGGCTTCAGCAAACCGCCCGCCCAGCCGTGGCACCAGCACTGCTGGGCTCCAACACAACCCCAGCTGAGCGAGCCAGGCCTGTGCCTGCTGCAGAAATCCCCAAAACTGGCAATAAACTGAAATTCCAGAGGAGAAGCACGGGGAGCAGCCCCTGCTGATGGCCTCGGAACAGCCTGGAGGAGCCCCTGCCCAGCCCAGCACCGAGGGGGCAAACGGGCTCCCTGGAGCACCACCAGCGGCACCTGATGCCCCAGGAGAGGGAACCCCAGAGAGGCTGCTCCTGAAATGAAATGAGTACAGTGTGAAACAGATTGGATTCCAGGGAACCTACAAAGAACCAAACAAACTGGGGAAGCATTCCCCGTTTTTCTGTAAACAATTGCTATGGTTAAGGCAGAATCACAGAATTGTTGGAAAAGGTCTTTAAGGTCATCAAGTCCAACCCTTCCCCCAGCACTGCCAAGGCCACCACTGCCCCGTGGCCCCAAGTGCCACATGCATACGGCTTCGAAATCCCTCCAGGGATGGGGACTCCACTGCCACCCCTTCCAGTGCCTGACCATCCTCTCCATGGAGAAATTGTTCCCAGTATCCACCCTGAGCCTCCCCTGGCCCAGCCTGAGGCCGCTCCCTCTCCTCCTGTCCCTGTTCCCTGGCAGCAGAGCCCGACCCCCCCGGCTGCCCCCTCCTGTCAGGGAGTTGTGCAGAGCCACAAGGGCCCCCCTGAGCCTCCTTTGCTCCAGGCTGAGCCCCTTTCCCAGCTCCCTCAGCCTCTCCTGGGGCTCCAGCCCCTTCCCAGCTCCGTTCCCTGCCCTGGACATGCTCCAGGCACCCTCAGTCAGAGCTGAGTCCCTCCAGCTGTGGCTCAAACCAGCGCTGTCCCCTCCAAGGAGCCCTGCAGGTCACTCCGTGTCACCTCCCAGCACTGCAGCCCTGGGTGGGCAGGGGCAGCCGGGCTCACCCCTCAGCCCCAGTCCTTGCTTCCCCAAGTGCCAGGCTGCTCCAGCCAAGCCCCGTGAGCCGCTCTGGCTCCGTGCAGGAAGCAATTTCCTGCCTCCTCCGCACACGGATCCAGAGCCGGGTCTGTTGGTGGGAGCTGCCTCGTGCAGCTCCGCTCTGTAATTTAGGGAGCTGCTCAGTGCTGGGCTGTTCCTGCAGGGATATTTTACCCCCAGCAATAACAATGCCACCTCTGGATAATGAATCATTATAAACTGCAAGCACAAAATGATCTCTAATGATGAAGCTTTTCTAACTCGGGTTTGGAGTGTTCCCATGTTCCCAATCCGTTTTTTCTCGGAGCAGTGGCACGGCGTTTCAGCCTGCTCCCAGATAATGGCATTGCTGTGGCTGTCAGGCCAAGCAAAGGCTTGTCACTTCTTCAAAGAGTGACAAATCCAGAGAGCAGCAAGGACACAGCGAGACATCTCAGTGGGAAGGGAGGGAGGAGAAGCGATCTTTGATATATAATTTTGGAAGGAAACATGTTTCCTGGTTTTTCCACCCAAGAAGAGACCAGCATTTACAGCATGACAAAATTCTTTCATGAGCCCAGTGCCCATGAAAGCTCTGCAACAAAAAGCTCTGCAACAGATCAGGGACACAGAACAAGGCCTACAAAGTAAGGGTCAATGGTCCCCATCCCTCCGAGCAGTCCCTGGGTCAGATCTGCAGGTGCCAGCTGCGATGGCTGAGGTACCAAACCGGTTTGTTGGGCCCCACCTGGGTTTCAGATCAGTCCTCCCTTGCTGCAGCACATTTTCCCTCCAGATTCACACCCAAGGTCATGGCTGGGAGCTCGTACAGTGACCACTGTTCTTCTGGGACTCAAAATGGGCATGTTCAGCAAAGCTGGGAATTATTTAAACAGGTTCTGTCCCCAGCCCTTGGACAGGGAAATGGAAAATTGAAACAGAACTCTATAATTCCTTGGTCCTTTCTTGTCGTTCTCATAATCCCCATCTCCTTCACACTGGAGTAATGTTCTTAATGTACTTGACTGAGCCTTAATGACCCTCTCTCAAATGAGTACTAAAAATGCAATATAGTTCAATAAAAGCACTCCTGCAGCCTGGCAAAACCCACCCCCTGTGCTGCCTGGGCATGAGCCACTCGATTTAATGGGGCTCTGCCACAGGAGGTTGTAAAAGGCACAGGAGTTAGGAGCAAGCTCTGGGAAGGCAGTCCAGGATTCTTCCCAGCAGTGCCTTATCTCATGGAAAATGACCATGGCAGATCTCAGTCAGACACCAACACTCAGCTGGGGACTCTGGGGACGGGAACTGAGAGAGGGACCTCGGCCAGGGACACTCAGTCACACCCCAGGCCAGGCTGGACGGGGCTTGGAGCAGCCTGGCCCAGTGCAAGTGTCCCTGCCCAGAGCAGGGGTGGAACTGGACGGGCTTTAAGGTTTTTTCCAGCCCCACTCCCTGGCCACGTGTATTCACCTCTCCCAGGAACCCCAGAAAAGAGATGGAATATGGATATTCCTGAGTGATCCTGGCACAAAGCTCTTCATTGACTGCTTTCCAAAGAGCTTTTTCAATGAACAGCCCATTAAAGACAGAGTGATTCTCTTAATTTGATGCTGGACTTGAGAGACCTATGAAATATTTGCCAATATTTGGAGCGCCCAAAGTGTTTAACTGAACAGAGACTGCTGCAGGAATCATCCCTCCAGGAAAGCCCACACCGCCCTAAAAGCTTCCAAAAACACCATTAATCTTTAAAGCCTCCATTTTCTTTGATGCTGCAGTCCTGATTTTATGAACTGGGCATCCAGACCTGTGACAGTGTAGGAGAAGCTGCACTGTGCTAGACCAAGAATAAACCAAAGGAAATTCACTTTACAACAAGAGCTTTGGAGAGCCAAAACATTAATGCATCAGAAATGAGGTCACAGCCTCCAATCAATCAATCAATCAATCAATCAATCAATCAATCAATATTTAAACAATCTTTACACCACAAAGAAGTTTTATCACTCCTTTTTTTGTGGAATTTTGTTCGGGCAAGGCAGCACCAGGAAATCTGGGATTCAGAAGACCAGAGAGAGATGCCAAAAAAGGGATAAGGGAGAATTAATATGCTGAATGTGCCCCTTTCCCTTACTGCGGGGCACTCCTGGTATTAGTCTACACTTAATTAAATTTCCTTCTCTAATTTGCAGGTCAGATTTCTCACGGTCCCCCCTCCACCCCGGACACGCACCTGCAGCTGCCGCGCCGTGCAGCCCTCATCCCACGGCGTTTATCACACCCCACGGGGGCTGAGGGGCTGAGGAGCCCCACTCCAGAGCTGCCAACCTCCACGTGCAACTGATGGCAAGGCAGAGGAGTTCCTGCCTGCTCTGTGAGTCCCCCAGCTGCAGGATGGGGCTCCCCCACTGAAACCTCCCTGCCAGGCTCCGCTGCTCCGATGGCCTCATCCCACCGGGACTGGCCTCGAAGCTGCAGCTCTTTCAATCTGGAAGGAGTGATAAGGGCCAACACATTTTCTCTTTAAAAGAGTCTGACTTGTATGGAGGAATTTAAATGATGTTCTGAGTATTACATAAATGAAAAGTAATTAAATCAATGTAACTTCTAAGAAAACAGATGTTAACTGTTATTTCACATAAGACATCCACTTCCTTTATCTTTAATTCATTTTGTGGTTGGAAAAGATGACCAAAGTTATCTTTACTTTGCAAAAACTACTGCAACGTGAGTGGGGGAAATTAACACTTTGATTAACAGTTTTAATATTTGAAATTAATTTCAAAGCTTCGTCTCAGTTTTCCAAAGTTTGTATTAATAATTTCTCCCAATATTATGGCATAGTGAAAGAACTTGATTAGATTGATTCCAAACCAGTGAGTGAAGAGACAGCTCAACCACCACTGATTAAATTCCTCTCTGGCATTCCATGCCTACCTACTCAGGGAACTTGCACTGCAGAGGAGCTGCTTTGCTACCACCTCTATTTTAACAGAAAACGTGGAATTTTCGATGCAAAATTCTCTTTCTCAGAGCTCACACACAGAGCAGTTCATTCCAGGGCTCGGATCTGGGGTTGTGACACCCACAGAGCGCTGGCAAACCACGGCTGGTTGGGAACTCTGTCAACTCACAGAATCACAGAATGGTTTAGGCTGGAAAAGCCCTCCAAGATCCGGATCCAGCCCTTCCCCCAGCACTGCCAAGGCCACCACTGCCACTTACTGGGCGTGGAACAGACCTTGCATCCACAGGGGAACTCTCCTGAGAAAGCACCTCTATTTACAAGTCATGAAGTTGACTTTTGCCCTTCCGGATGCCTCTCTCAGAGCAAAGCAATGTTCCCTGCATAAAAATAAAGGATAAAAGCAGAATATCCACAAAATTCCAGCGAGTCTTGTTTAATCCACTTGCTTTCATTTGTTCTGCAAACTTCTTATTTTGGGGAAATAGATGTTTTTAATTAAGTTGACTGCACAGCTGCTGAGGCAAGGGCTGACTGTCAGAGCTTTGGAGCAGTCCCTGCACATCCGCCCCGATAGCTTCACTTTGTGGTGATAAAGCAATTTGTTGAGTCATGCTCTTTTCCCTCTCTCCAATCTTGATTCCCCAGACAGTGTCAGTTCTCCATTTGTTAATCCATATTTAATTTTTAAATCACAAAACATCATGGCTTTAAAGATAAGCTTTTAAAGCGCCCTCCTACACAGTCTCTCTTGCCATCTCCCGGGATATTGCTGATAACAAGCAAGAATCAGACGCTTCAAATATTAATGAAGGAGCTGCTACTGGAAGCTGGGAAGTTCGAGGCCAGGTGACGATTGTGTGGAGATGGGATGGGAAGTGAAACCTGGGGAGAAGCAAGGCTGAGGATAAAAGAGCACTGAAGGAAGGCAGCAGGAGGCAAGTGTCAGATCAGGACCCAGGAAAATGCCACTTCCCAAAGGCAGGGAGCGGGGAAGGAGCTCTGCCAGGTGGGGGCAAGAACCCGGTGGCACAGAGGAGGACAGGCTGCTAAAATCCTCCATTCTGGGGACACAGAAAATGCAGAAAATCCCCACTAAGCTGTTGGTTTCTCTTCCCGGAGAGTCCTTGGGACACACAATGGACAACACAAAACCTTCCAGCAGCAGCTGCCTCACCAAAACCAGGCATTTATTAAAATCCCTGGAAAACATCACCGAGCCACTGACCTGCTTTTGTTTCCAGTGAAATGCCACTGGGATGGGAATTCCCGGTCCCCCCAAATCCAGGCTGGAAGCTGCTGCTCCCTGGAGCCCCAGGGCTGCCCCGAAGCCCACCGGGGGATGTGTGGGCAGGCACTGGGTGGCACTGGGGCTGCTCCACACCTGCGCTGGTGCAGCACCGTTTCCAGCACCCCTGGAATTCCCAAAGGCCAACACTGTTCTCCACACATGGAGAATCCTGCCTTTCTATGTTTTCAAAGATACAAAGCCACGGAGGAGCCCTGCTCCCTCCAAGCGTCTCAGTAAAGATTTTAGATGTAAACCTGATTCCTGTTACACTGGGAAAAGAGTCCTATTAAAACTGAAGTTACTTTGATGATAAATTTTAATTAGTACTATCCACAAAATGCTAAAATAATCTGATGGAGGAGGCGAATTCCAGCTGAAACAGCAGAACATGCAAATCCTCTGCCTGATTTACAGATCTTGGAAGCAAATCTGGAGCAGTTCCCTCAGCCTTCCGTGCAGTATTTTTTATTTTTCTCTAGAAAAGTTACACTGCCAAGGAGACATCTCCTTTTATGGTAGATCCTTGTTAATTACTCGCATGGAACATTGCTACTAATTGAGCAGCCAGCCAACACACCAACTTAGAGATGCACGGTTTGCTGCAATCCGGGTTACAGCGTGTGAAAATGAAGGGCTGCTTCTTTAAAAAGAAATAAAAGCATTTCACCAATGGTTGAAAGAGAAATGGAAACACTTTTTACCTACCAAAGTATGGAGTTCACTGTTCTGTGTTTCCCCTGCCACAGCTGAAGGCATCACTAACACCTAAAACAGAGCAGAGAGCTGCACTTGCACATTAAATGTCTAAAGACAGGTGCAGAGATAGTGCAGGTTACATCATCTCCTCACAGAGCACATTCCAGAGCAAGCACAGAGCTCCAGCCCACGGAAAATCTCCTTTCCACACCAAATAAATAAAGGTGAGGCAAACATCTACTGGGGAGAAGGGGAACAGAACCCTCGGGGCAGCTGGGGATGGGGCACTCGGGGCTGAGTCCTCACAGGTGTCAGGGACTATTCTGGCACAAGCCCAAGGAGAAGATGCAGGAACAAAACCGAGGATGAATTCAGAAGTGGGAGGCACAAAGCGAGAACATCTCTTTTAGCACAGCTCCGATCCCGCTGCCTGCAGGTCCCCAGGGATGCTGAAATGCTGCCAGGTTGCACCTGCCCTGAGCAAACCCCTCACACTGCTCTGTGATTCCCTCAATTCCCTAAATCAGCTCTGCCTTCGGAATGGGTCTGAGATTCACTCATATAACCAGAGTTCCAAAGCAGGGGGTGCAGTGCCTGCTTCAAAACAGCAGATTGATTCACTGAGGCACTGGCTTTTGAGGCAGACACCCAGAACAGCTTGACATTTCTACTAAAACTGGCTAGGGGAAGAAACTAAACTCGAGAGGAAAAACCTAAACCAGAGAGGAAAAAATAATGAGAGAAAAAATCTAAACCAGAGAGGAAAAACAAAACTAGATAGGAAAAACTAAACTAAGAGAGGAAAAAAGACAAACTGAGTGAGAGAGAGGGCGATGTCCAGGGGCACAAATGCACAAACAAGACTTGCCTGAGGCTGTAACTCTGCTCTGAAGTTGACCAGGCAAAACCACGTCCTGATCAATACTTTTTGAGACAGATTATATCTCATTAGGATCTCCTGCTTCATTTGCTGCTTTTCATACCATTCCTCCCAACAACTCCCCGTCGTGGGCAAATGAGATCTGCCTTCTCCAAGAGTAATGCCCAAAGAATTTTCCCAGGGTCAAGCTGGATGCAGTGGAGTGCTGCTGCAGACTGCAGCAGAACGTGGCTCTCTCCATCCCCTTTGGGCTTGAAGGAGCCTTGGGCTCCCTGGGGCTGCCCCGGGCCCGGCTCTGCCCGGAGAGCAGCGATTTGGGAAACGAAATTCCCAAATAACAGCGCCCAGAGCCATCCCCCTGTGCTTGCCTCACTGAGCTGCACCTGCACACACAGGAGCCCCCACACTGAGCTCTCTGCTGCCTGCCCATTCTAAACAGCTCCAGAAAGCAGCTCCCGAGCTCCCTGGGATGGATGTCCAACAAAACCATCCCCTAATCCCGCAAATCTTCGTGAGGAGCCGCATGGAAGCCCTGCCACCACTCTGTGCTCTCTGCTCTACCCCAGGAGGAGCTCCTGGAAGTGCTGCCAGGAGCCACCTGCAGTCGGCTGCCGGGTGAAAGCAAAGCTGGGTGCCAGGGGAGAGCTCAGTGCTCACAAAGTCGCTCCTGTTCCTGGGGAAACGCAAGGAAGGAAGGATAATTCATCCTGCCAGGGGGTGCTCCTTGTTGTCAAGTCAGAACTCGCTGCTACACAGTGTTGGCCACATTCCTGCACCCGGCAGAAATCATTTCCTTGGGAAAATATGGGAAAGCTGCTTTAAAAAATGATAAATTCATTAGAATAAGCAAAAAGCAAAATCCCCAGCTACTGCAGCACTCAGGCTCCAGACCAGCTCAGTGCCTCAGTAGTCCTGAATCTCTTTCAGTTTATCATGAGATTGTCAAAGGTGAAAAGGTTGAATTCAGTGGCAGTAACTTCCCAATTCCAGTGGCTGCATCTGGATTTTTGCCTGCCAGCTGGAATAGGAGCTAAAGTGAAATTACCCTCCTGCTAACAGCTGGAAATGATGGCCAGGAGTCAGCCCCACACTCCTGGAATGCTTTGATGGGTTAAATTCACGGAGATTTTACTGCAGATGGCCACTTGTGCCTCCTTATTTCATGGGAGGATTTTGTCTTGGCTGCAGTGTATTTTCTGCAGACAAATTTTCTCTCTGGCTTTTTCTTCCTTTATTTGACAGAAACAGAACTCAAATAGCAAAATACCCATAATTTTGTATCGAGGCTCTCCAGTCATCTTACAAGTGGTGGTTGATGCAGCCAGTTCAAACCCTGTCTGGACAGAAGATGTGCTGGAAATATAATTCAGGGATCTCCTGTTTCCATGGCAAATTAGGATGAACAACATGAAATCAGGAGAGAGAAATCTGGAAAAAACCCACATTATGGAGAAAGGAACAGGAAGTGCCCAGAATTAGGCTCATTAAGCTGTGGATGTGTGTAACAATAATTAAATCTCTGCAGTGGGGCAGAGGAGGGGGGCTGGATGGTCCCATCCCTCTGTGGCACCTGGAGCTGACCCAGAGCAGAGGCTCCTGCTCCCCAGGGAGCTCAGGACACCAACTGTGCTCCTCATGATCTCCTTACAAACCACTGAATTACAGCTCCAAACTTCCCGATTGCTCAAACCCAGCACTGGGGCCCTCACCTGCAGGTGGGAACTGGGATCACAGAGCAGCATCTCATGGGAGAGCATACAGGATATGGTTTGGTGGCATGGCAATGCTTGGTCTGAGGCTGGACTTGGTGATCTTGAAGGTCTCTCCCACCTTAATGATTCTATGGTTCTAAACAAGATCAGTTTTCAAAAAGACACCTTCACGTCAGCCAGCTCGTGGAGAAGTCTGCCAGACTTGGAGAGCAAGAGAAGAAACTTTCCTAATCCAGGCCATGATCAATCCCTTCGCCCCTTCACTTTTTCAGACACAGTTGTTGAGCTGCCTTGACAGAAACTCTCCACTAGAGATAATTTTGGGAGGATTGCTGAGATTGCAGGGATGCAGCTCTGGTCAGTGCATCTCCAGAGGTCAGTGTCTGGTGAGGGTCATGGGCTGCTCCCTGAGGGGACGGTGCCAGGAGCACCTCCCAGCCCACAGAGGCTCTGCCACACGCCTGGGCCACCCTGCCCAGGCCATTTCAGGCTGGAAACTGCGAACACTCAGGCAGTCATTGCATTCACTATAAATGTTACAGCTACCAGCCACCCTACCAGCTCAGGTAGCTGGCTTTTGTCAGGTGAGTGCACTCCAGGAGTCACCTCGTGCCCCCAGCACCTGCAGGACGCCAGGACCACCCCCGGCTCACGGAGCAGCAGTGTCAGCACTTGGGCTTTACAGCCCCAGCAGGCACGTAAAGGCTTTACACCAATAAAAGCTTCACACCGCTCCACAGGAACCTGGGGCTCGTTAGAAACCTCTCCCTGAAGCCCTGCTGCATAACGATGACACAGGGTAAAACTTCTAAAAGTTCAAGATCAGGAGCCTGTAAATGAATGGGGCAGTCCTTGAGAGAGAGTTTCCAAGCCCTGCAGGCAGCAGGGACACCCAGGCCTGAACAGGTACCACAGACCCACATTTATGGCACACAGAACAGATGCCACTTCGTGGAAGTTTTCATCCACTCCAAGAACTGTTTTTCCAAAATCCAAGTAAAAACATAAGACACAATAATCAGGACAAAGGAAGATGAGGCCACAGGCAGCTTTCAAATGTGCTAAATCCAAACGGATTTAATCTGTTCATTAACACAAAAGCTGTTTATTGGGAATTTACCGTAGTTGCCCCAACACCACATTCCCCAAAAGGAAAATAATCTGATCATGCCCAACAGAAATCAGGCATTTCTGTTCCTTCATTAAAGATCTACATTCCAGCCTTCTGGAAGTGGTGCCTGATTGCAGCTGGAGCATCTGTCATGTTGGAAAAAACTCCAAACAACAGCAAATCATCCAGAAATGGTCTGAAATGACAAATACCAAGGAGGCTCTGGCTGTGCCTTTCCCTGGCGTTAGCAGGGAATGTGAAGCAACAGAAGCAGTTTGCTCCCCAGAAGGGTAAAACTTTCTCTGTCTGTGTTAAACACCCTTGGTCTTTGCATTTGAAATTCAGTTCTAGGCACGAGTTGTTCCCAAATGCACCCGAGGCAGCACCAGCTGAGAGCTCCCCAAACCCCAAAGCCCAGCATTCCAAGGACAGGACAGAGCAGAGTTTTCCTCTCCAGGAGCAGGCTATGCACAAAGCCCAGGGGTAGCGTGGGATGCCAGCACTCACAGGGTTCAGAACATGCTACACCAAAAGATCCAGGAATTTCTGACAATTCCTTTGATGTTTCAATCACATTCTTAGCTACTTTTCCTTCAAGCAACTCCTTTCACCAGTGGGAGTGTCTCACAGGGAGAGGAGCTGCTCTGTCCTTGCCTGGTGAAGCTGCCCTGCCCTCACCCATCTCCTGGCACTGTGGATCCCAGCCTGCCCCTGCTCTGAGGGGACCAGGGCCTCTCACAGCTCAATCATGTCTCCAATTTCTTGATTGGTTTCAGAAAAGGCAGAACATTTTCCAAAGGCTGCAGAGGTCTTCCAAGCCCAACCATCAAGGAAAATGAAAGATAATTTAGAAAAAAAATCACACTGAATTTCCCGTAAATTATCAGCATTACGGCAGTTACCCATTTTGATGCTATTTTTACACATCTCTTTGTTTCAGGGGAACGGCAATTGGGATTTTTACCACCATCATTTGGTAGAGAGTCTGGAGGAGAGGTGAGGAAAGCACAGTGCTGAGCACTGCCTCAGGGATCCTTTGGGATGAAACACCAAGCGGGTACCTGTGATACTCTTACTCAAAGCTTCTTGTATTTTCTGTTGATTTTTCTTTGGCAGTGTCACTTTCAATAACAGGTCCAGAGCCAGGCTGACCTACATAATCCTTCTAGTGCAGAAGCACACACTGCCTCCCACTATTTTTGGAGAACATAAATGGAAATGTCTATGGTTTGCTCGGTTATCGTGTCCCTCCAGAGCTATAAAGATCAAATTGGAACAAATGTCCCAGACTTGTCCAATTCACCAGGCAAACTCACAGATCCCTCCTTCTTCCAACAGAAGGGCCCAGCAATGCAAAAGAGTCTGATTATTTCATATCAAGGCATAAATCTCCCTGCTCTACACTCAGATGGCACCGGGGAACTTCAGTCTCCCGGGTCAGCCAGCGCTGGCCTCCAGGAGGAGGAGATGGAGCTTCTCCCTCTCTCCCTGTCAATGTCCATCAATTCAGCAGAAGAACCCAGCATGGGGAGATGGGATGGCACATGCATCAAAGTGATTCCAAGCCTTTTTCCTATTCTTCTGTTAGCCTTTAATTGTCCCGAATTAACCCTGCCACATGTCAGACCTCTTGTTTTCCTTTCTGGCTGTCTCACCTTCCTTTCCCAGGGATTCGACAGCAGCCCCACCTGCACACAGCCACGGCTCCCAGGCCAGGCCTGAAATCAGCAGGTCCTAAATCAAACCCCCTTGGGTTATCTGGCTGAGTCACACCAGATTCACAAAGGTGCAGAAGCTGCACATGCAGCTGGCAGTCCCAGAACACTCTTTGCCCATGAGGGATTTGCAGAGGCACATTTTGCACATCCTCCCCCGGGGCCGTTCCCCCAGCGCCGCAGGGCGAGCGCCCGTGCTGCGGGAAGGGCACGGCCGAGGCGGTGGCCGGGGCAGTCCCTGCAGAGCTGGCCCTGCACAGGCCGGCCGGGTGGGATCCTGCAGCCCTGCAGGGAGCGCAGCACTGCTGGGAAATGGTTCCAGCTGCAGGTGTGGGGCCAGCCTGGCACCGAGCCCTCCGCAGCTCCCGGCCCATGCACGGTTCCCAGGCCCCCTGCAGCCGTCCCACACAGCAGCATCCCCCACAGCATCCCCCCACGGCCTTGCCTGGCCAAACCAAGGCCTGTCCCCTGCAGGGGAGAAGGTGAGCCCAGCTCCCCTGCCGGCCTCAGGAAATCGCTGTTGCAGGATGGAGAGAAGTGCAGCTGCAGCAGGACCATGGCAGAGCCCAGTGCGGGCTCCAGGGCTCTCCTGCAGAGCAGGAGCTGCTGGAACCAACAAGACCCATCAGAAGGAAGGTCACCTCCCCAGGGATGAGCCCTGGGGTGTCCCCCAAAGCCTGCTCCTGTCATCTGTCCCTTCCACTGTCCACACTCTGTCCCAGAGCAGAGCAGAGATTAACATGTCACAGGAGATAAAGCTTGGAGTCACAAACACGAGATGGGAATGACAACCCAGGAGCTCCCTCCTGGCTCCCAGCGCTCTGCTCTGTCCCAGTTACTGACACTCAGCTCATCAGCCCATGGACATTCTGAAGCTTATGTTTATGGAGGTATTAAGGAAGAGGATGTTCCCGAGCAAACCAAACCCTAGAAACTGGCCATGCAACTGGAGATGTAGAACACAACAGCAAAATGAATCTTGATAAAGACATTACTGAAGAGCTTGAAACCTGCTATTCTGGAACTGTCCCAAGCTGCTCCAAATCCTGAGGCTGTATAAATAAATGCATTCCATCACTGGGGCAGCAAAAATGGCAGCAGACACCACACCACAGGTGAGCAGAGTCAGAGACTGGGAGAGCAGGAGAAAAGTGTCACCTGCCATCACCCAACGCTGCTGCCTGGCAGGAGAGCAAAGGGGATAAAACCATCCAGAAACAAACATGGCAGAAGGCTCTGCCTGCCAAAGGAACATGTACCCCATCACTGCAAATTTAATCCATCCCTGTTCATCTCCATTCCCTCACCGTGGCACTCCCCACCCTTCCTGAGAATACCAACAGAGAAAACATTTCCCCAAACAAGTAATCTTGTTTATTCTAATAAAGAATCACTGACTAAAACAAAATCCTGAGAATTGACTGTTGACTCACAACTGAAGAGAAATTCCCATAGGCAAATCTTTTTAGCATTCCAAAAGCATGACTAATTCAATTAACACCCGCCAGAAGATTATGTAAAGCTATGAAGTTATACATCTATATATGTATAGAATAAATAATAATTACATCTTAAGGAACACAGGTAAGACCTGAGTGGTTTGCATTTTGTATTTTAAGTACTGGTATAAAAAGCTGTGCCCAGAGGTCTTTTCCCAACACATCGCCACAGCTGCAGCCCCCAGCCATACACACTCCTCAGGTACACCTGCACCTAACAAATGCCACTGTTTTTTCCCCAAATGCAGCAGCCAGCTCCAGCAGCTGTTCCCAGCAGCAGTGTGGCCCCAGGGCAGTGCTGAGGGGAGGAGGGTGCAGCACGGAAGGGAGGCTTTTGCCCCCGTTTTTTAAGAAAACAGACCCTTGTGATGGAAAACGTTATGGGAGCTCAAGGTGATGATGAAGGTGATTACAGCCTAATTTCTGTATTTGATCTGTCTGCATCACAAATGGCACAGCCAGCAGGCACAGAGCATGTCCTGCCTGGGGCACGGCTCTGAAACAGAGCCCACCCTGATTCCTCCTGGGGATGGGTGGCACCTGACACAGGGGGGAGTCCATAACAACCGCCCCAAACCCTGCCTGTTGCACTGAGCAGGCCAGGGTCCCCCGAGTTAATGGCACTGTTTGGTGCTGAAACGCTTGGTGGGTTTGGGTTAATGAGCTCCACGTCTCACAGGAGCACTCCTCAGATTTCCCTGCACTCTCATGTTTATTGCCAGTTTGGCTCCAGGAGGCGTTTACAAATTTTCAGACATATGTGAAAAGAAAGTTTTAGAATTGTGTGGCTTTAATTACCTTTTCTTTATTCAAATCATAATTGGATGTTGTTATGGCAGAGTTGTCTTTGTCCATCAGGGACTGTACACTTGCCAAATCACCCTCTACCCTTCTTTTTCCTCTCTACTAATTCAAAATCTCCATAAATCTCATGAAAAGAAAAAGCCAGAAAAGCAAGGAAGTGGAAAGGAGCTTGTCTTGTGGATCACTCATGCAGGGAGAGAATTCAGGATTGCCCTTGAAAGGCTTTTCTGAAGACTTCACAAACCCAGAGCACAATTAAACCATGAGTCTGAAAGTTCTTGTGCCAGAAAACAACTTCTCGTGTTTTTCTTTGACTCAGAAACTGGAGGTTAATAAACCCAACCAACAATGAAATGAATGTGAATTCTGGGCTCAGCCAGTGCAGCTGATCTGGCTGGCTCTGCCCCAGAGCCAGAGCCCATCGAGACAAACTGGGCACTGGAGGTGAGTGACTTTTCCTGACTGGATCAGTCTAAGAATGAGAAAGCTTTTCAGAACAAGTCCCACCTTTTCTTTCCTGTAAAAAACCTATAAATCTCCTGCCTTGAGTTTTCCATCAGGCTCATTTAAAATTCCTGATCAGCCAGAGCAAAGTTGAACTTTTCCCATCACACACACTGAGATAAGATGAAGCTCCACATTCACGTCATTTTTGCCTGAAAAATGAGCTTACAGGGAAAATGATGTACTTTTTATAAAGGTGTGAATTAGGGCTAACTGAAACTTAAATCCCAAAATAAACTGTCAGGTGAGCAGCCATCTGGGCGGATCCTGGGACGCAGGGCCAGGAGCAGCACATCCGGCAGGGCAG
The DNA here is from genome assembly GCA_013398015.1 of Oreocharis arfaki. Taxonomy (NCBI): domain Eukaryota; kingdom Metazoa; phylum Chordata; class Aves; order Passeriformes; family Paramythiidae; genus Oreocharis; species Oreocharis arfaki. The sequence continues at coordinate 90,279 of VZRR01002862.1, forward strand.
GACCTGCACGGCGTGGCTGGGTCTGAGCACAGCTCGTGTCTCGTGTGCAGGTAAGAGCACAGCCGCTCTGCAGCCTGGGCCAGGACAGCTCAGGGCTGTGACCTGAAAACGTTCAGAAGCCTGAACCTGCAGCAAGTGTGCACCGCTCTCATGTTGTCCTCAAGGAAGTTCAAACACTGGTGGAAAACTTCACTGACAACTTCTGACCCCAGTCAGCCCTGGGATATCACACAGAACCCACGGCCAAAGCCCTGGGCTGAGCCGACCCCCGCCACAGCTGCAGCCAGGGCTCTGTCCCTGCCCAGCCCGCATGGGTGAGCACACGTCTGTCCCCGGGGCCGGGAGCAAGCCCAGGGACGTTCTGAACAACACCCCCTCGTCATTTTAGACAGAACGAAGCAGAAGTCGGGGGAGCTGCCCTTTCTAAAGAAACCATTTTAAATTATAGTTTAAGACCTGAGGGTAAGGTCTGTTCCCTGGCAGCCTGCCAGGCCCAGGCTGAGCCAGCAGGGTGGGCAGCACACGAGCGGGGCCACGGGGCCCTCATCCTGACAACGGACCAGCACATTCCTGCTGCCACACACGTCCTGACTCAGGAGCTCCTTCCTAAGGACCTCCTAATCCCAACAAAGGGGTTCTGCCAGCAGAACAACACACAGCCCCTCCCTGGGCTGCCCGGGGCAGGGGGAGTCCCCTTCCCTGCACAGTGGGGATGTGGCACCTGGGGACACGGGTTAATTGTTGGATGGGCTGTTCCACCTTCAGTGATGCTGATTATTCCCACAGAAGAGCACTGTGTTCGGGGTGCTTACAAACCAAGTGCAGGATCACAGCAGTGACTGCTCCTCTCCTCTGCCATCCTCCTTCCAAAGGGCGAACGTGCCACGGGCCAGACGTGGCACAGGATTGCACAGCACGTGCCTGCCCCTCCCTGCCACCTGCAGGGACAACAGCCCCGGTCCCTGCACTCCCTCCTGGGGCAGAGACCGGGTACAGCAATGCCATTAATCCAGGAGCTTTAGGGAAGGTGGATGAGCAGGGATCAAGCTGAAGGTCACTGAATGGTTTGGGTTGGAAGAGACCTTGAAGATCACCCAGTTCCACCTCCTGCCGTGGGCAGAGACGCCTCCACCCGAGCAGGCTGCTCAGGTGCCCGTGTTCAGGATTCATCACAGCTATAAACACACATACACCAATATAAATAAATACCCAGAGGCAGAGCTCTGCACTCCTCAGAGCCCCCAGGACACCCGGAGGCACAGCTGGGCTGGGGCTGTGGCACTGCTGCCTTCGTACCCCAGTCCATGCAGGGGCTCCTCTGGCGGGCTCAGCCAGAGCAAAGGTGAGCTGCCAGAGCTTTTTTTAATCCCGTCCTTGAGGGAATCAAGCCTACACCAACATGCAGAGGGGAACAGCAATCTGCACAGCTAACGTAAGTGTCAGAGCACCTTATGTAACAGGCAGCAAGAAAAGCTCTCAGGGAAAATAACGCTTTCTGTCCTCTGAGAAACTTTCTTGCACAACATCCACACGAGGATTCACAGCCAGGGGCTCTCTGTCAAAGCTGGAGGTGCTGCAGGGAGAGCTGGGGCTGTGCTGGCAGGCCTGGGCTTTGTCTGGCTCCCTTTCATCTGCAGCTGCACGGCCACCGTGCCCTTTGTCTTCCCAATGCCTATTTGATTTGGTTTAGAGTAAATCATTGAGGGTAGATTTAATTTCTTGGAGCTGATAATGAGTGTAGCTAGATATGGATCCTTTCATTTAAAAGTCTGCTTTGCAATTTAATCAGCCTCCACAGCCTCAACACCAGCCTGAGAGTAATGTGGGATGGTTGTAATGGTGAATGAAGAATAGAAAAATTAAACAAAAATTAGATTAATGATCTTATCAGAAATCCTGAGCTGCTGTCTGTAATCAAGTTTCACTGCAATGTGCTCTCTCAACACACTGGTGTCTCTGGGGGGGATTACACATCTCCAGAAGCAGCCTTGGGGTTTGTCCAGTGCTGAGTAATTCCATCCCAGCTCACAGCACAGCTCCTCTCCACACATAGGAAAGCAGGAGAGAAGCACCACTGTTTGCAGCAGTTCTCCCACTCCTCAGCTTTTTAAGAAACATTTTTATGAATGGTGTGGCAAGACACTGACAGCCACCCTGACATCCCCAGGCAGCCCGGCAGGACTCAGCCCCATCTCCACCACCAGAGCCCCGTTTGGGTAATTTGGGTTTATCCCCAGTGCCCCTGCAATGGTCAAACCAGGACTGATCACGTATCAAAGGAAAAAGTCATTAAACAGCAAGAACAAGCACACCTCCAGGGTATTTCCCAAGCTGGAATCCTCCTCCCAGGGACTGGGGGGACACAGATGGACACAGAATCGTCACAGAGCCAGGGAAGGGTTTGAGTCAGAAGGGAATTTAAAGCTCATCCAGTTCCAGCCCTCCACCACGGGCAGGGACACCTTCCACTGTCCCAGATTGCTCCAAGCCCTGTCCAGCCTAAAGACTTGGGTCAAGAGACAGAGAAGATTCAGTTACAGGAGAGGCTCCCCTGTGGGGCTTTGGGGAAATACCAGAGGGGACACAAACAACCCCAGCTTCAGCCTTGCTCCTTCCCCTGTGTCCTCCTGACCAAGTTCCATTTTGCTGCCAGTGCATTTCCGTGTTTTATCTTCGGAGAAAACAGGAGCCCTCGAATGCTTGCACCAGTGCAAAGGAGAAGGCAACAGTGTTGAAACAATATGGAAATGAGCAGTGAATAAAACCTGAACTGAATAAAACCTGATGACCTTTAAACAAGTTGGATTTGGGGCTGGAAGCTGAGAGAACGAATGGATGGAATCCAATGGCTTCCCTCAGTGCAAGTGTGTCATTTTTAGAGAAGAATTAATTTTCCAAGGAAAACGTCAGCTGCCAAAGCAATGAGACATTTACACTTGATAAGGATCTTTAAAGACTCACCAAGAAAACTTTCTCTATTCTCCTAGAGCAGGATCAGAAACCTCTCACACAGCTCCAAGAGCTGGAGCAGTGCCCTGAACAGGAGAGGAAGTGCCCCTGGACCTCATGGAGGAGGAACTGGGTTGATTTCCACGCCAGGTCACTCAGGTGTGTAAGAGGCATTTAAATTAACTCCCTGGGAGCCCCCAGGACTCCCAGCCCAGAGGGGAAGCTCCTAAGGCACACCCAGAGCTGAGCCTGGACACAAACACCCGGCCTGGCAGTGCCACAGGGGGCAGAACTCCCACATCCCCCCGAGCATCCCTCCCTGCACACCCCACCCTCCCTGCCTGCTGTCACTGCTGCCATTTCCCATAAAAGCCCTTATTTCAGAGAGCCCTTCACTCACAAACCTGTCTTTCTGCAGTGCAGAGGTTATTCCCAGCCCTGAGAGCTGTCACAGACCCTCTGACGGCCACACCTTTCCTTCCCCCTGTGCCACTGACCACAGCCAGCAGCTCTTTCTGCCAGTGACTCTCCAGGCTTTTCCCCTAATTGATTTAGCCTGGAAACCTTTCCATGCCCAGCCCCAACGTCCAGCACTTCCAGTAAGTCCTGCTGATGGAATGACAGGGCTGATCTTTGTTCTAAAACCATTTCCAAGTCCGTACACTGAATCATGAAGAGCAGAAATTGAGAGGATAATTCATTTTTCTCACTTAGGCAGACCCAGCTCCCCAGAAAACGTTCTCCCAGGCGGTTCTAAATCTGGCTCTTAGTTAAAATAATGTGACTCTTTGTCTCATCATGTCATTGTCATACACTTTGCCTTGAATATTTCAAATTTTGCACTTTTCTGATCCCGTCTGCAAATCTTTGGTTTTCCTTATATGACTTTTTTTGCATATTTGGAGCTGTCACTCACTTTTGCTCGATTGATTCCCCAGCACTGCTCTCCCCTGTAATTCAGCAGCCAAGGAAACTCTGCACCATGGCACACACACCTCCAGACAGCTCATACCTGTTCACCTTGAAACTGGAGCCATCTGCGCCTCACTAATAAACATTCCTCGGAAAAAGCGGGATATTTTCCTTTTTCCACACCAGGACTGAGAACTGCATCGTGTGTGAACCTCAGCTGTCCCACACAAACACCTTTCAGGGTCTCGGGCAGCAGCACCTGACACATCTGACACAAAGCACACAGCAGAGATGCTCCCGGAGCATAACGTCACTGCTTCCCCCAGGGGCCGTTCCTGCTGGAGCAGGGGCAGGGAGGCTCGAAATCGGGATAATTGCCTGCTTCCTGCTTGAAACAGGAGACTGGAGACAAATCCCTTAAAGAGACTCTGAAGCCCACGGCCAATACCACTAAGCCAGTCCCTGACCTTCTGGGGCAGCAGGAGGGGAGGGCAGGGATTTAAACCTGGGGGACCCCAGAAAGCCCCAAATCTGTGTGGGGGTCCCCAGGCAGCCCCAAATCTGTGTGGGGGACCCCAGGCAGCCCTGAATCTGTGTTGGGGACCCCAGGCAGCCTCAAATCCGTGTTGGGGGCNTCCCACACAAACACCTTTCAGGGTCTCGGGCAGCAGCACCTGACACATCTGACACAAAGCACACAGCAGAGATGCTCCCGGAGCATAACGTCACTGCTTCCCCCAGGGGCCGTTCCTGCTGGAGCAGGGGCAGGGAGGCTCGAAATCGGGATAATTGCCTGCTTCCTGCTTGAAACAGGAGACTGGAGACAAATCCCTTAAAGAGACTCTGAAGCCCACGGCCAATACCACTAAGCCAGTCCCTGACCTTCTGGGGCAGCAGGAGGGGAGGGCAGGGATTTAAACCTGGTGGTGGTCCAGACAGCCCCAAATCTGTGTGGGGGATCCCAGGCAGCCCCAAATCTGTGTGGGGGACCCCAGGCAGCCTCAAATCCGTGTTGGGGGCCCCCCAGGCAGCCCCAAATCCGTGCTGGGGGCCCCCCAGGCAGCCCCCTGGCCTCGGACAGTTCAGTCCCCCCCGTGCAGCCCCTGCACTCAGCCCACTGTCGACACTGGAATCGAGAGCTGAGCTGGCAAGGATTTTTCCCACATGGATTTGCCATCACAAGCAGCACAGTTATCGTGGACTGGCTGCTTAGAGCAGAGAAAGGGAGAGCTCCTCGCGGCTGAGATCAATTCCTGCCCCAGCTGCTGGGATGAGCAGAGGACAGATCTGCACATCAGCTCTCAGTACCAGATATTTCCACCCATTTGTTGATACAGGAGAAACCCTACATTCACAGCCAGCTGCTAATACACCTGTGCACATTCACCTACCAGAGAGAAAAGCAGCTTAAGCGCTAATGACATCCAAATTATATCTTTGCTATCTTTGATGCTCGTGATTCTTGGCTCCTTCCTAAGTAAAAGATGTCGTTAGAGTTTAATCAATAGCATTCTGCTCGGAGAAAGGCCTTCTGAAGCTGACAAAACCGCACAGGTTTTGCTTTGAGACCTGCTTGAATCTGAAGAACGATAAAAAGAAAGTGCTTTGCTTTTCATGCTGGGGAGGCTGTTGAGATTTCTGAGGAAATCAAACAGCGCCTGCAAACACGGTGTTATCTCACTGCTGATGTGCAACGTGGGGCTGAAGTCAGGGAAAAGCTGGGGATGGGACTCTGGATGCAGCTCTGTGCTCACTGCAGGGCTTGGGAACACTCAGAAATCAGAGATTAATAAAATATAATCAGATACATTCCAGCCAGAATCGGGAAGATGAGAACCTCTGGGTTCAGTCATTACATTTCTCAGCCACGCTCTGCTCCCGCTCACCGACACCGAATCTCCTCCAGCATGCAGGGCTGCCCCCTCAGCAGGAATAAAGTGGCAAACCCAGGTCTGAGGCTCTGGAGGGAGGTGTCAGTGCCAGCCTGGGGCTGCCAGGCCACGCTGGCCTTTGTCCCTGTGCAGGAGGTGGCAATTGCTGCCCACGGGTTCCCTGGCCAGCTATAAATATTCCTGCAAGCAACTGGGTTTTGTTTTATTGGGGGTTTTGGGGTATTTTTCTTAATCCTGGAGTGCCAGTGATTCTTCCCTGTTCCCCAGTGAAATCCCAGACTGCTCAGGGTTGGGAGGAACCTTAAATCCCATCCAGTGCCACCCCTGCCATGGGCAGGGACACCTCCCACTGTCCCAGGCTGCTCCAAGCCCTGTCCAGCCTGGCCTTGGGCACTGCCAGGGATCCAGGGGCACCTGGGAAATCTGAGGGAATTACTAAGATGGCCCAGATGTTCTCAAGTTAAATGAAAGAGTTCCTCAGGCACCAAAGCTCCTGCTGCCCTTCCCTCAGGATCTCAGAGGGAACACGAGGGAAGGAAGGGGAGGGAAGCAGGGAGAGAACACAGTGAGGCTTTAGAAAGAGCTGGTGCTTTTAATGAGTTGGGAGGTTCTCAGGAAGCAGGGCTGTAAATTGCTGGACTGATTGCACTGAAACCCTGGCTCTTGCATTTGTTCTGAGGGAAAGCACTGCATCAAAGAGCCCCGTGCACAGCAGCAGTATTGGCCAGAGCCTCCAGAGGCACGAGACTAAAAAAATTTTGCAAATCCCTCAAAAGTGCTAATTGCTTTTTTAGTGCATCCTACAGAGCAGGGGCACTGCAGGGCAGCTGCGTGTGAAGGAACTGGAGAGGGGCTGCACTTCCTCAGAGCTCCTGCAGAGCTTTCTCCACAGGAAATGTTTGTTTCAAGGAACAGTTTGGGCACTACAGACTTTGCCTCTGATTTGGCGAGGCTGCCTCCCTGCCTTCTCTCCTGATGTTAATAAATAAAAGTTCTTTGATCACAGCAATTGGAGGTTTGAGGTCGGTTCTGGCTGTACTGAAGGAGCTGGGCTTTCCTGAGAACAAACACCGTCAGGAATGAACCGGCACAGGGATTATTAAGAGGCAAAAATTCCAGGATGGGAATATCCAAGCTCAAATTCATCCTGGCTGACGGTAAGCAGGACACTGTCCTGATCACACAGTTTGAGCTGGCCCTGGCACAGGGTGCCCAGAGCAGCTGTGGCTGCCCCTGGATCCCTGGCAGTGCCCAAGGCCAGGCTGGACATTGGGGCTTGGAGCAGCCTGGGACAGTGGGAGGTGTCCCTGGATGGGCTTTGAGGTCCCTTCCCACCCAAACCTTTCTGATGAGCTGCACATAGAACCAATTTTGACACCCAAGTGTCCAAAGCCACCTGGCTCATCCCAAACTCCGAATAAATGCTGGGTTTGGATAACCCAGCCAGCCCAAGCCATGGACCCAAGCCCCTCACACAGCCAACAGCATCACCCTGGGAGCACCTGCAGGGGCTCTGCCTCTGACCACACACGGCCCCAGGACGCTGCAGGATGGCACCAGAGCTGCTGGCCCAGGGCCACCCTCTGCCACCTCCCACAGCGCTGAGACACAGCTCTGTAAGGCTGGATGGGTTTCTGTGAGTGCAGAGCAGCTGCAGCTCCCATCGACTTGAACAGAAGCCACAAATGCTCAGTACTCCGGAAAAAAATCAAGGTGCTCCAGTTCCTTTATCCAGGCTCAGATGTCCAAACATGAGACTTCAAGTGGCATTTGCTTTTGACATTGAAATAGATACGAAAAAAGCCCTCCCAAGGAATAACAGAAAACTTGGCAAAAGGCACATGCTGCAAAAAATAAAGGCCATTCCTCAAGCAGGGTCCGTGCTATCCAGCAGTGATCTACCAGCAGTATAATCTTAATTAGCCAATAAAAGTTTTTAGACAATCTGTCTAGACTTGCTTTTGCCTGGGTATAAAATTGGCTTTAAAAGAAATATATAAACAGCAATGAAACGTCAGTGAAGAGCTGTCAAAAAAAGCTCCCTGCTGCTCTACATCTGCACCCTGCTCTTCTTAAAACACGAGCATTTATGTGAAATCCTTCAGTTTTTTAAGCAGAAAAGCTGCTATATTTGGGCTGACTGCACTGCAAGCTCAGTCAGCTCAAGTCCCTGAGCTCTGCTACAGAAGTCAGAGGAGCACAGCTCTCCTGGAGGGCTCTGAGCAGCACAGCTCAACGGGGCCTTTGTCTGGAGGGAGCCGAGTCTTTATAAATGAGGTAACTGAGAACAGCCATGCCTGGGGCACAGCTGGGTTTGTCCCTGCCTGCTCCAAACAAGCAGGACGGGCGTGGGACCAAAGGACAGAAACGGAAGGGAAAGAGAACCAAGTCACCTGAGGAAAAAGTATCAGGCTGAAAAAGGAACAAAAGACTGACATAAGATAAACTGAGGGACAATGAAAGGGTTGATTAGACACTGTGGATTAGAGACTTAAGGGGAGGAACAAATACACCCAGGGAACTAAATTACAGGGTATGTTTAATCGACACTTAAAGAGAATTTCTGTGATCACAGCCTGAGACTGCCCCTCCCGGACTGCGACTGCCCCTCCCGGCCTGAGACTGCCCCTCCCGGACTGAGACTGCCCCTCCCGGCCTGAGACAGCCCTTTCCAGGCTCCACGGTCAGTCTGCCATTGCAAGGCAGCTCTCCAAAACATTTCTGCTGTGTTTTCCTCGGAAGCCACTTTCCCCTGTCCCAGAGCAGGGTGACCAGCAGGATGTGCTGAGCCCAGAGCCCCAGGGCACCCAGCAGCAGTGGCACCGGAGCCCAAAATGCCCGAGCTGCATTTCCATCACCCCAAAATCCACCTGTTGCATCTTCATGTTCTCACAGTGAAACCCATGCAAAGACTCTTTCTGATCATAACTGAATAATTTGCTTTTTTAGCCACTTTTTGGTATTAACAGCCAGCAATGCTCTGAAAGGGGACTCCTGAAAGCCCCATGAGTCACCAACACACTACACCAGGTCCCTGCCTGGAGAGAGGGAGGGCACTGCCAGCACCCCTCAGGTTTGCATTCAAACAGGGGGCATTGGGAACATGCTAAAATAATGCTGCAAGTCTCCACCACAAGATTCCTTTGAGACTGAAAATGTGTAAATCTTGGAACACTGAAGGGAAGAGGAGCAGCCCAGGCTGCAATCCAAACTGCATGTACATCTCCCTGAACATCTTCCCAACACCCTGGCTCTGAGAATAAGCCACTTAAAATGCCGTAGTGCAGCTCGTGTTTCCAGCTCAGGTATCTCCTCGGACAGAGCCCAGCAAAGAGAATTTCAAACACCACCTTGACAAGAAACTTCCCTCAGAACACGTAGGGAAGGCTAAAAACTCCACTGATCCTCATTCCCTACCCACCAGGGCTCTGCAAGGTGGGCACAGACGGGATTTTCTCCTCGCACTGAACTTCTCTCCGTACCCAAGGAAGGCTCAGACACCTTTGGGGACGCACCAGGGAGGGCTTCTGGCTGCCCAGAAGATCATTAGGAGTGCATGAAAACCATCTTGCAAGAGCGTGGAGGGTTCAGGGTGTTTGTCATCCTCAGCTGTCTGAGGAAGGGTGAGGACTGAAGGAGGCAGGGGAGGATGTGATGGAGGAGGCATGTCCGAATTATTTATGTGCTGCTACTCCCCCGTGGCTGGGAGAGCTGTCCCTGCCTCAGCACGAAGGGAAAAGCCACCGTGAAGCACGGAAGGTACAAGCTGAGGCAATATTTTGTATTTCCTCCCGGGACACAGGATTTCAGTGACAGGAACTGGGATAACTTACTGCATGCCATTATCTATTCCCCTTCAGATGCACAGGCACATTCAGAGCTGGTCCCGAGCGAAGCCCCAACAAACTCATCCTGCTTCCCACAGCAGACACATCCCGTGGGAAGACCTCGGCGTGAGCACAGTATTTCTGTTTTCTGAGGGGAAAGTCCAAGTGACAGCAGGGGCTTCCTCGGCAGCAGGTTGTTATGAAATCCACTGGATTCCTTCAGGAAAGCTGGCCAGCTGCTCTGCAGCACGCATGGGAGAGGCACTGGGGGCGAGCTGGGAGCCGGGATTCTCGGGATTCACAGGCTCCACGTGTCCCTCCGGGCAGCCTGGGAGGCAGGGAAGAGCCAGCTGAGGAGCAAAGGCGCTCAGAGACAAACCTCTAGGAAGCCTGGTTTCCCTGCCCCCGGCTCGAAAGAGAGACTTTGGGAAGGATCCCTGTCTTATCTTCCAGAAGTTTTAGGTTTTCACAATCAAAGTCAGTTCTGCTCCTGAAATCAGGTTTTTTTTTGGATGAAACAAATGTGATTTTCCAGCCCACTCTCTATGGCAAATCTTCTTTACTCAAGGATATTCTTTCCCTGCCATGGCTCAGTCTTTGCAACCCCGGCAACTTCTATCCACCTTTGTTCTACAGCTTTTCATCCCTCCCTCTCCTCAGCCTCATTCCTGCCTTGCTCTTTCCACAGATCCGTTCCTTTTATTGTTCTCTAACCCCAAACGCTCTCCTTTCCCCCTTCTCCTCCCCAACACAGCAGCCTCTGCACTTCAAGGGGATCTCCTCCTCAAGCTTCCTACTGCACATTAACAAACTTTGTGTCCATCTCCTCACTATCTCCACCTTTTCCCCCAGTTCCCATCCTCCCCAGCAGCTCTTGGCTGCAGGACAAACACCACTGCTCCCATCCCTACCTGGAGGAACCATCACCCTTGAGATGCAGAAATGCTGCCAAAACCAAATGGAAGCACCTGGATTGGAATGCAGAACCTCCTGAGCCTGCAGCAAAGCAACACCTTCCCTTCTGCGCCCTGCGGGGTGCGCGTGGCCGAAAGCCAGAGCGTTCCTAGGGGTGTCCCACTTCACTGGGGCAGATCAAGGACCAACAGTGCGTTTTCCTGCTTTGTATTAACAGGGATTTAACAGATCCCTTCTCTGCAGCTGATCCACACAACTCACACAGCCACGCCAGGGATGCCTTATTAAAGCCGGGGTAAGGCTCTGAAAGGACGCCGGCAGGTATTTGTTCAGCAGCAGGAATTGCCTATCTCAGTTTTATTCTGTCCTTGAGATGCAATCTCCACATGGTCAATAAGCGCCATAAAAAGGCAGATATTTATCATTAAAGTGGCTGATGGTGTGAGGGAGCAGCAGCCTGTTACAGCTCTCCAGTAACCCTCCCCAAGAAGCAGCTGGGTGAGCTCATTCCGGAGGACATTCCCATTTCTGTGCAGGTCGGGATGAGCTGCTCTCACACCCCATGGAACAGCCAAAAGGCAGTCACCCCATCAGATCCCTACCTGCTTTCCTTCTCCCCAGCTCTGTGTGACCGATTTTTCACGAGTCTGTTGGAGAAGGAGGGGTTGCTGAGGTTCCATCACAGGATGCCAGCAGGAGGCCCCAGCAGGGGCACAGCCAGCCCCCCGTTCCCAGTGCCCATCAGCCTCCCTGCTCTCCTGGGCGAGATCATAAGGACCCCACAAATCCCCACCAGGTACTTATCTCCTGAGGATGGCAAGAGATAAGAAAATACATCTATCACTAGATACCAATGATTGGATTTGTTAATTCAAGCTCTTTAACGATGTGCTTGTATTTGGTGCCAACACTGCCTGTGTCAAGAGAGAAATGGATGTTTCCAAAGGGCGGCTGAGATCTCATCACTCCTCTCTACTGAGCAGGGAACAGCGCCAGCCAGCTCAGGACATCTGCTGTGGCTCAGGTGGGAGAGGCCTCGCTGAAGAGGTGCAGACTGCAGCCACATTTTGGTGATCTGAAAGCACAGACTGGTGCCTCGGGGGGTTTGCAACACCTCAGCCAGGCACTAAAGGAGTTTTAAAGTCCAGAAATCACCTTAAGGACCTCACCCATCCCCTCCTCTGCACAGCAGCACCGACCACTCACAGGGACAGATTTTGTTTCCCCACTCTCAGAAATACCTTAACTCTCAATGCAACCCCAACCACCCCCGAGGATCGAGGCCAGGGCATCTTCTCCCAGCTCAGCTACAATTAACAGGAAATCTCATTAACCCTGCCAGACTGCAGCACATCACACAAATCAGTGCTACCTCAGACAGCAATTTTTCCTGATTGTTTTCTCTGAAATGACAAAACATTTGTTGCTTGACAATAGGAAGGAGAACAACAGATTCCGTGATGTTGTTATTTAACATCACTGCACACCGAAAGGACACGTGCCTGAGAGCTGGGGAAAAGTGGAGAGAAAAATGGAAAACACTTGAAGTGCTTGGATATAAATGATTTGATTTGATGAGTTCATACATTTGTTTTTGCTGTATTTGATCCAGAAAACAGGCTCCCAGGAGAACGAATAAAGGCTCTGCCCATCAAAGCAGAGTGACTGAACACAACCAAAGACAGAGGGACAGCCCTGCCCTGCGGCCCCTCCTGCCCACACTGAGCTGCCCGGAGGGGTCTGCAGGACCAGGAACTCCCTGGGAACCCCCCCCTGTCCCACAGGTCTGGTTTTCTTTGCCTGCGTGCCGTGCGCGGGGGCTGCAGGGGGGATGCGCTGGGCTCAGCCTGCCAGCGCTGCTCCCCGGGCCGGGCAGCACGGACGCCTCATGCCATCCTCCCCCAAGCCCCGACTCCTCCGGGGGGCTGAGCAGGGGCTGCTCACAGCCGGGCTCTGCTGCACGGGCAGCGCAGAGCAGAGTGCGCCCGTCCGCGGCAAAGCTCCGCCAGACAAACTCGGGGTTTATGGTCACGGCCGGAGCAGCCTCTGCCCACCGCGTCTGTCACCTTCCCGTTCTTAACCTTGGGGCGAGCTGTAAAGTGCCTGCTCCTTGTAATGAGTGCTCTCAACCCATTCGGCGGGGCTTTAATGGGTTCAGAGGCAAACAGAGACGTTTCATTAGCATCAGGACGTAGGACAAAAAGGGAAATAAATCAGGATTTTCTACTTGGCACTAGGAATCAGCGCTGCATTTGAGATGTGCAGACGGAGCAGTCTCCTCTCAACCCCAGACAGTCGTACAACTCCCTCCTAGCAGTGATTTCACTCTCTCATGTTATCCTGCACTAATTTGTGCTAATGGAATTCCCAACAGACAGCATAAAAATTAAGTTCTATTAGAAAAATGCAGATTCAGGATCAGAGCAGGCAGCAGAACAGACCTACAGGAGCCTACAAAAGTGCTGTGTGAATCACTGAGGGATGACAGAGCAGCTCTGGGCTTTTATCAGTGTCAGCTGCCGTCAGCAAGGGCTGAGTGAGAGCAGAGTACTCTGATAGCACCGAGGGGGTCAGGGAGCCTCAGGACGTGACTCAGATCCCCAAACCCCCCAGCAAAAGATTCAGATCTTCTGAGAAACACATCAGTGGAGAAAACAAATACCAAGGCTCTCGGAAAAGTTGTTGTGTTTTCAGTTTTTGGTGGGTGAAAGGGTTTAAAACAGGCTGCTGCAGACAACAAACCCCTAGAAAATAACTTCTGTAGTGGGCACTCAATTGCATGCCATTAGCTGGTAAAGCAAGCAGTGAGTTTGGAGAGGATGGTATCTAACGCACAGGTGGTGATGCAGTGCAGAACGGTGCTGCTGGAGTGACCCAGAACCACGGAATGTCCCGAGCTGGAACGGACCCACAGGAATAAAAACCCAGCCCCTGGCCCTGCACAGATCCCCCAACAGTCCCAGCCTGGGCATCCCTGGCAGCGCTGCCCAAACGCTCCTGGAGCTCTGGCATTCCCTGGGGAGCCTGGGCAGTGCCCAGCACCCTCTGGGGGAAGAACCTTTCCCTGATACCCAACCCAACCCCCCCGGCACAGTTCCATTTGATAGACACAAGGACAACGTGTCTCACACAGCTTTGTGCCTGTGTGAATACACAGGGGGTTCGTAGCAAATACAAAGCTAAAGGGAAAAACAAGATAAAGAAATTCAAGTTGATATTGAGAAATGCTGTTCAGGAGCACTGCTGGGAAAAAATTCTGCTTATGAGGGCAGGAAGGATTGCAAATCAGAGTGGTTTGGGCTGAAAGGGACATTAAACAATCCTGTTGCACCCGCCACGGGCAGGGAGCCGTGTGAAGGAAGGGTCCTCTCTCTGGGGGCTGGGGTTTGTGTTTGTGAGCGAGTCCAGCTCCCGCCCTGCTGCACAGAGATGTTCTCCCCTCGCATGAGAGGTGGCTGCGGGATCACCGGGACCGAGGAATTACAGAGAGGAGGATCTGCAGAACGCCTGCAGCGAAAGCAGGAGCTAAGAAGATCAGCGGGCTGTTGGGAGGGTTGTGCTCTCCAGGTTACCGGGGCTTAGAGGTGATTCTGCTGTCAGGGTGATTCAGCTGAAGGCCTTTAACAGCCACACCACTGCCTCCAAAACCTGCAGCAGCAACTTCAGCCACAGCGGCGCCCCGGAACGGAACCGGACCCCCCTTTGCCATGCCTGCAGCACACAGAGGAGCGTGCAGGCTCCCCCAGAACCCTTCTCCAGCCCCTCCCAAGGGCTGAGAACGCCGGCAGGTGCAGATTGTCCCTTCTGGCCACCCTGCCCTGCCCGCAGCCACAGCCCTGCCCTGTGCAGCACAGAACCCGGCTCTGGACCAGCCCTGCCGAGCTCCAGGGCTCAGCGCTGGCACCGGGATGGGGAGCTGGGGGAGGCAGAGGAGGGAGGCGAAGGAGGGACGCACATCCTGCAGCTCCAGCCCCCTCCTCACCCCCGTGAGCTGCAGCCCGGGAGTCAGAGAGCATCAGAACCCCACCAGCCACGCAGCCAGCAAACTCAGCTGTGAAAATGGGCCATTTGGGGAGAGCAGAACATTAATAAATGCTCTCCAGATCTTTCATTTATCTGTTAGGAGGCATTCAAGTGGTCTTTTGCTAACGACTTCAATATATATATTTCTTACAGATAGCAATTAACCTTCTGGTACAGATTAATCTTTTAAAAAAAATCAAAGATGAATTAATCTTTGAAATTCAAGTATTCAGTAGTTTCATTAATAATCTGAAATTGTCCTTTATATTTCCCATAATTAGACCATTCCCCTAATTTATTAATCCCACAGACTGCAGAGCATGTTTCAAATCTTCATCTCCTGCCACAATGACATATTCAAACTCGCTTGAAGTGCTCATAATAAAAGTCACTTTGTGAAGAATTATTAACTCAGAGGATCAAGCACAGTCTTTATATGCCAAAGCATATTTGAAAACTAAGCAGGGGTAGCACTTTCTACTGATCCTCAGATTTCCTAAGATCCTGGCTGATCAGAAACAAGTTTGGATAAAACACTGACTTTAGGATAATTAGCTTGCTGCAGACTCGAGGCTGAAGCCAGGAAATGTGTTGGTACCTACGGACTAAACCCTCCTTCCTGCCAAAGGAAACCGGCTGTGAGACGCCAGACAGCTCTCTGGGAGCTGACAACCAGTGCTCCCTGCTGGGATGTCTCAGATTTGGGCTGGATCCCCTCCACCCTGGGGCTGCTCCTGCTCTGGCAGATCTGCCTGGAACTACGGGAACACCCAGGGAGAGCCAGCGCAGGGACTCTGCTCCCACACCTCCCCAGCTCCGCTCCTCAAGTGCCACTTCCAAACCTTTTCTGAGCCCTTCCAGGGCTGGTGACTCCACACTGCCCTGGGCAGCCCCTGCCAGGGCTGGGCAACCCTTTCTGTAGGGAGTTTTCATTAATTCCAACCTGCCCCTCCCCTGGGGCACCTTGGGGCCGTTTCCTCTCATCCTGTCCCTGTCCCCTGTGCAGAGCCCGACTCCCCTGGCTCCAGGCTCCTCCAGGGAGTTTTAGGGAGCAGTGGCACAGCTCCTCACAATGAACACCACAGGCTTTAGCTCGCTGGAAGATGAGCTCACAACCCAAAGCCGGGGCACGAGGTGCCACTCCCCGCTGGGGAAGATCAGGGCCTGCATCTCCAGGCAGCACTGCTCCATTCAGCCTCCAGACAACAGGATCTTCTTGCACTTCCCAGGGTTTTAAACCCCCAGGGAACTTGCTGACAGGTATTAAATCCCGTCAGAACTTCACCTGAGCTTTATCTGCGTGACACAAGAAGCTGAGCACAGCCCTAAGCAGCAGCAGCAGGGCTGGGGATCGGATTATTCCCGTCCCAGGGGCTGTGAAAGAAGTTCAGGCACAATCCCCGTGAGTGCCTTAATCTCCCAGGCATCACCCACATCACCCTGCACACGGAGCTGCTGGAGGCAGGGCCCTGCTTTGGGTTTTCTGCAGGATGTTGAGCTACGTGGTGCCTGCACAAACAGCTCGTAGGATGAACATAATTCTGCACGAGGTCTGTAAAATGGGATCCTGTTCTTCAGCCAGAGCCCGTCCTTGACACAGGGAACACATTTCGGGCATGATTTTGCAACGGTGGATATTTGCAAATAAAGTCAGTTTTAAATTCTAATGAGCACTGGCATTTGTCACTTCCTGCTGTATTAAACCCAAGCCCATTTGCTTTAATACCACATAAATATGCATTCCTAGGAACAGACGAATTTATGCAAATGTGGGTTCCTTCTGTGACACCAGCGGAAGGAAACAATTCCAGATCCCCCTCTCCAAAGCCCCTTCCTTTAAGCCCAGGCACTTTCCCTGCTTGTTCCCTGGAAAATGCTGCCAGGAGGGATCCATCAGCCCCCTGGACAGCTTGGGACCCAGCTGGGGCCTCTCCCTGCAGACAGAGACCGTGCTGTGGGATGAGCCCTGCACCAGCCACGGCCATGGGGACCCCTGGGGCTGCTCCAGAGCAGCTCCTGCTCCTGTCCTGCACTGCCCTGGCTGGGATTCACGTGGGTCTGTGAGCTGGGGATTGTGCTGGTTTTATTTAAGGCAATGCCAGGCAGGTGGGACACCTGAGAGTTCCATTTGGGGAACATGGCAGAGCTTGTCCTTGCCCCATGATGATGGGTTCTATCCCCAAAGCCTCCTGGAGACACCTCTTGCATTTATCACCAATAATGAATTCCATCATCTGCTTCTTTTTCCTTCCCAGCCCAGGAATCAACTTCAAACATTTCAGTTTCCAAACCCTTACGAATCTGGATTGCAGATCAGCTTGCCAAGGACTCACACACAAGGTCTGGCATGTCTCATCCCACACCACTGGGCTTGCTGGCTCTGCATCCCACACCAGCAACCCCTGAGCCTTCATGGGAGAGGCTCTGAATTCCCTCCACTGAGCTGGGCACAGAAATGCCAAAGCAAAGCAACACAAATCAGGCTGGACCCGAAAGCTGAGCACCAACAGTGACACAAGTCAGTGCCTGTGACCAGCTCACAGCACAATTCCGGGCTGTGGAGACAGAACAGCTCAGCCTGTCCAAACCTGGCTTCTCCCCATGCCAACACAAGGAAACCTCAGCCAGTGCAACAGGAGGAGCTCGGTACAACTGGAGGATTTCTATTTTCCCCAGCAATGACTAAAAACCACTGAGGGTTCCCACTCTCTGAAACTCCACGAGCAATTTAGGAACGACAGTATCCAGGAGCCATTGCAGAGCATTGCAAAGAACTGCAGCAACTTTAGAATCAAATATCAGCTCTAGAGAAACACGATCACATTTGGTACAACACGACATTCATTAGTTCCGCAGCGCTTTCTGGAGGGAGGACGGGCGTTGCCTACCTGCCTCTCTGGAAATTTGCATGAAGGACTCGACTCCTTTTTCTCCATAATTCCCTTCAGATGCCAAAGTGGATACATAATTCCATCCCAAAGCTTTCACAATGTCCACCATTGCTTGTGCTTGGAAGGAATCTGGAGGAACCACCCGTGAGAAGAAATCATAGCGCCTGTCATCGCTCAACTCTGGTGCAGTTGAGGCATAACTGATTTGTGGGATCTGTAGAAAAAAACAATTTCTGATAAATACACACATTCACATACTCATGGCACTTCTTGCAGCAGCAGCCAAAGCACTTGGCTTCAGCTGAGCTTTGGCTTTGCTGGATCCAGCTGCATTTCTCCACCACGTCCCTTTACAATGTCCGAGCCAAAGGAGCGATCCTTTCATTGGCTTCGAGTTACCCAAAGGAAATTGTGAATCAGCTGAAGACAACTCTGTATGTGCACATCCATCATTCCTTCCTTTGGGGCAATCAAATACAGCACACAAATCATTTTAATCACTGCCCTTGTCTCGCTGTTCTGGTTTCACCAGGATTTGGGATCCTGGGTGAGGTGAGGTTAACTCTACACCTGCCGCTGCCAGCCAGGGACACCCTGCCTCAGCCTTGGGAGCATGAAGGCTCCAGACTTAAGGAAAAGTAGGTTTATTTTGTATTCTTTCTGATGGAGAACAGAGTGAAGGTTGCTGAGCATGGGCTTCTCTGCCCCACAGACACGGCCTGGGCACGACTCAGCTCTGTCCCCAAAAAGCAGCCACCGCTTTTCCTTCTCTCAGCAGAGTGTGAAGGAGTCTGACAGAGACGTTTGTACCAGAGAGAGCAGAACAGTGTTCAGGGCTGTTTCCCCCCGCTAACAAAGGGCCCTGAGCAGTTTGGAGCTGACAGGATGTTAATCCCCAAGCCCATCATGCAATTGTTTGAGTAACAGCGTGGGACTGCTCCTCAAATTAAGGAACCTGCCCTAATTCTCACTTGAGCCCCACGGAGGGGGAAGAAGAGATTTGCAATGCCCACAAACACGACCATTGTACTGCTCTGAGCCGTGCAGCCCGAGCACAGGGCAGCACTCGGTGCCCCACCACCAGCATCTTCTGCACTCTCAGGTTTGGTCTCTGCACAGCATTCTACAAGTATTTATTATTCTACAAGTATTTACCAGCTCTCCTGCCTCCCCAGAAAAACAAACAATGTACTTCCCCAGGATCAGCGCTGCAAAGGGCTCAGCACCTCTGGTTCCACAGACAGCAGGGGCAGAGGAGAGCACATTTCCCCAGAACTAACATTATATCTACACAGGCATTTACAGCCCCCAGAGCAGAGGAGAAGCAGACACTGAAAGACAAATTGCTTCTGGAGAGCCGGCAGAGGGAACAGAAAAGTGAACTTTGCACGGAAAAATTACTAACTCCCCCAACAGCTGTTATTCCACCAAAATAAACACAAACTTCCACAGAATCATAAACTCTCCAGAGCTGGAAGGGACCCCCGAGGATCACCAGTGCCACCCCTGGCCCTGCAGACCCCCAGCAATCCCACCCTGAGCCTGACCTGGAGCTCCCTCCCGGGGGCTGATCCCTCACTGCGGCTGCAGCAGAGCACAGACACTGCTGGGCATCCTGGCCAGCAAAATCAGGTAAATTCTAATTAGTCCCTGCTCCAGCTGCTGCTGTAACCAGTGCCTGGTGACCTCTGGGTGGACACTTGACCAGGCACCCACCATTGCACAGGAAGCACCCAGCAGCCCCCCCAGCCCCGCGCAGAGCGGTGCTGACACAGCCAAGTGCTGCTTTTTGCAATTACAATAAAAGTCAGGCTGAAGTATCAGGTTTTATCCGTGGCAACTCTTTGTATTCCAACTTGCCAACAACTGCTTTTTTCAACCAAAAATCAAAAGGAGCACATTCTGCACTTTTACAACAACCAAAGCTTCTACAGAATTTGCTGCATTGCTTATATTCCTTAGGAGACTTTTTGGATTTTAAATCTTCTTCCACTGTTCATAAAATATTAACTACTGCTGGATGCTTCAATCACTTGGAGTATAAAAAGCAGATATTAGGGGTTTTACCAGCGTTTCTTACAGGGCATCTAAAAGCAACATAAAGTCATATATATGCCAAGTAGAATTTTCCTCACGTTTTGTTTGGATACAGGGGGGAAAGTCCTTCAGTGGCTGTGACAGGACTGCAGCCACCACAATTCCCCCGCACCCAGTGTGTCAGAGCACGCTGCAGACACCTTCAAAAGGCACTTTCTCCTCCTGCCCAGCTTCCCATGCACAGCAGCAGCATCCCAGGTGTCCAAACCGGGCACCCACGTCCACCAGCTGCAATCTGACTGCTGCTCACCAGGGAGCTCCACACGGGCACCTCCAGCTCCTGCCAGCACTGCAGTGCGCTTGAAAACAGAAATGGATTGCCCCAGGCCATCGAGACCCCAGGCTGGGCAATGTCCCTGTTCTCTGTTCCCAGTGATGCTGGGATGGTGTCACTGTGCAAGGAGGATGAGCAGGGCCAAGGGAGAACCAGAGAGTTTTAAATCAGGCTACTCTGTTGAGGGTGTTTTAATTATCCAGATAAATATTTTCTGTCTCTTGACTGATTTATTTTTCTTTCATTTGGGTAAAATCTGTTCTTTATCATCAGTTCAAAACTGGAGTTGAAAGAAGCAATGTTTCTCTTCCATCATATTTTTCCTCTTTTCTGTTCTGAAACATCAAAAAGCTCCAGAGAATCACAGTGTGCTTTCCAAAAGGCTCCAACATCTTGGCAGAAGGGCTGTGATCCATGAAGCCCCAGGGACCCCGATCTCCTGGCCCTGCCCCAGCATGCTCTCCCAGCTCTCTGCCTCCAGCAGCACAGCAGAGCTGAGCTGGAGCTTTCTGAAGGGCACTCTGGTGCTGGCCGGTGAGGGAGCATGGCACCGATGTGGGAAGCAGATTTTCCTCAAGTCCCTGTGTTTGCAGGACCATGGCAAACACCACACTCAGGAGCTTCACATGTGCTTTGCCTGGCTGATGTTCTGATTACAGCAAGAGGGAATGATTAATGCTGGGAACATTGTCTTAGTCAGTGATTAATTAATGTCAATTCATTTTTAACATTGACCATTATTCTTCATTTATTTCATTTTCTTCTGCTAATGAAGAGCTGTCTCTGGGCCCCACTTGTTGTCTTGCTTGCAAAGCAGCTCCCGTTGGAGAGCAGCTGCACCAAGAGCAGCAGCACAAACACTCTAGGGAGCACGGAGTCTCCTCAGCCTCTCCTTCCAACATCCAGCATCCTCCAACAGCACGTTTGGAACAGCTCATTTCAGAGCAAAACCCCACTGAAATACAAACTTGCTGTTCCAGTTTCTCATTTCAAACTCATTTTGTATTATTATCCAATCCCATATCCTCCTCCTCTCCCCGTTCAACAGACCCTTTTTGCCAAGAAAAATGGCAGAATGTTTGAGTTCCTCACCAAAGCCAAATGTCTCGGCCTGGAACACACAAAGCCCAGTGCCAGAGCACAAACCAGCCCTCCCCGAGGCTGCAGAGCTGCCCAGCCCTGGCCTGCCTGCCCACCCCGACCTCTGCCCGGGAGCAGCCCCCAGGCAGCACCTGCAGAGCACCCAAAACACAAACAATTATTGCTGCTCTGCTGCCTGCAGCGGGGCTGAGCTCAGCTCCACCTCCTTGGTCACGTATTGAAAGATCAGGGAAATGGTGCACCTGAACCCACCTCACCAAGTGACAGCAGTCAGGAAACTTCAGAAAAGGCAATTTCCCTGAGGGCCTGGTGCAATTAAGATAATGCAGGAGTGCACCTGTTGAGATATTAATGAGCTCCTGCCAGGGCAATATTAAGTTCACAGTTTGCTGCATTTTTACTCTCAATTTCCTATTAAGTTTTATTGATATGGTTTCCTGACAATAGGAGAACCTCACCCTGCTCTGGCAGAGCCTCTTGAACCCATCACCTCTGGCAGGGCAGTGTCAGGCTACACAAACTGCAAATCCCTCCCAACAACCCAACTTCACAAAAATGAGGGGCCTGAAGACTGCATTTGGCTGCAAAACTCTCTGGTGTGAACTGATGGATGAGTAACAGCCTGGGATCCATTCAGGGCTTGGGTTTTATTCACATAGGAATTTATCCTGTCAGGATTTAATCATCACTTAGCAGAGCTCCTCTTTGTTCCCCATCCACATCTCAAATTGCAGAACAAACAGCTCCAGCACCATGAGCTGCAGAGAACTGGTTCCACTCTCTCGAGCTCAAGTTGTCTGAAGTTTCTCCCTGGCTGTTTTCTCTGGGCAAAACTCCTCCAGACTCTTCTCACTCTCCCTTTGCCTTCTAAACAGGAAGGAAATCTGGCAGGAAGTTTTAGAAATCCAGGCATCCAGGGCAAGGTGTCCCTGCCCTTGGCAGGGGGTTGAACAGACCTTTAAGGTCCCTTGGAACCTAAGCCATGCTGTGATTCTATAGAAATTTTACGCAATGTATTAAATAAGATCAAAGCATGGCTAAAAGCTTGCAGAGCTGACAAGAATGACCCTTCCTGCTGATTTCCAGTGGCTGGAACTCGAGTTCTCCCTTTCCTCGGGAGCTGCCAGCCCTGGGGTGGTGCCCACAGCCCCCAGCACAAAGAACATCTCTGCCTCCTGCTCCCCTCCCAGCAGCCAAACCCTGCCCATGGCAGCGCTGGGAGGATTCTCCCCAGGTGACCATCAAGCAGCACGTGCCCTCTCTCTGCCCTGCAAGGTGCCCAGGAGAACATTCATTACTGCAGGTTTTGCTCCAGGGCTCTCAGGAGACCCGGGAATAGCATTCCCAGTGACGATGGGTGATGATGAGAACAAACCCTTCCAAAGCACTTGGATGATCCCTCCTTACCACGTTCTAGGATGAAGCCAAACGTTGTGCACTCTGAGGTGGTTTTTACAGTCGAGAATCAAATGTTGCCAATGAGAAAATGAGGAAGAGCAATCAGGAAAGCTTTCACGTGAATCCATTTCAGGAGCAATAGGAAACATTTCTGGGCAGCTGTGCTGAAGGTGTTCTGAGATGACAAAGCTGCTGCTGAGTACAGAAGTCACACCACGAGGGCAAAGTCTGAGCAGTGACCAGAAGCAGCACACCCAGACAGGGACATTTTCACACCACTCATTCACTCATTCATTCATTGACAGTTCCCCCACTTTCTCTCTGTTTGCCGATCACTAAAGCCCCCAGGGTTCACACCGGGCCCTGTTTGCCCCCAGCACCCCTCAGGGAATTCCTGAGGATTCCTCAGGGAGCAGCACAATCACCTGGCAGGGAACTGGCTCGGTGTTTCGGGCACAGGAACACAGACACAAAAAAACCAACACCAGGTGCAAAGGAGAAGCTGAGCCTGGAGGAGACAAAGTGCATTTAATTAACCAGAAACGCCTTCAAGAGCAACGAGAGGAACACTGAGAAAATAAACCCAGAAATGGTTCATGTACACGAATTTTGCTTGCACCTACACTGGCTCATTCCAGCAATGCTCCCAGGCTGGGTGAGCTCCCTGTCCCTCTCCTTGCCCAGCATTAGGATTAAGCAGCCACGGTTGCAGCTGCCCAGCAACACCTTTTAAAACTGCCAACTCCTCATTACCACTGTCATAAAGGATGGAATCCATTGCTGAAACAAACACTTCCAAAGCTACTTTGGGTTCCTCAAACAACTGCCTTTCTAATTGAACACATTTCTTTTGAATTAATTTCAAACCTGGAAAGAGCACGGGAAAGAGCCCATTTCCAGGCACATAAACCAACCCTCACCCCCACCACAGCTGTCATGGCACTAAGGTGGAAAGACATCCTGAGTGACACTGGCAAGCTGGGAGTCTTTTCCCTATCTGCAAGGTCTCTCCTGCTTCCTTTTCTAGAGTGAGAAAGTACTCCTGAAAAAAAATAATTGTAGCAATTAAGGGAACAATAATTGCAGCAATTAGTACTGTCCACATGTCTCATGGGAGCACTTTGTCAGCTCAGAAAGAAGGGGAAAAAATCATAAACACCCAGTAAAATGAGATGTGTCCATAAATACGAGATATCCTGTATTTCATCTTGATGACCTGTGCCTGGACCAAGGTCTGCTTGTGACAGTGATGAGCTTATGGCATAGATTGGTTTTTTATAGAAAAACAGGGGGTGATTTCCTAGCTTTTAAATGCTGAAAGAACCTTGGACACGACTTGAAACCTGGACCCAGAATTGTAATGAAAATTAGTCACAGCACAAAAAATAAACATCTCACCCCCTTCTAAAGCTGTAGATAAAACTGTCCTTGAATAAGCAAGGACATAACCCCTATCTCAACAAGTTCCCATACTGGGGGTTGGGACATGGCCATTTGTACTTTCTTAGGAATAAATTATTCACTGGAATGCTGTACTTTCCATCCCTGGCAGTGCCCAAGGCCAGGCTGGAGGGGCTTGGAGCAGCCTGGGGCAGTGGGAGGTGTCCCTGCCCTGGCAGGGGTGGCACTGGAGGGGCTTCAAGGTCCCTCCAACCCAAACCAGTCTGGGATTGTGTGATTCTTTGCCACTGGCAGAAAGCATTCTTTAGAGCCCAGCTCCTTTAGCTGGGCCTGTGAACCAATGCAAAACATTCCTGATACTTAAAAATAATTTTCTGAAAGCCATGGACCAGGCTGTGCCAGGCAGCAGAGCTCCCAGAGCACCACTGAGACAGAAATAGAGCACCTGGGAGGGGCAGAGCAGGCTCCAGGCCCTGTCCAGGCAGCACGTGGGCTCAGAAATAGGTGAGGCCCAGGAGGAATTGAGCTGCTCTCTCCCTGCCCTCAGAGAAGGATGAAATCGAACTCCCCACCAGTGCTGCAGCTCGGACACAGAGCCTCCTGCACACTGAACACTGCTTCAGGAGATGGGGTGCTGTTCTCTGAGCACCAAAGCCAGTGTGTTCCTCACCATTCCCTCCCTGCTGTGCTCCAGCACACCCACAGCACTGCAAAAACAGGCTCCTCTTGTGTGCAGGTATTATTTGTGTTTGCAAGCCCAGCCCTCACCATCTGAATTGCTAATTGCTCCAGTAAATTGCCATACCTTGGGACCTACTCTGTTTAAAAACACTCCTCGAAAAATATGTCCAGAAAGCAGTATTTGAATTTCTACTGACACGGAAGAAGAGTTTTTAGATACACACTTGCCTAATTTGGGTGTGCAAATTCCTCTTTGTAAATAAAGCTGTGTTTATGTAATCGTGAAGATCCTGAGTGAGCACTTCTCAGAAGTAAAATTAACTGGTATTTATATTACTCCCATTTGAACTTCTCTTGGTTTATCTGCATTGTGATTCAATAATATTAGAGCAAAAATCTAATTTGTAATTGTTAATTACTGTTTCTAAGCCCTTGATCTACAACCACCCTTCTTGGAGGGGAGGCTCCTGGAAGCCACCACCCTCCCCAGCCCCTGGCATGGCAGAGGTGCCCTCGCTCAGCCCTGAGCAGGCAGGGCAAGGCACAAACACTGTGACACACACACAGGAGCCACGATTCTCCCTGCGTGCCACAACAAACACAGGCAGGAACAGAGAACCTCTGCCATCCCCAAAGAGGGATATTTACCTCCTGCACCAGAGGGATTATTGATACTGAAGGCAAAGGCACAGGTACAAGTATGACACGTCCCCATTTAATATTTTAAAGTGAAATATTCAGCTTGTTACGAATTTGAGCTGGCTTGCCCATAAAGCAGCATGGCAATAAAGCTTTCCTGGTTTGCAGATCCTGGGGATGAGCTATCACCAGCAGAGCACATTGGATTTTACAGCACTAAGTAGAATATTCCTCCTAGGATACATCAGTTAGAACATCAGTGCTGATGGCCCATCCACTGCAATGCAAGAATGCACAGCTCTTCATATTTTACCTCCAGCCCTGATGGACTGAGAGCTGGAGAGTGATATTAAACTAATAGATGGCACTTTGCTAGAGGCAATTCAAAATCTTAACAAAGCTTCAAAGGATCTTGGCTATTAGGAGCCAATTCTTCAAGCCAATTCTGAGCTGAACTCGTGTAAGGTGATGAGAGCACGGGGACCTGCAGCCTTTCACGGGCCGGTGTTGGGATCAGGTGCTGCAGCCAGGCTGCTTACACAGCAAGGCTCTGCTCAGCCTCCTGCTGGGACTCAGATACCCCACAGGGATGTTCACTCTGATCCCAGGACACACCACAAGGTCACAGAGTCACAGAGATACTGCATGAAGGAGAGAAGGAACAGGAGAGACCCGTTCTGTGTTCTCTGAGTTTGTGCTGAGCCCAAATCTACCTCTGGGGTCGTTGCCTCCTACCACAGCCTGAGGAAGCACAAGCACCACCTCCAGCAGACAGAACAGACAGTGGGAGTTAGAGGGGAACAAACCAAGGTCTGGCCACCAAATGCTACAGAAAACTAAAGAACTTGTGCCAAAAATGCAGCTGTATTTGCAGTCCACTGCTAAGACCAAGATTAAAGGTTGTCCAACACCCTCAGGGCTTGGGAATGGAAAGGATGTTGGGGTCCCATTCTGGAAGGGCTGACATCAGGAGTTTCACACATGGACAGTCTCATCCTTGTGTTGCTCCCTCCATCCCCATGTCCTTGACAGGACGAGGGGAATGGCTTTAAGCTGAGGGGTGGCAGATTTAGATGGGCTCTCAGGAAAGAATCCTTCCCTGGGAGGGTGTGAGGCCCTGGCACAGGGTGCCCAGAGCAGCTGTGGCTGCCCCTGGATCCCTGGCAGTGCCCAAGGCCAGGCTGGACGGGGCTGGGAGCAGCCTGGGACAGTGGGAGGGGTCCCTGCCCATGGCAGGGGTGGCACTGGATGGGCTTTAAGGTCCCTTCCAACCCAAACCATCCTGGGATTCACACCCTGTTCTATGCACAACGGAGGTAGAAGAAGGACATAGCTGCCTCTCCCATGGCCTCACACCCTGCAAGGGCTTCTGGATGCCAAAAAATATTCCCATTCCTCTGGTGTTCAGATTTACACCAATCAGGGCATTCTCAGCAGGGTCCTGTCACCATCCAAAGTGCTGAGCAGAGGATCAGGGTCCATACACTCAGTTATGGGACTGGTAGCACTGGGTAGATTGGTTTTCATCTCCTTCCACATGCACCATTCCCACATCCCTGCCTGCATTCCCAAAACCTGAGAAGCCATTCTCTGTGAGGAGGCAGAGAAGCGATGGATGGACACCAAGCACACACAGAGACACAAACGTTCTCACAGTGACTGGAGCTCCCACATCCCAGTATGGACTCACCAATTCTAATTCTTTTGAAAATAAATCAGAAGCAGAATATAAACAGAGTGAAGCAGCTTCCATGTTTTATTTATGTGTACACATTGCTCCATTCATCCCAAACAGATAATTGAACCTTATATTGTCTATGCATATTTTAAAAGGTTTTTAATCTGCAAGTATAAATCTCATTGATTTTGAAAGTAGCCCAATAAAGACAACACCAGTAATGACTTACTCAGCAGCCAGGCTGAGACAGAAAATGTTCTCGGTGGCAGAACACAGTTCTGTGCAAGTAATCCACAAGCACAGACACACAAACCCAGCCCAGCAGAAACAAATTGCAGTGTGGTACAAGGGGAAACAATCATCCCTCTGAGCCCAGTTATTGGGCTAAATGAGAGCTGTCAAGCTCGGATTTGAGCATATCTCATAATTGCATTTCTAGGAGAGCATCCATGTTTATGCCGTGGAAAAAAGGGCTGTGATTTGAATATTTATTCCTAAATTTTTAATATAGCCAAGAGTCTGACAGCCAGGGAGAATAAAGCCTCTGGCCCTCCTGCCCTTACAGAGTAACACATCCAAAATCTGGCAATACAGATTTAGCTACATTAAGTGGTTATTTCTAATTTCAGCGTGAAGTTAAACTTTGGGCAAGCAGCTCAATACCGCAATGAGCAAAACCGAGTTCCTGTGAACGACTTCCACTGAACAGATATTGCAAAAGTAGGACCCTGCTCTCATTAAAATGTCTCCAAGGGGTCTGACATTAAGGGAGAGGCTCAGATAATGTGATCTCCTCCAGCTCCCCTCCCTGGATCCTCTAACATCCCCAAGGGCACCAGCTACATTTCAAGCAGTAAATGATGTTTTAAACAGGGTTTCTGGAGCTCATTTCCCTCCGTGCAATATTGGAAGTATTTTTGAATTTAAAAATGTGTCAAATAATAAAAACCCCTGGGTTTTTAATGTGCTCACACACTGTGGTTGACTAAACGGTTCTGCTTGAGCTTAAACTGTCTTGGTTTGGATTGGCGTTTTATTAAAAGCTTGAGGCAAGAGGAAAGCTGTGAATTACAAAGAATACGTGTAAGCTGCTGCCTGACCTCCCTGCAGCCCTGGTCACTCACACCTACGAGCCTCAACAGGTTGTTCCACCCCCTCCTCACACCCCGAGGTCTCTCTGCACCCGGCGGCCGAAGCTCGGGGTGAGACGTGGTTACGTAACTACAGCTGGAGATGACGAACACGGAGCTATAAAACTAACCCAAATTTACAAGCAGAGCCACAAACCTCCTCAGCCTGCCCTTATGGGAACAGCATCACTGCTGCCAGCATCCCAGTGACGTCAAGGAGATAAATTCCCCCTGAGCCCAAGGCCTCCTGATGAGCCCGTGACGCTCCACACGCTGGCAGGGACCTGCACAGAGCCATGTGTGGGGACAAGGGGGGCCAGAAACCTGTCACAGCTATTGATTACCAGCCTGAACATTATACAGGTGTCTGATACTGTCATCACTCAGGCTGGGACAATGCACAGAGCTCCTTATCCTGTGTCTGCCTGGACAGGCGAGTTTGACTTCCCGGTGGAAACTGACTCCAGAGACGTGGCAGAGCCTAAATGAACTCGAGGATAAAATCTACATCATCCACTCTTATTTTCCTTCTTCTACCAACACAAATCCTCTTCTTTTACATTATGAAACCCAGAGCAGCATTTCAGAGCACCTAAGCTGCACTGAGTTTCAGAGGCAGCACAATCAGCACAGAGCTCTGTCCTACAGCACAGGAACACCACTGTGTGGGCAAGGGCCCAGCTGGGTGCTTTCACCTCATCACCCTCACAACCAGTGCGCTCAACAGCAAATTCCTAGATGGAATTTCAGCAAACACACGACACAAACGTGCTCCCGGATAAACAGTGATTTTCTTCAGGTAAGAACAGCCTTTAGTTCAGGTGCTCATTGCTGCTGCAGCCACACTCCAGGATACTGGAGCTCACTTCTCCCATACATCCCTGGCATGCTGTCTGTGTCTCTCTAGTCAAAGGTACCACCTGCTGCAGCAAGGATGACTCCACCAGAGAAACATCCTTGGGGCTGGAAAAACACTCCAAGACCAAGCCCAACCCTTCCCCCAGCACTGCCAAGGCCACCACTGCCCCGTGTCCCCAAGTGCCGCATCCACACACCTTCAAAGTCCCTCCAGGGATGGGGACTCCAGCTGGGCCAGGGCTGGGCAACCTTTTCCATGGAGAAATTGTTCCCAATATCCCCCCTGAGCCTCCCCTGGCCCAGCCTGAGGCCGTTCCCTCTCCTCCTGTCCCTGTTCCCTGGCAGCAGAGCCCGCCCCCCCCCGGCTGCCCCCTCCTGTCAGGGAGTTGTGCAGAGCCACAAGGTCCCCCCTGAGCCTCCTTTGCTCCCGGCTGAGCCCCTTTCCCAGCTCCCTCAGGAGGTCTCCAGCCCCTTCCCAGCTCCGTTCCCCGCCCTGGACATGCTCCAGCCCCTCAGGGTCTCCCTTGCAGTGAGGGAGAAGCAGCGACTGCCGGGAGGGGCTCAGAGAGCACAAATTGTTCCATTTCCCCTCCATCATCCGCAAGGTCAAAAATTTCCTCCTTTGAATCCCAGGCATTTAATATTCCTTCAGAACGTGTGGGAGGCACGGCTGACCCGGGCGTGGGGATGGTTTCACCAGGGACACTGAGGGATTATATTTAGACTGCCTTTGATTTCATATTTTCTTTAATCCAAAATAAACATCATCACAAGTAAAAAGGGCTGATGTGTCCTCTGAGCATCAGAAACAGAACAAGGCCCTTCAGGACACAGACTCTGGGTATGAAGGAGAGTGAGGAAATGCAGTGAGGAGAGATGTGAGGGAGAATGGATTGTAATTATGGCAGAAATCTGCATTTGACATTTCTTCCACTACATATCCAAGAGTTATAGGGTATAATGAAGTTCCAGTGAATATCTATACCTTTTATTTCCTTATATTTCATCTCTGGCCTTTTACAAAGTGCATCATCACCATGTACTTCTACAGATATCTAAATATTTCTGCATTATTACAGGAAAAAACACAAGGCAATCACACTTTTACCTTCACTGGTTTTCTTCACCTCAACATTAAGCTTGCCAGCTAAATAATTACATTTCTTCTTATCTAACTTGTGGGAAAACAAATTTAATAACAGAAATACAGCCAGAAAGACGAATACTTAGGGGAGAATAATTTTCAGACTTAAACTTCACAAGCTCAATAGATTATTCTGGACACTGGATAATTACTCTGCATGTCTTTATCGCAAAAGTGCCCGGACATTCTAATTAATCCAAATTACTTTCTAAGGGCCATGTTACTAGACTCATGCAGGAGCAGACAGATATAGAAATATTTTTTTTTTTAAAGGTCTCTAACAGCTCAGTCATTCAGCCCCCTGATCAAAATCACACCAGAGCAGCTCCTTTCCTTGCCTGGAGCCAGCCCAGGGCCAGGAGAGGAGCCCCCTGAATCCTGAGCAACAGGAAACCTGCAGGAAAAGCTGCCCAGCCTGATCGGGGTCTTCCTCAAAAGATAAAAATCAGTGTCCAGTGCTGATTCCACCGACAGCCCCGACCCCAGCCCACAACCCGTGTCTGTGATAAATCTGGTCCTAAAGCACTCCAACAGCCACTTCCACTGACTAAACCAACCTTTCCCCTCCTCACCTGCCTTGCTCCTACTTTTGCAATGTTATTTCATCATTAACTCAATTTTCAGTCATTAAAAAAGGCTCACAATTCTCCATCAAGTGTCCTTTGGAAGTTCCATGTGTCAAATTCGGTGTAAATTGCTGTCAGTGTTCAGTAAATGGGATATTCAAGTAACTGTTCATCAAAGAAAACATCTGGGCCTGGTGCACACCTAGGGTAAACCAGGTGTGGTTTGTTTTCTGTCTTGAGAGCAGAACTATCAAATTAGACCTGACCTGTTATACCTGTCATGGTGCACAGAGCTGGCCCCGTTTATAGAAGTGAAAAGAGTAGAAAATAGAGAGCAAATAAAACCACTTGCACTCAGGTTCTAAAACACGTTCAAACCAAAATTGATGGTTTCCTTCCTGCAATTCCTTTAGCAGAAAAAAAAAATCCAGGTGCTCTGGAAATGCGAATGGTACCTGGAGGAGCCTCCCATCGAAATCTGGAACAGCTTTGTCTTCAACAGCCTGAGGACTTGGGCTCTGTGGCACTGCCCGGCCCCTTGGCAGCACCTACAAGTTGGCTTCAAGCTCCAAGAGATCAAACTAAAGGGTTCCTGGGCAGCCTTGTACTTCCTGAACCT
Source organism: Oreocharis arfaki (assembly GCA_013398015.1). Taxonomy (NCBI): domain Eukaryota; kingdom Metazoa; phylum Chordata; class Aves; order Passeriformes; family Paramythiidae; genus Oreocharis; species Oreocharis arfaki. The sequence goes on from VZRR01002862.1 coordinate 121,274, forward strand.
TCCTTTCATGTCTGACTCCGTGCCCTGTGTTTCCCAAACCTTCCTTCCACGTCTGGCTCCCAGTGCCGAGGGTTTCTCTGGCAGCTCTCTCTGGAGCTCCATCAGGTTCTCCAGCTGTTCCATGCACAGGGCAGGGAGCTTTGGGAAGATGAAAGCGACTGCTCTGACCCTGGAAAGCCCCGAAGATGAAAGGCACAGGAGCCATTTCTGGAAAGCGCTGAATATTTCAAGATCCCTGCTCTGTGTAAAGGCTGCTAATGCTGGGAGTGCTCCGAATTGCTGAGGGATTGATCCTGCAAGGGGCTCGGGCACGAGCCATCGGGGGAGATGGCACAGCAGAAGAACCTGTTTTCCTGCAGGAGCCACGCGAAGCCGAGGCAGAGCCCAGCAGCAGCTGCAGGAGAGAAGGGATGATGTGAGATCGTGTGCTCTCCTTTCGTGACAGAAAACCGTACGTGGAGCATCGCATCCTCAGCTGGTGCAAACTGCCCTGGGCCTCAATGGAGCTCCACAACATCCCACAGCTGGAAGAGCTGATGCACAAAATTATCACGGCAATGAATGGCTCTGCAAACACCCCTGCATCTGTATTTATCACATTAGAATGAGCACCACGGCTCCGGAGATCACCTCATGTTTATGCATGCGCAGTTTAGACCCTAAATCACCGCTTCTTTTTTTTTTTTTTTTACTTCTCACTGAATAGCTCTTTCTGAAAGGAAGTTTATGCACAATGTCGGGTGTCAGATCATTTTGAACAACCGACTGTAACAGGTCCTCGTCACCCCCCCGAACAGATTAAGCGGCGCCGGAAGGGCGGTGGGAGGGGAGCTCGCTGGGATGCGGTGACGGGAGGTGCTGGCCCGCACTAGTCCCTGGCCCCCATCAGTCCCTGGCCCGCACTAGTCCCTGGCCCGCACTAGTCCCTGACCCGCACTAGTCCCCGGCCCGCAGGGCCAGCCCCGCACAGCAGCCTCGCCCCCGGGAGCGGCCCGGCTCCACCGCCCTGCTCGCAGGAGCCCGGAGCCACCGCTGGGCTGGAGCTCCCTGCGGGAACACACGGGGCCCTGCAGCCCCTTCCCCAAACCCGGCAGAGGGGGGAGAGGAGACGACGGGGACAAGGGGGAGGGAGAAGGGGTCTTCACTCTCCACTTGAAAATATTTTGGGAATTTGAAAGGAAGCAGCACCTCCAGGAACGCTGAACGCCAGGGTGAGCGTTCCCAGGCAAACCGGGGCTGTCTCATCGCGCTGCGCTCAGCCGGACCCAGACCCGAGTGACAAATGAAAGCCCAGACATTTCTCCGGACGCCCAGCGCACGTTTTGCACCTCCCGCTCCCATCCGTGGCACAACAGCATTTTATGGGCGTGCTGGTGGCTTTTGAAACGCCGCCCCGTTCCCCCCAGATCTCACAAGTGTCCATCAGCCCTCGCTGCCAGCTTTGGAAACGAGCGCGCGGGGTTTATTTCCTTCTCCTTCATTACATCTTTTTTCAATTCCCTTCTCTCCAGTTATTTATTCCTCCGGAGGGCAGAAGCACGGCGCAGAGGAACAAGCCCCCTGTGCATTCTTCATCAAGATCTGCAGCCTCGCTGCTAATTACTGCGGTGGCAGCTCGGCCCTGCCTCGGCTCGGAGGATGGAGCTCGGCAGGTTGTGCTAACCCTGCAGCTTGCCCAGGCTCCGCAGCACGCCGGCTCTGGAGCCCAGGAGCACAGGAATGGTTTTTTGAAACGCTGTGTTCTGGTATCACAAGCAACCAACAGGAAAATTAGCATTGTAAAATGGCAACCTCATTTAGATAAGCACCATGTGAATCCATCTAATTTGTATACAGAGTCATTATATGGTCACAGCCGAGTGACTCAAGCCTCTTTCTCTTCTCCTGCTTCCCCCCCCGCTCCTAAATACCAGAGCTCTGGGAGTATCCTGAGCTAGCTGAGCCTTGCTGCCAGCTGCCAGCACTAAAGAGCAGGAGCACGATTGTCCCTGGCTGGGGAATAACAGTGCCAGCGTGGGGGCAGCAGCTCTGCTCCTGCCCAGGGCACTGCCACCTCCCCGGGCTCCAAACCTTCACCGATCCCCCAAACTTCCCTCACCCAGCTGCTCACGGGGCTTTTCTGGAGCTGCAGAACGGGTGTGAGCCCCTCCCCACTATCACAGCACCTACTCCAGACACTCCTTGGGGAGTAGGTGACACCTGTGGGCACAGGCAGGTCCTCCCCAGAGTGGCACAGGTGCCACATGCCCTCGGCTGCACAGCTGGCAGGGTCCCGGCCCCACTCCCAGTGCCCCCCACTCGGCGCTTGGGGACACAGGTACAGCCACATCATTTGTGGGATTTGTCTTCCTGCAGACTTTTCCATAGGCAGAAATGCCAGAAGATTTTAACATCCATTCTGACAGCTTGGAAATCACCATGATTAATAACAGAAAGCTGACAGGGAAACTCGATAAACAGAAAACCTTTCCACTTCCATACTGTCCCAGTCCATCTGCATTATCCCAGACATGCAGGAGATTTGTATCTATCCCAGTGCTTACACCAATTCCATCACTATGGCATCCCAGAGCTCTCAACTCTTTAAAAATAGAACTAATAGCATTTTCTCCTTATTCCTTCCTTCCAAGCTTTCAGGAGAAACGCTGGAGTCATTTACAGCTTTATTTTATTTATTCCTGTGTTTGCGAAAGAGGCTGAGCGCAGCACATCGCTTCCCTTCCTGCCAAGGAAAGGCAAAGAAAAACGAGGGGCCGTGGGAAGGAATTTACGAGGACTGCCTGTGTTGTGGTAGGGTCCCAGCACCTGTGGGTGCCCACGCAGCCCTGGGGGCTGGTTCCCCATCCCGCTCCAGCTCCAGACTGCGGCACCGCGCGCCAGGTGGGACGGGAGAGAGGGAGACAGAAAGGAAGGAGCGCTGCGTAATTGAGAGCAATCCTACGGAGAGCCTGGATTAATTAGTGCAGACATCCAGGCTGGGGGAGCCGTCACTGCAATGCTGCTGCATTTTTCTAATCACCTGCACGCTGGAGAGCGAGGCTGGCACAGCCCCCAGGCCAGGGCAGAGGGGCCCTGCTGGCCCAGGGACCCCAGACACAGGGAAAGGGCAAATGCCAAGAAAGGTGCCTGGCACAGCGCAGCACCAAAGAGACAAATGGTCTTTAGATCCCTTTCCTTCCCACTCCACCACCTTCCACGCTTCCCAAGTTAGAGAAACAGATCAGGGTATTATGGGAATTATCTGTGTTTGCTCTTTTACCATCCCTCTCAACAAGTTTTTTGTTTAATGAGATAGCAAGACCCATGCAGATCTCTTGACAAGTTCCTCTCCATCCCTCCAGCCCCCTGAAGGTGTCCCAGACACAACCCCAGCCCTCAGCAGTGCGGAGGTGACCAGTGGAGCACATCCTGAGCTGTGCCAGGGGGACAACCCAGCTCCTGCCTGGTGCATGGCTGTCTCCAGGGGGGGACCCTCTGAGCCCACAGGCCTGGTGTACAAACAACATGCCCCCAAATCCTGTGTGTCAGAGCTCCACACCTGCACATCCTTTACAAACCCAGCAGGACACAGCCACAACACCCCGACCGAGGGAGGGACAACTGTCCCCTCTCTGCCATCCACACCGAAGGCACCAACCTCACCGTGTTCATCTGACAGCTCTCAGTGAGAAGGGAAAAATATCCCAGCAAAGCTCATGAAATCAGGCAGGATTGTCCCCCTGGTACCCTGCAGGACTGTGGAAATGAGAGATGCAGAGAACTCTCCCCGACCACCTCTCCCATATCTAGGCCAGTGCGGAGGAGTATTCCCGGCAGATCCCGGCCGCTCTCCTGCTTCCTGCGGAATAATTACAGCCAACAACGTGACTCCTGCTTCCCCACGAGCAAACCTCCCCAGCCTTCCCGGCCCCATGGGCTCTGGGGCTCCACAGAACCACACCGGGCTGGGATGCCCCGGCCCTGCTCCTCGCGGGAACGACGCAGCTCCAGCAGGAGCGTCCCCAACATCTCACACTTGTGGCCACTCTGAGCACCAGTTAACCCCAGAGATTTATCCCATCCCATTCTGCCACCATCATCGAGCAGGAAGAGGCACTAATTAGCAGGGAGCTGTTGCAGGGATGCATGAATATTAATGCCACCGTCCAAACTAATTTCCCCAATTACTGCTGTTACAGCAGCTCCATTACAATCCATAAACCCGGGACTGATCTGAAGATCTCCCTAATAAGGGAGTGAGAACAACTGCTAGAGAGCTCTACCACGCCTCAGCTGACACTAACAAGGTTAATTTTTCCCCTGGATGAAATAATAGAAATCTGTAAATATTTTAAAATAAAATAAGCCTTTCCCTCCTGGTACAAATATTCTGCTACAAAATCCACACGGCGCTTCCTTCAGCACAGCCCGAGCTCAGGGAAGTTTGTGATCTTCTGAACTCCCAAGCATGGAGCATTGAACACAGAGAGAGACAGAAAGAGCCATTAAACCAATGAGCTGGCTCCTGCTTTGGGAATCTTTATTCCAGATTCCACATTGGTACTCTCCTTTGAAGTGTCTGAGCTCAGGAATTCATCAGGCTGTGACATGGCTGAATGATTATATGACATGTTAGAGCTTAAATGCACTTTTATTATGCATAAAGCATTACATTTTTGTATTTATCTCCTTTTGCAATGCTTTTTTACCCCTCTGCAAACACTGCCAATACTTGGAAATGATAAAGCTGAAAACTATGCAATGACAAAGAAATTCAACCTTTTCCTGAGGAAAAAGAACCACTATATATATTTAGATACATGACTAAGTTACACTGATTCAGAACAAGGGTAAAACATCCCTTCTGCTCCTAAGGATGACCAGTGCTTGATGTCCACCAGGATTTGATTAACCAGTACCTATAGATACACACAACTGATCACCTTCACAGCCCTGGGAGACATCACCAAGTGTCTCACAGCCCAGCCAGAGCAGCAGGAGTTGAACTCTCAGCAAAGAAAACAAATGCATGTGATGCTTATGGAGATGATCTCCCAGTTCTGACTGACCAGATACCATGACCACGGCCCAAAGTCCACCTCAAGCCCAGTGACCACAACCTCTGCCAGCCCTCACACCGAGGCAAAAGATTAAATGGAGCAGTGGGCAGGACAAGGCAACAGCACTTTCTAGTAGACAAATCCCAGAATCTCAGAATATTTGTGGTTGGAAGGGACCTCTGGAGACCACCCAGTCCAACCCCTGCCCAGGCAGGGTCAGCTGGAGCAGGAGACACAGCGACGTGTCCAGGTTGGTTTGGGACATCTCCATGGAAACTCCACGATTCCCTGGGCAGCTGCTCCAGGGCTCTGCCCCACCCTGGAAAGAAGCTCTTCCTCATGCTGAGGTGGAACCTGTTGTGTTTTAGTTCACAGTCCGATGCCTACTAAAAACCAGCTTTCAGTGATACCCCAGGCTCCTGAAACAACCAAACCTGGCCTCGATCCTGCCACCTTGTTCCACCCCCTAGACCTGATTGAACACTGAACACCTGCACTCACACTCTGCTGATGCTTCTCAAAGATCTTTTACACTCCAGGGAAACAGCAGCACAACGTAATAAACACCACCACAAACACAGGGCTAAGCACAAATTTGTTTTCCTGGTGCTTATGATGTACAGAAGTAGGGAAAGACTAAACGAAGCAAAAAGCCCTCTGGTGATGATCAGTGACAGAGGAAGCTGTTAAAAATCATGTTAAAAACCACACACATGAGGCTGTGCTGGACCAGATGCAAAGCTCAGGAAATGCTGCAGGATTTGCCACGGGCTGCCGTGTTAAACACCAGCTTCTCTGGGAGCAGCGGGCAAACACAGGAGCCTTCGAGAGGTTTTTTTTCTCTGCTTCCACCTGCTGGTCAGACCATCCTCAATTCGGCCGGGATCGGCACTGCGGGTGAGTCAAACCGGGGGATGAGGAGGGCTGGGCTGCGCCCTGGCCAAAGCCCGGCGGCTGCTCTGGAGCTCTGTGACATTCCCGGAGCAGCGCAGCGGGACACGGAGCAGCTCCTGCCTTTCTGCAAGCGCAGCCCCGGTGTCACGCTTTACAGCTATTGTCTGAACAATGGCACGTTTATTCCTTCGGTGCTGGTGTTGACAAAGCCCTCTGCGAATGCTGGACACATCATAGAAACAGAGTAACACTGAAATGCGGCCTGGTGACAGCACCATCCTTGCTGTGGTAATGCCAACAAAGAAGAATTTAACAAATAACAATTTGGGGGTGAGAAGCAGTCTCACTATACTTCAGAAGATTTATTCTTCCAGAAGGGACACTGACTGAAAATTGGAAGAGGCTCATGAAAATTGTTCCTTCAGATCATTCCTATTAATGACTTTGCTGCAGGATGAACACTGAATTAGAAGCTGGTTCTGTTGTGATGTGCACTCAAGTACCTAAATCAGATGTGCACCCACAGGTCCAATTTATCATCACTCAGATAAAGGACAGGGATGGTTTTCAGAGAAGCTGAAATTCTCCTGTCATCCAACAACACAAGATCCTTTGCACCTTTTCCCAAGGAATTATATCCAAAGACCAGGTTTCCAACAGACACAGCGGAGCAGAGGGAGCAGCAGGGGAACCCTGGATGGATGCTCCGAAACTGTCTGATCAATGGGACAACAGGAAACAGCCTCGGGCCGTGCCAAGGATGTTCAGATTGGACATGGGAAAAATCTCTGCACAAGAAGTTTGGCAAGCCCTGGCACAGCTGCCCAGGGGAGCAGTGGAATCACCATCCCTGGAAGTGCTCTGAGTCATGTGGATGTGGCACCTGGGGACACGGTTAGTGCTGGGGTAATGGCTGGACTCTCTTAGAGGGCTTTTCCAGCCTAAAGGATTCCATGATTTGGAACAAGCAGGGAGGTGCAGGAAGAGGAGAGGATGAGGAGCAGAGCTGCCCAGGCCAGGGCTGAGGCAGAACAGTGGATTTGTTTCTCCCTCTTCTCGTTCATCAAAGCTGCAGCAGGGCTAATGGCCTGAAATTGAACAAAAGTGCTCAAGAACAATAAACCAGCCACATCCAGACCAAAACCAGCACTGAAATTGTTCTGACCTGCCTTGCAGCTGCCTGGATCCTCTGTCACAGCTGCTTTCATGTCCCTCTTTCCCACCAAGGACCAGGTCTTTGGTTCCTGCCCCTCAAGGCCTGTTAAGCTTTTCTTTTCCTGCCTCTCTTCAAAGACACTGCCTGTGTTTCCAAGCCTTTCATACTTCTCCCTTACATATCCCTGCTCCATCTGGCACTTGCAACACCTTCCAACTTAGATTCATCTGGAATGAATCCAGCAACAGCTTCAGAAATACTGAAGCAGATGCTTTAAACAATGTCTCTTCCACCTTCTGCACTGATGGGGAAGGAGGGAGCTGCCAGACCCTCCTGCCCTCTTCACCAAGGAGCATTCCCAGGTCTGCTGGAGGATGGAGCACTCAGACTGGGGCTGTCACAGCTCTCTGGGGGGCTCTGGGCACAGCCACCAAGTGCTCCTAGGCAGTTCCCATTTTCCTCATTCCCAATCTGTGGCACATCCTCCCTCGCCTACAAACAAAATCCCGTCTGCTCTCTCATTCTCTGCTGCCACCATCTCTCTCTGTTGTTTTCTCCTTCACCACATCCATTGCCAGAAGGCCCAGGTGACACCCAGCAGGTGGGTGCCCCATCCCTGACACAGCTCCCAGGGGTGTCACAGGGACCCTCCCCGATTCTCAGCATCCCTGAAGTGCAGGGCTGGGGCAGTGGCTCCACTCGAGTCCATCCTCGGTGCCGTGGGGAGGAGCAGGAGCTCAGGGCAGCCCAGGATGGGGTGTCACCTCCTCTGGGGAGGCTCAGCCCCGCCTCAGCCCCTCCTGCCTGCCTCCAGCCTTCCTGGACTCTTCCCAGGGATGCTGAGGAGCCTTGGACTTACACATCTTTCACCACCTCCGAAGCTGCTGGCACGACGCTTAGGCACAAACACCCGAGAATATTTAATTATCAATGGCAACACTCACAGAGATCCAAGAATATTTAATTATCAAAGGCATCAGTCACAGACCTCAGCTCCATGCTCACCACTGCCTACTCAGCAGATCCAGCTCGGAATTACTGAGCTACCTCTGTTCTCTCTCTGTTTTCTTTTCATCTCCCCGATTATTGCCGATCATTCCTGGGAAGCTCCATCAGTAATTCAAGCCAGACTCCCAGCCTGGCTCCTGGGCATAGCGAGGGTGTGCTGCAGCATTGATCTGCCTTCCTGTGTGCTGCAATAAATATCCATCAAACTCCTCATCCTTCCCACTTTTAAATGCAAACCTATTACCAAAGAGCCAACCTGAGCCTGCGATGCTTCAAGTGCTGCTGCTTTTTCAACTCCACACATAAAACAGTTCTGTAACTCCCCTACAGATGAAACAGAGGCTGAGTTAATCTGCAGATGGTTTCAGGCTGCACCTCGGATGCTGAGGAGGATGGAGGGAGTGCTCCACCCTCACATGGAGCATCCTCAGGGACTCTGATTCGGAGTGGTTTGGTGCCAGCTGGGACATCCAGGCTGAGCAGGGGCAGGGTGAGAGTTCCCAGGTAATCAGGACCCCGCAGGTTTCCCCACAGCTGTGCCCCTCTGGCACGGTCCTGCAGCAGCCAGCCCTCATGGCAGCTCTGCCAGGACACGGCTATGGATGCACCCTGGTCACACAGCTGAGGGGTTCCAACGGCTGGGAGGGTTAAAAGAGCATTTGCTCTCTTTTAAAGCACCACAGAGAAAGCTGGAGAGTAAAACAAGAGGGGAAATGAGCAGCAGTCACGGGATGCAGGGAGGTTCCCCTGCTCACCCCTCCACACCCACGGCCGGTGCCTCGGCTGCCAGGACGGATTCAGGAGCTGCAGCTCCCAGAGGGATGTTCTGCAGCACCAGGAGGTCAGGCCCTTGTTCCCTCCAGCATCCCCCCTCACAGCTGGTGAGGAGCCCGCTACAGCCACTGGAGCAGCTCTCATTAAGTCAATCATTATTTATCCCAGGCTTTGAGTGGCCACAGGACCCCGGGGCAGCAGCTGTGGGAGCCAGCCCAGCCCAGCCCGAGCTCCCACACTGGCACTGAACCCTGGTCCTCAGAAGTGCCCTGTGACAACTGGCAAGTGGCACTGGGCAGATGCCAGCCCCTCACACCTGCCAGCAGCCTGGGGGTGACCCCCTTCCAGGACAGAGCAAAACCTCCTGGCCAAGAACACGCTGGGATTTATTCTGCCTCCTGCTCATCTTCCAGAGCCACCCATTTGCCATCTGTCCTAGCCAGGAACAGGAGTTTGGTCAGCAAACAAAGGGAAATGTGGCACCTGGAACAGCCCTGGCAGTGCCCAGAGTGGACAGGACCGTGGGCACAGTGGGACCCAGCAGAGCACTGGGCATGGGCCACGTCCCTCCCTGAGCAGCCCCGCACGCCCCAGGCTGATCCTATCAAATCCCATAAAAGCTGCATCTGCAGGCAGCAGGTAATTGTGCAGGAGTGAGAAGGAGCCCTCGTGCATTTAAATGCTGAATTAAGCCTTGAGAAGAGAAAATCACAATTTGGGTAGAGCCCCAGCCCAAGCTGCTGCCAAGCCCCTCCTTCACAGGAGCTCTGTCACAAAGTGCCTTACGTGTAATTAAATGATACGGATAATAAAAACCAGGAATCAAAGGGAAGGCAAAATAGAGGTTTGAAGGTAAAAGATGTTTTCAGATCTGATTTCAAAATGATGGTGCATAAATGGAAAAGCAAATTTAACAATATTTCTGTACTCTATCATTAGGAGAAAATGAGAGCGATTTGCTTATCGCTAAACTGCACTTTTTAAACAAAACCACCACTTAAAACAAAACGTGTCTTTGATAGAAAGACCATCAAAGCTGGGTTGTTCACAGCCAGCCACACTGAAGGGAGGCTTCAGGCAGGCTGTCCCGTTCTGCAGGCTGCAGACCAGGCTCTCTGTGTCCCAGGGGAGGGCAGGTGCCCTGCTGGCACCGGGACACTGGCACAGGGAGCACAGGGGGAGAAGGGGAGGCTGCACCTCCAAACCCAGCAGAAGGGCACCCTCAGGGGGCACCGAGGGCAGGCTTGATCCACCACAAACCCCTTGGCCAAAGGTGGGAGACCTTCCCAGTGCAGCCACAGGGGCTGGGACACCCGGGAGCAGGCTCAGCGCTCCCTGGAACGTGCCAGGCTCAGGAGGTGGCACTGGAAGTGCTGAGCTGAGGCTCATCACGAAGCTTTATGGGTTCAATATAAAGAAAATGCAAGTCAGCTTTTGCTGCCCACGAACACCACGACTTTGTTCTGCATCGTGCCCGTGATCTGCAGCTTCCCACCACGTCCTGGCTCATGGGAAATACACAAACTGCCCAAGTTAAGCAGCATTTTTCTCCTCATCCCTCAGCAGCCCTGGGGGCTCAGGACTCTGTGCCCTGAACTCTCCCTGCAGGGTAAGAAATCTGCTGCATTTGCAAACACAGCACTTGCTCCTGAGCAAACAAAGGAACACACCAAGTTTGCAAGGTGACTCGCCAAAAGCCTCTGTTCGGTACCGATTCTCCCCGCTCCATAAGTTTCACAAGGCAATAAACCTCTTTCATTGCAGCCTCACACCACAGCCTGCCTCCAAACACAGCCAGCTGTGAGGATCCCCACGAGCTGCACCAGGCACCAAGCTTCACGTTCAGTCACTGCCAGCCCGGGTTTAGATTAAGCAGAAATTTTTAAATGATTCCAATACATAAAAATGATGTTAGCAAATGTGTTCTGTCCATATGGTGGCTGAATTGTTCTTTCAAAATTCCCTGCGGTCACTGAAGTACCAGAAACACAACTGATGCCCGGAGTCCTCCTGCACCTGAAGCACCCTGAGAAACCAGGGCTGGCCCACAAAACCCCACTGAAGGCCATGTCCAGGGGAAGGCGTCCCTGCCTGCCCGTGGAACAAGGTGATCTCTAAGGTCCCTTTCGAGCCAAACCACTCTGACACAGATCACCCCAAATCAAACTCGTGCTCAGCTACCCGACTGACCCCACCCCACAGCCACAAATGTCAGGGCTGTGGTTCCTCTGCCCCAGGTGTGCTGTAGAAAACCAGCAGCACCCACAGACTGTCGTGGCTGGGGGAAGGCTAAGCAGGAGTAGAAATGCAATTTTCAAAGTTAACAGCACACACAGCCCAGGGTGCCACTGTCCTGTTGCTCCTGGGGGGAAATCAGAGACCAATGAGCAGTTTCCTGGTCTGTGAATAAAATCACAGAATTGATAAGGATGACAAAGATCTCCAAGATCCCTGCCAACCCAGCACCACTGCTGTGTGCACCACGAAACCACCACAGCAAGTGCCACATCCACAGGATTTGAACACTTCCAGGGATGGAGACTCTACACCTCCCTGGACAGCTGTGCCAGGGCTGGACAGCCCTTTCCAGGAAGAAACTGTTCCTAATATTCAACTGCAAGCTCCCCAGCACAGCCTGAGGCCGTTCCCTCTCCTCCTGTCCCTGTTCCCTGGCAGCAGAGCCCGACCCCCCCCGGCTGCCCCCTCCTGTCAGGGAGTTGTGCAGAGCCACAAGGTCCCCCCTGAGCCTCCTTTGCTCCACAGATCCCCAGGAGCTGTGCCTGTCCCGCTGCAGACCCCATCCCTCGCCAGGGGTGCAGGGCTGATGCTCACTGAGCCCCCGGCTGCTGCAGAACGCCCAGCACGGGACAGGCAGAGCACTGAACTGCTTCCCAAAGCCAGGCCTGAAGCCAGCAGCCTCCAGGGAAAGCAGGAATGCTCGAGCACACCAGCTCTAAGAGATGTCAGAGTACCAAGAGGCTTTTGATATATATTTAATTGCTAAACTCAAAGAAAGCCCAAAAGCAACCCAAGGTGAAGAAGGGAGATGAGAGATTCAGCTCGGAGAACTCCCAGAAATGCCAAGGATTGCACATCTTCCCCCACCTGAGTCCTTCAGGCAGCACTTCAAACATGGAACCAAAACCTTGAAGAGGAAGGAGCTCTGACAGAGCTGGGCAAGGTGTGCAGCCTGGGAAGCTCAGAGCCTTCACAGCTGGGGAAGAGGCAGGAGCAGCAGGGATGTTTTCAAAGCACACCAGGATGAAAAGATAAAATTTAAAAAAAAACCAAAAAGAGAAGCAGAGCCACAGGAAGGTAATGCCGGTCCCAGGTCTGTTTGTGGGAACTCAAGATGGACCTCAGGAGGAATTTCTTCCCTGAAAGAGTGGCCCAGCACTGGCACAGGCTGCCCAGGGAGGTGGCGGAGGCACCAGCCCTGGAAGCTTCAAACAATGAGCAGACACTCTCTGATCTGGTTTAGAGGACATGGGGGTTTTGGTCAAAGGCTGCACTTGATGTCCTTAAGTGTTTTCCAACCCTAATTATTCTAGGATGCCCCTCCCTTCCCTCCTCACTGCTCTGCAGCACACACACCCAGAAAGAAAAGCTCATCTGAAATGCTGCGTTCTTTTTCTAGACAAATTTTACACCAAAAATTTAACTGCATCAATTCTTGTAGTCTCTTTTTTATTTTTTTCACTAATGAAGCTTTTCCTCAAACTCGGACAATAAAATAATTCTGCTGTTGAGCAACGTTCCTCATTTACAGGTATCAAAGCACTGAAGGGATTCATCAGAGTATTTTCCAACATCAAAAAAGCCCTTTGAACCAGCTCCCACACCCCCCAAAGAAGCAGGGTCAGAAGCAGCAATGCAGGCAGGAGAGCCAAAAGAGCAGGGAAAGTGAACAGCTTTGAGGGGAGCCTTCCCTCCCTCTGCCCAGGCAGGTGCCAAGGGCTGATCCTGGTCAAGGCCAGGCTGGATGGGGCTTGGAGCAAGCTGGGATAGTGGGAGGCGTGCACTGAGGCCAGGAGCAAAGGGAAGGAGCTTCCCTGGCGCTGCGGAGATGGGAAAAATTCCAGGAGAAAGAAAGAGAAGCATTGTATTAAAATGTATTTCCCTGAAAGCTCAGGATCTCCTCTTGAGAATATCAATAGCAGAAACTACCCTTCTGAGAACACCACAGCGCTGGGCTGGAGAGGAGATCACAGAAATCCTGACAGATCTGTCCCCACTCTGCTCCTCCCTCCCTCCGCTGAGGGACAAAAACAGGAGATGCCACCTTTGTTTAAGGGAGAAGCAGCTTTATGGTGCCTTCAGGAAATACATATTAAAGTTTAATTCTCATAAATATCTTTTACAGCTTGCAGCACTAATTACATTGAATTCATTTAGTTCTGAGGCCGTTAAATAAAGTTTTTCATTGATTTACAGATTATAGGTTGATATATCACAGCAAAGCTCCTTCCTGGTTTATTACGCCCCTAGAAGCCTTTTTAAAAATATTATTCAGTCCAAAATCAATAGTTACACTTGCAAAGGGAAAAACCAGCAATGTGGAAAGGTTCCCAAAGGGAAGCTTTAACCCCGGGGTGAATCTTACCCAGAGCACCAAGAAAACATCCCAGCCATGAAAAATGGGACAAATGAGTGTGGAAATACCTGACCAAAACACCTCCAGTTTGCTCCCTCTCCTCATTTCCTTCCCCACAATAACTTCTTTCCCTTACAGAAGGTGATGAACCACTCCAAGGCTTTTGCACTTCCAAACCAGAACACACCCCAGGTTTTTGGTTGTTGGATTCGTCCCCATTTTGATGGGGTTTTAAACAGTTCTCAACTAAGAGGGGATTCATTTGGAGAAGCATGGCATTTCCCAGAGAAAGGGGGAATCTCTCCAACATGATAATTGTGGGGGAAAGGATGCATGTCCCCAGCCAGGCCTCAGCAAGAGCAGCTCTGTGCGACAGCTCGGAGCGGTGCAGGGGCTGGTGAGTCATCAGCGGCTCCGAGATGCTCAAGGATGACTAATTTGAATTTTAAAAGTGAAAATAAAAGGTTACATGCTTGGGGATGCAGGCCACAGGCAGCTCCGAGGAGATCTGGCAGATGAGAGGGAAGGAAGGAAGGAAACCATTCCATGTGGAGATGACGGGGAGGGCATTTTCCTTGCGAGGGAAGGTCCCTGGGCTGTGCATCCCTGAGCTCCAGCCCCGCCCCCAGGCTCATCCATGGATGCTCTAATCCTGCTGCGACCCCACAGCAATCAATAACCATGGATGAGAAATTACAGCATTTTGCATTGATGCTTTTATGGATTCCTCCCTGGAGAGGGGCAGTGGCTGCAGATGGAGAGACAGGACAGGGGGAATGGCTTCCCAGGGCCAGATGGGATATTGGGATGGAATTACTCCCTGTGAGGCATCCCCCCCACGCCTTCCTCTGCTGTGCATCCTCAGGCCTTTCTCAGTCCTTCAGCTTCCAAGCAATAGCAGAGATATCCTTCACAGCTTTAAAAATGTGGTTAAGGAAAGGTAACTCGGAAACACTGAAGTTTCAGAGCGTATAACTTTCCTGCCATGAGAGTATTTAAATTGCATTTTGCTGCCTATGATGGATCTGTCACCCCAGGAGCAGCAGAGCTCCTGAGCTGGGCTCTGGGAATATTAAAGAAGCTCTGCCACAGGTTCATATATTTCAATCTCCTGTGTCTCGCTGGGCAGGCATTGCCAGGGCTGGCAGCTAAGTGGGTAAAAAATCAGCTATTTATTTATTCCCTCCCCCTGCATGCTCCCAGTAGGAGTATCACAGTCACAGGGCCTGGGACTGAATCTAATAACAGCTCCTCTGATTGTGTTAACTGACTTTTCCTGGGAGAAAAGTGGGAGGTTCTGAACTGACACTTTTATTTGTTAACCCCTGCTCGTGTCGTCACCTCCTGCCGGTGCCCCTGGATTCCAGCACCCCACGAGGGCTGTGGGAGGCACCTGCCATGGCTGGAGAGAGCTGGTGCCCTGCTGAGCCCTGGTCAAGGAGTCCCACACTGGTGTGGGATGGCAGGGACATGAAAGCCCCCCCAGTGCCACCCCTGCCATGGCAGGGACACCTCCCACTGTCCCAGGCTGCTCCAAGCCCCGTCCAGCCTGGCCTTGGGCACTGCCAGGGATCCAGGGGCAGCCACAGCTGCTCTGGGCACCCTGTGCCAGGGCCTGCCCACCCCCACAGGGAACAATTCCTTCCCAGTATCCCACCCAGCCCGGCCCTCTGGAAGCCATTCCCTGTGTCCTGTCTCTCCTTGTCCCTCCCAAGTCTCTCTCCAGCTCTCCTGTTGACCAGCCCAGAGCAGGGCAGATGCTGCTCTTCCTTCCTTTCCTCTTGCACCAGCACAAAGGTGGGACTTGATCTTGGAGGTGTTTTCCAACCTTAATGGTTTCTGTGATTCCACAAAAACCAGGTCAGTGCGTTCTCATTAATGAGCTCATTTGGGCTCACTGACCCCTCGCTGCACTTTGCAGCTTGAACATAAAATGTTGCTATAAATAAGAATGTAACTGATTTTCCCTACCCAGGGAGGACCATTCCAACCTCTCAGGATTATTATTCACTGCAGCTCAGCCCAGCCTGAAGAGGAAATGTTATTACAACTCGCATGATAATGAAGGTTTTTCTTTACCTGAACCCACTTCAGAAAGAACAGTATCAAAAATGGCACTTTTCATCTCAGCAGTGTTTTGCTAGAAAATGTGTACTCCAAACCCCTATAAAAACAGCTCACTTGAAATTAAATCAGTGGCTTCCTACTGTACTCTGTGCCCAAGGCATTAACTTGCTTTAAAGATGACAGCACATGATGGCCCTGCCCCAGTCCCACGGCCACAGCAGCTCAACCAGGGCTACACTCACAGCATTCCTTGTAAAAATTCCCATTCCTCAGATTCCTGGGTGCATCCAGATTCTGATCCCACCTGGAGAGCTGGGACTCCAGGTTTTGGCCAGGTGAAGCTCCAGCTCCTCCACTCCAGGCTGGAGAGAGAGGGGGCACAGCCTGAATGCAGAACCAGCTCCTTGTCACTGTCACCACAGGGCTCCCGTGCAGCCCCCGGCTCACAGCTCCCCCCAGGCAGCGAGGATCAGTCCCTGGAGAGGGCCTTCCTCAGCTGAGGCCTCACAAGCTCTATGAACAACCACATTTAAGATGCTTCTCTTTGCTTTTGTGGATGATTTAACCCTCCTGAAGCAGCAGTTCCCCGGGGGGAAGAAGCGGAGCTGCCCCCATGGCATTGCAGAGTGGTGGATCCTGCCTCCGGCTTCTCTCTCTACCACTGCTAAATACATTTGAGGAGACAAATCAAGCCTGGCTCCTCACCCACATGCACTGCTGGTGGAAGGGATCACAGGGATCAGCAGTGTTGGGAAAGACCTTCAAGATCATGAAGTGCCACCTGGGACTGGCCACTGAACCCCATCCCAAAGCTCCCTGTTCCATGAACACTCCCAGGGATGACCTGAGATGAAAGGCAGTGCAGCAATGTGTGGGCTTGGAAATCATCTCCGGCATTCTGAAATACACACCACGAATATGTGATGCATGGAGAACAGCAGAGAGATCCCAGATCAGCTCCCTGCCCACACCCAGCACTGAGAATATCGGTGTGGATGAAAGCCTCGTGTGTAACCACGCACGGCTGCAGTGCACACCAGAAGTAACCAGGGCTGGTAGCTCAGCAGCATCCTCAAGGGAAGGGGTTTATAACTTCACCATCTACCAGAGGCTTTGAAACTTTCTCCTGAATCATCTCCCTCTGAAGTTTCCTCTCGCTGTCACTGTGGTGAACATTTCAAAGCAGACGTTACGCTTTCATTTCAATTATTCTCTTTCTCTCCCCTCTGTTTTTCAGGGAATGTCAGTTTTCTCCTCAGAATGGTTTATTTTATGGTTTGAGATAAGCTTTTAGGGATATTATAGGGCTGCTAGTCTGGAGCAGGCTCATCACACCCTCCCCAGTGTTTGATGCTGCCCTACTTTGAGGCTGTCTTACACAGACTATATTAAGCACACACATGCAAAAATGTTCTCTGTAATGTCTGGGTGCCTTGGAACGAAACAAGTGGTGAAACAATTCCAAACAGGGCACACGTATCAGACTGACAAAATTATCCCCATCAGCTGGGGCAAGAAACCTCAAATTATCTCATTGATTAAAATCACATCCTTCCTCCTGCTGATCAAACGGATAATGCGCCTTATTTATTTGAAAACAACCAACTCTGCTAAGTAGTGCCTGCTGAAATTGAGCTCTCAAGATGAAATTAATGCCATTTGCTGTTTGAAACTGGAGGAAGGTGCATGTGAAATACCTGTCTGGGGATGCAGAAGGAACATTTAACTTGGAATTCATAAATCCTTCCCTGATACCAGCAAGCTCACCAGAAAGTTCTTGGTAAATTCCTTTAAATTTAAATCTTAAGTGCTCTAAAAATACAAAGCAAAACTAAAGTGGTCTTCAGGTACCAAAGAGGCACCTCAATATCTAAATACCACAGAGCAGCTGTGGCTGCCCCTGGGTCCCTGGCAGTGCCCAAGGCCAGGCTGGACGGGGCTTGGAGCAGCCTGGGACAGTGGGAGGTGTCCCTGCCCATGGCAGGGGTGGTACTGCTGATCTTTGAGGTCCCTCTCAACCCAAACCATCCTGGGATTCCAAGATTGCACGATTCTTCCCTTGACAGAGCAGCCCAAAGGATGGAAACCAACCTGACCCTCAGAAGAACCAGGAGTTCCCCAGCCTTGGCTACACAGGATTTGAGCCTCCCCCTCCAGCTCAAGAGGAGCAACAGAGATTTTGCCATTCTAAAAGTGAAGAACACTGAAAGTTTCTGACAGCAGCGATTCAGTCTTTCAGCTTAATGGAGGAAATGGGGGGGAAAAGCACAACCAAGGACTGGTAGCTATAAAATTCTGTAGAGCAAATGTCAAAGAGTAATTAAAAAGAAGGGAGGATTTCTGTGGACCTGAATGAATAATGAGGAAGGGAGCTACTGTTGAAGTGACACTGCTTAATAATCTCATTGTAAAAACAGAGGAAAGTTGCATTCAGGGGAATTATTTTTTAATTATTTTGAATTGGTAGTTGGAAAATGAAAGGAAAATGGGTGCTTGTGCTGTTAAATGCCACTAATGTACAAGGCTCCTGAACAAAAAGGCTTCTCAATTAAAATACTTGCAATACAGTGCCATTACTTATCAGCTGAAATGCATTTTGTGCTGCCATTCTCTTTGGGAGCACCATTGTTTGCGAACTGGGAAATTAAGAGCCAGATCCATGAACTGCTGGGCTCTCTCCTCCTACAGGACCAGATCCCAGGGCTTCCCTGGGCTTTGTGTAATGCTCCAGACAGAGCTGGGCTTTTCATCTGGACCATCACAGGCGTCCTCTGCCCCACCAATACGAGCTGGGAAGAATGAGCAAGTGGTGGGAAAGGGAAGAATTTTGTTCGTTTATAACACGTTGTTTTCAGAGCAGGAATCAAGCACAACTGGGGGCCTCAGAGAGGAGGAAAGCCAGAAAGGCCAGAGAGGCTTTTCCTCCACAAGTCTGAAATCAAATCCCACTCAAAGCAAGACAGTCCTGTCAGTCTCCCCTGGCAGTCCCTGGGAGAGGTGGCGAGGCCGTGTCCTGGGGACGGGAAGGTGGCAGTGTGTGCTGGCACTGCCAGCTCTCTGGAGAACGCAAATGGCTTTCCACACCTCGGGCAGCTGCCAGGAGAGGCAGGAGCGAGACTGGGACGGGCTCAGTGGTGTTAAACCTGTCTGGTGCCGACACCTGCCCCGAGGGACCCTCCCTGCAGCGGGGGGCACGGGAGGCGAGGCCTGTGCCATGCGGGCATCTGGAGCCATCCTGCCCCAAAGGGGGCCAGCATCATCCTTCCGAGGCCAGGAAAAGCCCGCATGGTGAGAAGCCCTTGTCCTCTCCTGCTGCTCGGTTCCAGAGCACTGGGGAGGGGCTGGGCCGTGACCCCAGCCCACCCAGCGCCCCAGGGAGCCCCAGCAGCGGGAGCCTGGGCCTCAAGGCACCCAGGATGGAGATGAGCAGCACCTTCACACACCCCTCATTCAGAGGAACGAGGAATTCAGCTCATGCAGGCCATGCCCTGATTAAGCACTGGGCTCAAGCAGTTCCAAGGGGGCTTTCCTTGACCTGGCACCTCAGAGCACATCCCAGCCAAACACACTTGATTTTATTAATGTCACGGGGCAAAAGGTGGATGCAACTCCAGGAGCAGCCAGGAAAACGTCTCAGAGCCAGTGACTCACACCCCACTCCCAAATTTGCTCTTTTCTCAGCAAATTGAACATCTGAAACCCAAAGCTGAGCCTCTCCTCCCTGTCAGATGCACTTCTTCCCCCTGCACTAAATTATAGATGTTAGACAATTCTGAGATAGGAGTGTTAATTATTAATAGGAATTACCTGAATTGATTTGCAATTACTGAATATTATTTTCTATTACGTTGCAATAAGACTGCAGGAATTCCATTAAATCCAAAATGAGGATCATCAATTCCCATTAAGACACATGTAAACTGAACACATTATATCTCTGTTGAGGCCAATGATTTCCATTAATTCCCATTTGGAATGGGCTGGAGTGACTCGATGGCCTGTCCCCACTCTGGGCTCTGCTGTGGCAGGGCCAGAGCCCAGCTGCCATCACCTGCTCCACCTAAAAACCCTCTATTGACCAGCACAGCTCCCTGCACAGCAGCTCCCATGACCTCTGTCCCCACACAGGATCCCTCTCCCGAAACCTGACCCATAAAAATTGACACTTTGGGTTCCTTCCTCCCAACAGACAAAAAAGAGAGGGAAAAAACATCTCTCCAATGCCCTTCCCAATGCTTTTCTCATCAGAGACACTGCGACAGGTGCTCAGCACAACTCAGTCATTCCCTGCGTGGATATTTCTGCTTTCAGACTGTAACAGAGCATGTTACTAAACACTAAAATAGTCTTTTATTTCTAAACTTTCTGCAGGAAAGTAAACATTGGATGTAAACAGTTTTTTTCCATCATCTTGAAGTGGGAAAAGACACAAACAGGGCGCCTTTTTCTACTGAGCAGGCCACATAAATCACACACAGGTGGTAAAGCAGAAATATCCAGATGGTTATTCTCTTTTGGTAGTATTATTTTTTTTTTACTGCTTGTGATTCTCGTTTTTAAGCATTATTTTAATTTCTGAAGGGCTCTTTCAACATAAATTGGATGGAATATACAGGCCAGCATCCCAAAGACAAAGCTAACAGATTAAAGCCCCAATAAAGTGAGAATCCTCCCCCAAAATGCAGTGGCAAAAATCTGCAGTCTGGCTACAGCAGGCAGCTTTTCAATAAATAAACCTTATTATTGCTGATAAAAATGCGATGGTATCTCCAGCTCAGCCAGTCTCTGTGACATCAGAGACTCTGAGAGCTCCTGTCAGCGTGAGTCCTCATCCTCAGAGAGGGTCCCAGAGGATCCAGGGGAGAACTTCTCCCTCTGGGTGCTGCATCCACGGGAGGGAACAGCCCCAGAGTCACCGCCCTGCCCCAGAGCCCTTCCACTCTTCACACTCGGCTTCTCCTCCCTCCATCAGCCCTTGATCAATTTTTCCCCTCTCCCTGTGTAGGAGGAAGAGTTTTATAACATCGTGGAGCAGATGGGTGGGATCTGCACGTCCTGTTCCAGCTCCCTGGGATGTGTCTGTGCAGGGAAAAGGGGCGGATACAGGACAAGGATTTGTGCTGACCTGGGATTATTCCCTCCTCCTCATTGCTGCCTCTCTCTCCTTTGGCACCCCCTTGTCTCTCAGGTCAGAGCCATTCCCTGTAAATCCCTGATTTTTACATTTTTTGTGGCTTTGGATAGTTACCAGTTATTTGGGACAGTGGTTGGATGAACTTGAAGATCTTGGCTTGCATCTCCTTCAATCTGACCAAGCCTGGCCCAGTGCAGGAAAACTGGAGGGGACACTCAAAACTGGGGCAGTGGAGGAACAGGGAAAGTGAAAGGAGTGAGGAACAGGCCGCAGCTACACTGAGAAGCACCTTGAAGGCAAAAAGCCAAAGGAAAGATGATAAACAAACAAACAAACAAACAAACAAATAAATGTTGGTGAATTGCTCTGAGCAGGGGACACAGTCAGGTTTGCTGGAGCAGCTGTTTCTGAATGTGGGATTCTTGTTCTGTCAAGCCGGGCAGGTTGCTCATGGAAATGAAGATTGAACCCACTCGGAGAGGTCAGGACTGAGCACACCAAGTCCAGACTCCTCCCCAGGGAGAAGTGCCTGGCACTCAACTGAATTAAATCCCAGTGACAGGGGGAAGCAATAAAGCAGCAGCAACCCAGGGACAACGGTTCAGTGGCAGATGCAGAGCCTGTGAGGGCACGAGGAAGCCCCAAGGAGGGACAGCAGAATTCGGTGCAAAATCTCGAAAATTTAAAGAGATGTAGCTGAGAAACAGAACCCCCCTGAACCTATTCTGTGTGTTACCCTAAAAACCTACAGATTTGGGATTCCTGGGACAGCAGGCACTACACACAAAATGGGAGATTCATTTACAGATTTAAGATCTCTATTCCACAGAAACCCAACATCCTTTCCCACAATGCACTAAACCCAGTAACTTTTAAAATCCCTTGGAAAAACAGAAAGTTTCAGTCAAGTCAGGCCTTAGCGATCATCTAACCTTGAGAAATTGCATCTTTTTTTTGGATGGACTGTAATAACTTCTGAGTGACATATCTGATCCACTCAGGAATGTCTGGGAATTAAGCAGGCATCAGTAGGCAGAGTCCAATTGATTTTGGAGAAAGCCAGAAAAGAGCAGAGTAAATGAGGCACATATTACTCTCTTTATCTGGTTAGTAGATTAATTTCCTCCAGCATCTCTGTAATCATTTATAAATAGCTGATGGCAGCTTTAGAAAATAAAAAGAAAAGAAAAATCAGTTCAAACTGACATCTCAAAGCCTCACTGCCCATGGAGAGAAACTTAACGGGATCACAGCACGGGGTGAGGGATGTGGGGAGCCAGGCTGGGGCTGCTCTCACGGGATCATTTCAGTGGGAAAAGATCTCCAAGATCATTCAGTCCAGCCTTGGGGGCTGATCCACCAATTCCTTTGGGGGAACTGGGCACGCTGGGGCATCCAGTGAGAATCCAGAGGCACCTCCCTGGGACCCCAGGGCTGCTGCACCAGAGCAGCAGCACAGAGAGCCCAGGCCCACCCTGGGATCCTTAAATTGCTCTTTGGGAGGGCTGTGAGTTCAATCCACAAGAAGCAGGAGGTGTCTACTTCTGTGTTCCCATATATTCAGCGTTGCCCAGTGGAATTTCAGAGTCTGCCTTTCCCTGCTCTGACAGAGACCTTTTCTGGGCAGTTCTATTCCTCAGCAAAACAAATAACTCTGAAATCCTCTCTGGCTGCCTGATGTGAATTAACCCTTGAGACAAAGCACCTGTTTATGCAACATTAAAGTTACACTGCACATAAAATGCTTCTTGCAGGGAGTGATTGGGCACCAGGAGCCCTCCCCTCCACACAGCTGAGAAACATCCAGCACTCAGTGCTGGTATCATCATTCACGTGGACTCCAAGATGTTTTCCTGCCAGAGGAGTGTGTTATTCCAAAGGAGCACCAACATGCATGGAAATTGCCTCTGTTACAGCAGAGATCCAGTGCCACACCAGTAAAATGAGTTCCACTTTTTGAGATTCTTGGCTGCAGCCTTCCCAGAGCTCCCTTCCCACCTAATGCTGATCATTAACATGTTATTTATTTCTTATTTACCATTTGCCCTCATGAATCCACCCCCTCTGAGCAACCTGGAGCTCATCTCGCTGGCTTTGCTGGCAGAAGTCTCTCCCAGAACCCAGATGTATCTTAAGTACTAAGAGTGATCTACTAATGGCTTTATGGGGTTAATTAACTGTTTCTTTTTCGAGATAACAGAATTCGCAATGAGGAACATTATCTTTAGTGCTACCTCTGCAAATGGAGAATGCAGGATAATTGGTACTGCCTTGGATTGCCCATCATGCACAAAATTAAGGCAGGGAATTTACACACAGTGATTACCATTGGCGTTTTATCACCTCCCATTCTTATAATGGATTGCAATTCACACAATGGAGGTACAGGAAAACTGCTCTCTGTCTTTCCCTAAACTGAGGACTCTGCTACAAGGCCCCATCTTTATCCCTCGAGGGCTTCCCTGCTGATTAGCAGCCCACATTTCTCCCAAACCTGGTGAAAGCATTAACCGCACTCTGCATCATCCTAAAGCCTCGAGGAACATTCAATAGGATATAAAGTGATGCTCTATCAATTTGGGAGAGTCCAAAGGTTATGAAATGCCTTACACTTCATTTAAGCTAAAACCCTTGAAGGGCCTGTAATGCTGCAGGCCAGAGATGCTGACAAGCAAATCAGGTCACAAAACCCAAACAACTGACAGGAAACCAACAATGAACTTGTTTTGTTGCTAAGTGCAGCAGGAAATGCACGAGCACCTGGATTTTACTGGAGGGAGTAACTTGGTGCTGTGGGTGCAGCTTCTGTGTCCCTCTGACCCTGAGCCTGCTGTTGTGGGATCCCACACTGGTGGGTTGGGAGGGACCCTAAAGCTCCTCTCATCCCACCCCTGCCATGGCCAGGGACACCTCCCACTGTCCCAGGCTGCTCCAAGCCCCATCCAGCCTGGCCTTGGGCACTGCCAGGGATCCAGGGGCAGCCACAGCTTCTGCAGAAACCCGAGCTCCCTTACAGAACCCCCAAGCTGAGCTATTGCTCAGCAAATCCTGACAATCCAAACTAGCCCTAAAAGGGAAAAAAACCCCATCACGGCACTACTGTGAGGAAAGGCAGAGTGCAGTTGGAGGAAGGACTGCTGCAGGTTTGTGTCAGAATGAGGCACACAGGCAGAGCCCTCCCTGCTCTCCAGGAAGGGAGCCTCGGTGGCACTGACGGTCTGCTGGAATTGCCCCTGTGCAGAGCCCTCCCTGCTCCACATTCCAAGCTCTCCAGGAAGGGACCCTCGGTGGCACAGCGACACAGACATTCTGCTGGAATTGCCCCTGTGCAGAGCCCTCCCTGCCCCACATTCCCCTGCCACAAACCCAGGGCTCTCCGAGATGCTCCGTGTTCCCAGCCATGTCCCTGCCCCAGGGGTGGCTGTGATGTCCCCAGGGCTGTGCCAGCAGAGCTGTGAGCCAGGGCTCAGCTGGGCACTGCAGGGATGTGGGTTTGTCCCCTCAGGACTCAGCTCCTCTCCTGCCAAACGGCAGCACCTGGCACCAAACCAAATCCAAAGGAGGCAGCGTGAAGATGCTGCTTGCTCCAGGAATACATCTACATTTATGGACTTCTTTTCCATAAAAAGCAGAAACAAAGCTTGACTGGGGTGTCTTTTCCTGCAGAAAGATGAGTGTTCACACTTGGTCTAATTCAGCAGAGTTTTCCATCAATATCCATCCCTGCAGGCAGCCCTGCCACAGCTCTGGAATCTGCAGCCCTGACTCCTGGAGCAGCAACAGCTCCTGCCCAGTTCACAGTGCCTCAGTTTGCCCTGGCAGTGCGAGTGCCACACAGGAGCAGTTCAGAGACTGGCCTGGCCCATCTTTATTTGGGTAACAAGTGACACAAAGAGCAGAGCCCAGCCCACAGCACCCATGCAGGCCAGTCCTGGACAGGGATGCACCCTGCTCCTGCTCTGCTTTAGCCAAAGGAATTCCTTCCCCCACCCCCAAATCCCTCTGTGGGTGCCAGCTCTGATCATTCCAGAGCTGCCAAACCCTGCTGTAGTTTGGAAAAGCTTTTCTTTATAACCCAGGTGGCTGCAGCTCCTCACACCACAGGGATAACCCAGGGACCTTCTCTGCTCCTCGCTCCCTTCAGTTAGGTGTGAAAACACTTAGAGCCTGTGCCAGGGCCTCCCCCACCCTCTCAGGGAAGAAATTCTTCCCTCTATCCAACCTAAATTTTCCCTGTATTTATTCCTCTGAGTTTAAACCCCAAGCAGATATCACCACCTCCTCCCTTTATCCTCACAAAGACAAAGTGCGTGTGAGACACAGCAAATTCTCTTCAGGATATTGCCCCATCCTGGAAAATTATGACAAACAATTTCTGAGCACAGCAGAGTCAGGTATGTGCCATTTGTTGTACTCCTCCCCTCACTGAAAGCTTTCTGCATTCTCCTCATCTTTGTCCCCCGGTGACAAAGATGGCAATGAAGCTGCAAAATAAGCTGAGTGCAGTGTAACTACAGCTGAAGGGTCCCAAATTAAATATGAGCAGTGTACAATTTAATCTGTTTTCCTTTTTCCTACAACTCATAAAAAAAATCTTAAATCTGCAGTTTAAGACATCAGCAAATTCTCTAATTGCTTTCCAGAACCATTGTTATTTTATGAAGAGACTCTCCATCCTCCATGTTCTACAGCTGGAGAATTAAATTACCCTTCACAGGCAACGTGCACAGGAACCACAGCCACATTTCTGAAGAGACATCGGGATATTGGGGAGGAATTGCTCCTGTGAGGGTGGGCAGGCCCTGGCACAGGGTGCCCAGAGCAGCTGTGGCTGCCCCTGGATCCCTGGCAGTGCCCAAGGCCAGGCTGGACATTGGGGCTGGGAGCAGCCTGGGACAGTGGGAGGGGTCCCTGCCCATGGCAGGGGTGGCACTGGGTGGGCTTTAAGGTCCCTCCCAACCCAAACTGTTCCAGGACTGGAGATCTCCGGATATCCAGGTGTCTGAGGATGCTTTCCCCAGTCCCATTCCAGCAGCAGATCCCTTCCAGCAGGGAACCCCCCTCAATCCACTGCAAAGGCTTCCCTTGGCCTTGTCCCAGGCAAACCCAGGCAGAACCAGGCTGCTGGGACTGTTGGGACTATTCCCTTCCCAGCAAATCCAGGTCATCTGCACACAGATGACCTCATCCAACGTTTTGCCTTTTTGAGCCAGTAATTCGTGGCCATTTTCTCTTCTCTCTCACTGCAACTGGTCAATTTTCCAGGACTGCTCTGTGCCTTCTGCCCCAGCGAGGCTGTTCCTGCTCAGCCTCCATCCAGCCACCATTCACCCCCCCTCACCAGTTTTTTTCCACCTCCGGTTGTTTCTCACCCCCTCTGGGGACAGGCAGCACATCGAGTCTGTGGAACCCCCTGGAGCAACCTGGTTTTGCTCCCCTCTGTGTTTTGATCATTGTTTATTTCCCTTCTTAGACACCTGCTAACTTCTCCAAACTCCTTTATGGTTTTAATCATAAATCAAAGCCTGCCTTGATGATCCCTCATCCTTGGAAGACACTCTCCCTCTGCCATGGTGCATAATTAACTCATGGTGACAACTCCCTCTTCCACAAACTTCTGCCTCCTCTTTGAGTCTGCCTAACAAATGACAACAGTTAAAGCTGGCCTTAATTAATACATTGCTCTTATGAATTTACTCAAAGGTGTTGCACCATCCTCAGTATCAGGATTTCCACAGCCTTCCCATGAATATAACAACTGTCAATTCATTTCTGTCAGCATTATTTCAAACAGAAGTTTAGGAACACAGGCACAAACTCAAGTGCGTCATTGCAAATCTTGGCAGAAAATTCTTTGATCAGATCCTTATAAATCCTCATCTGTGCTGCCATAGATTCATTTGGGGTTTGTGCTAATTCACTGCAGAGTCCTGTAATCCCTTGTCATAAATATGAAGGATTTCACCCAGCCTATTAACCTGCAGAATTACAGATTGCCAGAGAGTAAATCATCCCCCTTTTCCACTCACACCAACAAAAGGTTGAGAAAAATTACTCATTCATTTTTATAATCCTTTAATTCTTGTAGATGTTCCTCTGGAAATTGATTTAAATTGATGAGTCATAGGGCACGATTGGTGTAAATCTGTCAAGCTGAAGACGTTGCCTTCGATGGAGCGATCTCAGCACCCAGCCCCGTGCCTACCACAGCTCATCCCTTTGCCAGGTCTGACACACTGAAAACTCAGGATCCGGCTCCTGAGGCTGGCAGAGCAAATGGGATTTAGTTAGGTGAAGTCTGACCTGTCCTGACACTTATTTTTCTATTGCTCAGATGGACGAGGAGGGCAAGACAGAGGCAGAAATTCCCCTTCTGCCGGTGTCAGTGGCTCTGTGCTGGCCTGACACCCTGTGCCTGTCACACATCCCAGGGACAACGTGCAGCCATGACATCCCACAAAATTCCCCTGTGGGGAAGCCCCAGGTCACCACACACAGCATCTCATCCAGCTCCAGGCAGACCCCACAAGTGAGCACCTGAAAGGACTCAGCATTAGCCACAGAAGGAAAGCACTTCCCAGCTCTTCACCTCCTCTGCTCTCTCAAAATAATCCCAAGAGGTTTTATCCTACTCTGGGTTATTGCCGGTCAGCTGCTTCCCAGGAGATATCTGCCTGATATAATTCACACAAGGATAAACAAAACCAACCTCCTGACTTGATCATAATTACTCTTTTCCTTGTTTTGTGACTAGAGAGGATCTAAAATGCAGAAAAGATGATGAAAAGCTACCAGCTAAGCCTGAAAAATCTCTTGCAGAACCAAGACTATTAAAAATAATTTAGTTGTCAGTATCACATGAAGTTACCACCCTCTGCTGCTGGGAGTGGACTTCCAGCCCATGCAGCAGTGCCAACACACAAATACCCACACTCAGCTACAAAAATGCCTTAAAGTGCCTCCCATCTCATCTGGACACGTTTTACACTCAGCTACACATTGAACACGAGCAGAGCACACGAATGCCACGTGCTGGCCAGGACGTCCCTGAGCCCCCGGGGACAGTGGCCAGCAGGAACAGGAGATAAATGCAGCCCCCACAAGCTGTGAGGCAATCAGGTCATTTCTAACAGAGACACGCTGGCACTGCCATGCAGGGGGATTTATAACTCACATTAATATTACCAGGTTTTGTTCCAGATGCTGCTGGAATATTCAACGCCTGGCACTCCGTGTTGGCACAGCACAGCTGCCTGTGCCCGAGGGTCCCAGTGTGTCACCTGTCCTCAGCAGGGACTGCCACGTCTGCATCTGCTCCAGAGCCAACCCAGAGCCCTTCTCCACCCTCCTGAGAGCAGGGCAGCTGCTCCTCCCAGAGCCCAGGACACTCCCCTGCCCTGCCACAGTGTCCGGTGGGACACAGTCACCCTCCTGATCCCTGCTGGGACACTGTGCCATCCTCCCAGCCCTTCCTGGGACACCGTGCCACCCTCCCAGCCCTTCCTGGGACACCGTGCCACCCTCCCAGCCCTTCCTGGGACACCGTGCCACCCTCCCCCAACACCTCCAGGCCCTGACCACGATTTTCTGTTTAAAACCCCATGAGCCTTCAAGTCCAGAAACTACCTCAGGGCTCTTTCCCTGGGCGTGCAAAACACTTCTCTCAAGCTGTGAACTTCCAACACAGCCCCAGCTCCCGTCAGCTGGATGTACAGCCTGTAATTACCCCCAGCAATAACTGCCTTCTGCAAGGGAATCTCTTCTAGTTTTAGTTTTTTCCCCTGTGCTGAAAACCAATTCATCATCAGGTGGACAAGAGCAGTGAAATTCCAATTAAACATGCAATAAATTTCATTTTATTCTTTCAGCACAACTTTAGCACAAGGAGTGGCCACAAGTCCTGAGAGCCAGAGCAAGATGAGCTTCAAGGTGGAAGGTCTCTACCAGACCTGGAACTGACATCAGTAAATCAAATAGATGTGAGCAGATCAGGTCTGCTGTGCTCCCACTGAAGCCAATAAACAGGTGAGATCCCACAGTCTTCAAGGGGGCACCTTGAGGTCCTGGAGACTGAGCCAGACAAGTCCTGCTGCAGCCCTGTCTGCGCCTGGTCAACCAGACTGAACGTGGGTCCCAAAACACAGCCACAGGGTCATTCCATCTGGAAAAGCCCTCCAAGGCCATGGAGACCCAGCTGTGTCCCATCCCCACCCTGTCCCCAGCCCAGAGCTCTGAGTGCCACCTCCAGACCTTCCTTGGGCACTCCAGGGGTGGGGACTCCAAGCCCCCCTGGGCAGTTCCAAAGCCCAACCAGCCTCCAGCAGTGACCCCTTACAGCCTGGGGCAGTGCGTGGCTCATGGTGATGAGGAGTTTGCTGTGAGACAAGGCACAGACAAAAATACAGGACAGAGACCCAGCTGGAACAGGAGAGGGCCTGACGTGAAAGCCACTGACAGCCTCAGCAGGAGGAGGGTGTAATGACCATCCCTGAAGATATTCTTCCCTCTTCCTCCCCTGACACAGTTTGGAGTGATCTCTGCAGTTTCACAGGAGGGTTGTGCCCACAGCTGGTGTCCCACAGCCCTGCCTCGTGCCCCTGGCCTCGCCCCACAGGTGCTGCCCATGTCCCCAGCAGAGCCAGGGGACACTTTCAGCAGCAGCCACTGGTGGCAGCCCAGGCTTTCAGGGGAACCAACACGGCTGGGCACCAGCAGCAGCGTCTGCACAGCAGCCAGGAGGGGCTGAGGGAGCCCCTGGGGCAGCTGTGCAGCCCTGCCCACACTGCCACGGGTGAAACCTGCCAGGGACGTGTGTGTTTGTCGGCAATCCTGCCCAAAACACAGCCTGCTCCAGGCCACCTGTGCTCCCACGAACAGCCGGCTGCACACACCGAAATCTTGGAAGAAGCAAAGCAGACATTCCCAAGCCCAGGTCCAGCAAAGAGCCAAGGGACCCACCCGGGAGCTCGGAGGAGGAATATTCCAGGCAGCCCAAAGCCCTGTGCATACTAATTCACTGTGGAAACCAGGGCCCTGAGAATGAGCAGAGCTGACACACGGACTTGTGACACGGCAGAGCTCAGGATGTGTTACACAACAGCTCCTGTCAGCTCTGCTGGGCCATCACTGCCCTGTCCTGCACAGCTCCCACAGCAGCTCTGCCTCCACGGCTCTCCGACAGCCAGGGGAGCAGCAAGACAAGCAAACACCAGCCCTTCCTGCTCCTTAGGAACCCAGCCAGCCCTCCCAAATCTCCTAATTGACAAGAGCTAAATCAGTAACGTGGCCTGATATGCGCACAGCTCCTGGAGAGCTTCTGGGGGAAACAGCCGGCGCACACTCCCTGACACTCCTGATTTCCCAGTCTCTGATTTCACGGGGAAAGAAGAGATTATGGAGTATCCAATGCTGCAGTCAGTTAGAGTGTAAGTCATTCTGGAAAGAGACAAGTCACTTTTCCGTAACATTACGCTAAATCAATAAAATTCTTCTCAAAAATGATCTTTCCAAAGCGGATAGTCTGAATGATGTCTGCTCTGAAATCTGATGAATGCAATACACGAGTACTTTGTGCATCCGATACCGCGACTCTCAGATGCAACTCCAGCACAGCATGGAAATTATAAACTTCCTGACTGAAATTAAAATTGCTTGCCTTAAATCCTGCTCACAGAATCCTGAGAGCGTCACAGTGAAATTGCTCCACGTGTTAAAATTGTTCCCAGGATCCAAACCCAGCTGGCAGGACCCAACCACCAGTCCCTGGCCGCCCACCCTGAGCAGAGACAGTAACTCCCCTTCAGAAGGATCAGATTTACCCAGGGAGGCTCACTGGAGACACAGCAAGCAGGCAAAAGGCAGAAAGAGGAGGGGCAAGGAGAGAGACTCCAGTGCTGGACAGAGCTCCTGAATTTGGTTTATCACCAGCAACAACTGGACCCTTCCTCAGAGAGCTGCTCCCACAGCAGAGGGCCCCCAGCCAGGCTCCTGTCACCAGGGAATTGCTTTTCCAGGCAGCACAGCCCCATTTAGCACTCAGCCTGCAGGAAGGATAATGCAAACAGACTTCATTGCTACAACTGACTGACTGGGAGGACACAATTCTCAATAAATCTAATATTTCCAAGTGCTCTTCCTGCCAAAGCAGCACTTTGGATTTGTGTCGGTTACAGAAGCGAGCAATAATGCATTTTAGATCTAATAGTCTCTTCAGCAGAGGCACCTCGGAGTGCTTTGCCAACACTAAAGAACTACAATGCAGGAGAGGAGACACTCATGGACAGATTGCTTCCCCCGAACCGAAACAGAGCAGCTCCCCTCAGGCTGAGGGAACAACTTCCAACGCCCACCTTCTGCACACACATCAAACACCTCAGGATTCAGAGGGAAACTTGTGCAGAGAGCCTGAACTCCTCGAGCTGAGACTCCAGCAAACACATCTGCTCCTCAGAGAGCAGCCAAGGAACCTTGAATGACTCCCGGGATCGCATGAGAGATTACAGCAAAAGCCTGGGCTTTAAAAGCCTCTCTGGCTGTGCTGGTTTGCTGTGGAAATGTGCAGTCACCAGCACTACAGCTGTGAACACTTCCCTGCTCCATCCAAAGCAGTCAGGCTAAACAGGGATGACAAAACCAACAAAGGCTGCCTCGCTCCAGAGCCGCCCTGTCCCTCCCCCGGGAGGCAGGATGGCAGTGGATGAGCTGGAGTGCGCAGCATCAGCTGGGCACGGGCACAGGCAGACACCTCTCACACATGAAATACAGCACTGCTCGCTCGGTGCTGCTTTCAAGAGCACGGAGTGACTCCTCTCGAGCCACGGCAGCGCCGCAGGGCGAGGCAGCTGAGGGGCCGCCAGCTCGGCAACACACAGCAGCCCTGGGGTCTGACAGCGACTGGGATGAGAATGCCATCCCCAGGGAGGGAGGGAGGGAGGGAAGGGGCCGCTCAGCCTCCCACCGGCTGGCTGGCTGGGCTGCTCCCCGGCCCTCCGGAGCCCAGAGAATGATAGATGGGATGAATCTATGGCTGTTGCCTCAAGCGCTCGACAGCGGGGAGAGTTATGTGACACTTTATCATCAGTATGGATTCCACAGAGCAAGAAACTCGGGATGGCCAAAAAATAATCTCCCATTCATCAGCCGGCGCTCCGGGAGCCACAGCAGCCGCGAAGAGCACAATGATTTTTGATGTTCATTGACTCTCATGCAGCTCCTCGGTTCAAAGGAAGAATGGCTTCTTATTCTTTTTGATTTCTGGATCACAAACACCCTTCCTCCTCACAAACTCTGCCTGCAAGGGCTGCAGTTCTGCTTTGTCCCCTGCTCCACCTGACTTCCCCCTCATTTTTAAGTATAATGGATTTTTTTTTTCTCCATCTATAAAAATAATATTGGCAGCAACACTTGACCAGAGCTCTTGGCTGCTTTTCCTCACAGAATTTGCTGTGACTCGAGGGTGCCTTTGCTCCTGCCAGAGCCGAGTCCCAGCAGCTCCTGGGCTGCAGGACCAACACCTCAAACACTGATGTCAAACCCTGTCACATCTTTATTTTTGGCACATCAAAGATCGTATTTCTATTGCTGTCTCCAAAACTTTCAGGGGCTTTACAGCCAACACAGCAATGATAACCTACATGGATGATCAGTGTTCTCTTAATGAAAGACATTCCAAGATTTATCTATAAAAGATGCAAAAATAACTCCTCACACTGCAGGAGTTTTGATAACTAAATTTATTTCCTTTTCTCCACACTTAACCTTGGGAATGTACTACTGCAACTAATGACTGCTAAAGAGAAGGGAAGAGTTGAAACCTGAATGATATTGCTCCCTCGATTGCATGGAGAAATGGATTTAAGAAGTTTACAGGATTGTTTGTTTTGGCTCCAAGCCGGGGGAGCGCTGGGAGCCACGCCGTCCCCTCCTCGCTGCGTTAGGGATGCCACCACAGCTGTTGTGGCTGCATTAGGGGGCAGGGAAAACCTTCCTGGAGCACCGGCTTTGTGGGACAAGGCAAACACCTCCCTAAAATTTCAAGTTTAACCGATGGGTGTGGGGGGCATTAAAACTTCACAATTAAAGCCTGCATCCTTTTTTTGTTGTTGTTCCACAGAAAAACAAAATAGAGGGGAAACTGTGCCTGGTGCCAGAGGAGCTTGGTAAATACAGGCCTGGAAGAGTGGTAGTGCTTTGATCACTGCTTCCCTTATCAGCCTCCGTCTGGTATTACAGCCTAAGCTCCTTACGGGGAGCTTTTCACTGCCCTGCATTCTGCAAGAGCTGCCTCAGGTCTTAGAGAAAGGTTTAATCTTCAGACCACTGAGAAAGGCAATGCCACTCTCCCTCTGCCTTGCTCCAGAAGGTGGAATCCTGGCAAACAACATCACTGTGCTTTGCTGAGCTGCCCAGGCACGATCCTGGCTCGTGGGGCAAACAGCCTCCCTCGGGCGTGCTGCAGGGCATCGGCACCCACTGCTGCTGCCCCAACAGCAGCAATGCCCGGCATTAATTAACCAGCTGCAGTAATTAGTCTCTGAGCCGGGCACACTCTTCCCCCCCCAAGTTCAGCAGTGGCACAGAGCCTTTCCCACTGGCCAGGGCGGCGGCACGGCTGACAGAGCTCAGCCCCAGCCAGGGCTGTGCTGCACATCCCGAGCGGAGCCCGAGTCACTGCCAGCCCGCCCGAGCCCGCTGTATTTCTGTTAAATAACTCCGCTGCGGAGATGAGAGCTGAGGGGAGGCTCGTTTGAGAGCCGCGCAGCCGAGACAGGGAAGTTTGCAGCCAGTTCCACTAATTAGATAATACATTACAATGAGGGCACTATTTCACTCCTGACACTTTATTTTCCCTCTCCACAGCCACATTTCCCTCTGTACCCAGCATCACTCACCACGGTGAAGGGCAATTTGATGCCAAGGAAATCAGGAGTGAGAGAGAGGCACATAAAGCACGAAGAGGCGCATTAGGAGCGGGGAGAGCCTATTTCTTAATATTTCCTTCCTTCTTATCTTGCCAATGACATTAGATTGGGCAGGCAGAGGGCTCCATAAAACATATAATAAACAATTAGGAGCACCACAGCCTCTCCTAGCCATTTGTCTGGAGCTCTGTGCTAGGTGGCTCCAGCAATGCATGAAACGTGTCTGTGGAACTGTCCCAGGCTGCTCCAAGCCCCGTCCAGCCTGGCCTTGGGCACTGCCCGGGATCCAGGGGCAGCCACAGCTGCTCTGGGCACCCTGTGCCAGGGCCTCCCCACCCTCACTCAGGAATTTCTTCCCAATATCTAAATTAAATCTGACTGAGAAAACCTACATTAGAAGCTGACCAGTTATCCCCATCCATTTATTTATTTAACTGGATTCTTCAGGATCCACATACACGGGACTCACTCGAATGAACAATTACATAAGGAGAATAAATCCAGCCATAAACTGCCCACACATGGTAAAGAACCTCTTCAAATTACATGGGAAGAGCCTTAGTTACAACAGTACTTGAGAGGTTCTTTTAAAGACAAAACTATATCTAAAATCAGTATTTTCCTTCACTGCCAGTATCCCACACTGGTGTTTCTGAACAGGTTAGAGAAGCACCTCAACACAAGGGATGGACACCGCAGTGAGGAGTAGCTGAGCAACCCAGGTGATGCTCACATCCTCAGCACATCCTGACCCAGGCAATCTCCATCCCTGGTGAAAGTACAACAGCACCACGAAGGCAGAGCCATGTGACACAGCACCAAGCTCGGGAGCAAGGATGCTGACACGAGCTTGAAGAAAGGGCAAAACAACTGCACCCTCAGAATTTAATTACACTGTGAGAGAGCTCAGTGTATTCCCAAGGCTGGAAGTGGCTGGGTGTTTGATTAAGGCTGTGTTAGGTGTCAGAATGGCGAGTGCTGGGTCAGCCTTCTGTCATTACCTTAAAGGGGATGGCACTCAGAGGGAGCTGCTGCCCCTGGAACCAGCACAGGGCCCTGACAAACCGTGCTCAAAACAGAGCTCAGGGGAGGAGACACATCCCCAACTGCCTCAGCCCCAAAGTGCCACAAGGGGGGATGACAGGGAACCAAACATCTCTGCAGAGCAAGATTTATACCCATTCACCACTGTAAATTGCATCCAGCTTCCATTTGCTCCCCTGATAACTGCTCCAAGCCCCACACATGAGCTGCTCCCCTCATGTGAGCCAGGGGTGACTTTCTGCAGGGTATCTCAATGACTTGAGTACACAAAAGCAGCTGAAATCCAATTATGATCCACTTGGATCCCTGCCAACCTGCAGATGAAGTTGCCAAATTACTTTCCATTAACTTTTATGTTTCCCACAGCCATCCAGCCTTCCCCCCAGTTCAGCCCTTTGCCAGTAAGTGTTTAATTGCCAACCTGCCTTTCCCAGCCCTGTCAGGGTGGCCCGGTGGCCCTGTACCCCCTTCTGTCCCCTGGGTGCTGGCACAGTGAGGCACAGCAAGAAACTGCCTAATGCAAAAGGCTTGATTCAAAAATCCACCTCAGTCTAAAAATAACCCTTCCCTCAGCTCTCTCAGTCCCAAAGGGAGCCGCTCCATACCACAGTGTGCCCCAGAAATGCTGGATGGGGGTAAACTCATGGGCAAAGCTATAGAGACATCAAGGAAAACCTTTCCTTCAGACACTTGGAATTTTTTGGGACTGAAACAGATAAATCCCTGAGCAATCTGGTCTGGCCTCTGGAACAGAGACCTCCAGACCTTCCCACCTGAGCTATTCAGTGATTAGAGCAACTTCTGTTTGCAGCTCCCCTCTCTTCCTGCATCCCCCCACACAGCCCATCTAGGAAGCATCAGTGCATATCTTCTCTTGTGTGCTGTCCAGCCCGGTGCACTTCTATTCACTGCAGTGAGGCTCAGGATCAGTCTTGTCGGGGAAGAAAAAGCGAGAAAGATGCAGGAGAGTGGTGAAAAATGTGAGAGGCTTCCAGCCCAGCCACTAAGGAAATTTAAGTGGTCTGATGTCAAATCATCACCATTTCCGTAAGCAGGAAGCTGTCAGCTGATGGATGAGGACGCACGAGCATCTCTATTCCGCAGGCAGGAGAGGGACGAAGGCTAAAATATCACCGTGCTTGGTGTGACAGTCTCACTTAAAGTCACCAGCTTTGGCAGTGTTTCCCTTTGGAGGCCTGTGCCACAGAAATTCCGTTATTCAGCCCGGGAGATTGCCTTTCAGTCATTCTGCTGGGCTGGTTAATCAGGCTTCTTTAGTGAAAACATCTGAGAAACAAAGATCTAACACCTGATTTATTCACTCTGGGTAGAGTGACCCACCCCTGTGCTGGCACTTGTGCTTCAGTTGAGAGCTCTCCACATGAGGAAGAGGAGGGCAGGGCCATGAACACTGAAATGAGGGAAATCCTGCTGCTGGGCACTGCAGAAGTGTGGCAAGAAAGAGGTTCCACCGTGTAATTTCTGTCCCATTAAAATCAGCTTCTTCTCCCTGGGGGTCACTTCAGTCCCAGCATCAGTCACACGTTTCCAGCACACAAAGAGACCTACTGAAAACCCACACTTCCATCAGCAAATCCTCATTTACCTGGGAGTTTTCTGCCTG
Source organism: Oreocharis arfaki (assembly GCA_013398015.1). Classification (NCBI taxonomy): domain Eukaryota; kingdom Metazoa; phylum Chordata; class Aves; order Passeriformes; family Paramythiidae; genus Oreocharis; species Oreocharis arfaki. Next base: position 157,528 of record VZRR01002862.1, read on the forward strand.
GTACTTTCCCTGCCCGTTCCTGCCAGCAGTGGCAGAGACGAGCGGTGTGCAGACAACACGTTCGCTCAGATAATGCTTGGAATCTATAAATACCACTTTGAAATATCCTCTTGGATAACATCAGGCCAGATTTCAGAAGTTATTTACTCCGAACAGCAGCTAACTCTACAAACAATCCTGCCAACTGCTCCAGGATTCCTTCCACCCTCAATGCCAGCGATGATGGGTGGCAGAGCCGGGCCTGGGGAGGTCAGTGGCACCTCACAACTGACCTAGTCCACCACGGGTTTGTCACCAACCCTTGGGCCCATGGGGACACAGCCTGGGGGGTTTGAGTTGTGCCTCCCCACCAGGAGGCACCCAGTGCTCCCACAGAAATTACACGAGAGCTGGGCTGTTCAGAAACAACCTCAGGCATCAAACCCAGAGGCTGCTCCAGCACAGGGGATGCCAAGTCCCTTTCCCTGCTTCCTTATCAAGGAGGGCCAGGGCTGTGGAGGAGGCAGACGAGCTCCTGGCACTGAGCTCACCCTCAGCTGAGCTCAAGACGCCCTCCTGGTACACCTGGGCCAAAAACATCTTATTCCAGCTTCACAGTATTACAGAATCATGGAACCTGTGAGGTTGGAAAAGCCTTTCAAGATCACCAAGTACAGTTATTGGCCCAGCACTGCCAAAGGCAGCACTAACCCATGTCCCCAAGTGCCACAGCCACACAGCTTTTAAATCCCTCCAGGCATGGGGACTCCACCATTGCCCTGGGGATCTGCTACTCCATACCCCAGACCCCACCCCAAACACCAGGCTGACGACCCAGAAGACATCCCCTGATGTAGCACACAGCAGTCAAAAAGTGCCCAAGCCAATTGAAACCTCACCCCACTGCTGGAGAGAGCAGTAACCCAGATTCTGACACTCGGCAGCTCCGTAATTTGCAACATTCCCTTGGATTTAATTTCCAGCACTGCCCGAAATAACAGTTCATTCCCTTTGTTGGTCAGGGAGGATGATCCTGGCAGGAATTCCAGGTCAGGTACAGCAGGGCCCACCAAGGAAGGGAAGGACTAATCCTTGCTCCAAATCCATCCCTTCCTGCCCAAACTCCTCTCAGGACCCATCAGTTTAGGAACACAGCAACCCCTTCAGGGGGGTACCACAGACACACAAACCTCAGCGGGCCCCTGCTCCCAAATCCAAACTCCACCAGGAGCACAACTCCCCCCTAACCACGACACTGCCGTGGGTAATTACGGCAACAATTTCTCCTCTGCTTTGATGTTGCTTTTCTTGTAAAAAGAGCAGAGGGTGGAGTTGGGTTTCTGTTGTTTGTGCTTGAGAAAGACTCATTATAATGTGCTTTGGGATGTGGATGGTTTAAGGGTCTTTTCAAGTTTTTTTTTCCTCATTTTTCAGATTAATTTACTTGAAGGATCATCAAGGGACCAACCCACATGTGCATTTCATGCTGTATCGTTTGGTTTTGAACCAAAAGCGAGATTTTAAAAAAAACTGACTGGGTTTTTTATGCTGAGCCACAGTAATGGATGCAGCAAGTGAGGGTTGGATCCCAAGTCAACCACAGATCTGCAGGCCCAAAGCCTGCACCAATTACTCTTGGAATCATGGAACAGCCTGAACTGGAAGGGTCCCACAAGGATCATCCAGCCCAGCTCCTGGCCCTGCACAGACACCCCAGCAATCCCACCCTGGGCATCCCTGGCAGCGCTGCCCAAACGCTCCTGGAGCTCTGGCAGCCTCGGGGCCGTGCCCATTCCCTGGGGAGCCTGGGCAGTGCCCAGCACCCTCTGGGGGAAGAACCTTTCCTGATATCCAACCTGACCTTCCCTGGCACAGCTCCAGCCATCCCTGGGTTCTGTCCCTGTTCCAGGGAGCAGAGATCAGAGCTGCAGCCCCTGATGAGTCTCCCTCAGGCTCCTCTCTCCAGCCAGGTGCCCTCAGCCACCCCTCATCTGGCCCCCCCCAGACCCTTCCCCATCTCCGTGGCTTCCTTTGGCTACTCTCCAATGGCTCCAGGTCTTTTTTATACTGGGGTGCCCAAACTGCCCCCAGGACTGGGGGCGAGGCCAGCCCAGTGCAGAGCAGAGCGGGACAATCCCCTCCCTGGATGCTGTTCCTATTCCCCCCAGGACAGGGATGTCCCCCTGGCTGCCAGGGCACTGCTGGCTCCTGTTCCACTTGCCAGCAACCAGGCCCCCCAGGCCCTTTCGCTGCACACAGAGGGAGGGATAAACCCTTTTATCAGGGCGGCAGCCCGGCCCGGGGTGCTCTCAGACTGAGCGGCAGGGAAGCGGAGCGGGACTGGAGCCGCGGGCACTCCCCTGGGCACAGGAGCGCGGGGTGGCTGCTGCCCGCTCAGGGTGCTGGCACGAGAGGATCCCTCGTTCGGAGGCAGGGCTGTGCCAGGGCCAGGGGCTGCTCAGCTGCTGACAGCCTGAGCACAGCTGCACACAGAGATCGCTGGGTGTGTTCTGGGAGCGCCTTTCGGGACGTTCTGGATAAATCAGCGCTGCACTAAGGACAACACTGACCTATATTCCATCCTCGTGGAGCTGCTCTGGCTGCTCCAGAGCCTTTCCAACTGCCCGAGCAGAAGGAGAAGCAGCGTGCAGAGCCAGCCCTCCAAGGTGGAGAGCACGAGGAGCTGCTGCAGGCTCAGGAGCTGATTTGCAAGAATTCACAGGAAGGTTTAACAGCTCTTTTATCTTTGGCTCCCTTCTGGTGTTATTTCAACGTTGATTTGCATAGTCAATATAAAACTCTTTACATCTAAACTGCCTGCAAGGATGACACCATCAATCCTCGGCTCTATTCACAAAATTTATTATTTGTTTCAATTTAAGAGAGATCATTGCCGGATTACACAGTTGCTGATGAGGATTTATATTTACATTTACAGCAAGCAAAATACATGTCCTCGTTTTTTTTTTTTTCTTAAGTCATCTCCAGCACTGTGAAAGAGGGAACCAAAATAAAATCAGTGTGTACACTCTCCTGAATGCCTGCAGATCCTGTTCTGCCTCATCTTTCCTTCAGACAATATTGCAAATTAGTCAGCATCTGTATCACAGCAGAGCATGAGCTCGATCATAAGGCAGAATTAAAGGGTATTACTGAGACAGCCTTAATCTTACGTGGCTGTGAAATCGAATACTCAGATGTGATAGAAAGCTGGGATGCAAAAGGCCCCCAGTTGTGCCTCTGTGACATCGCATCAGACACCAGAAATCCACCCCACACACGAAACAAGTGCAGCAACAGCCAGCGATGGATTCACCCCACACAAATGTCAGGGCATGGAGAACACGACTGGAGAGATTAAGCAGGGAAGGAACCGAGTTTCTGGAGATATGACACTTATCCAGCCTGACCTGTTGAGCAGCATCAAGCCTGTGATGCAGCAGATTTCACCAAATAAGTCTTTTAACACAAATCTCATGGTATTTGTAAAAAAAAACCCCCACAAAATAACAGGGATGCATCACCAAACCAGCTGAACTCTGGTTTCCCACGTAACTGAGGAGAGAAAATAACTGAGCTGTGATAATATTCTACATCACCCACAGAAGTTCATAAAAGTTACAGCTTCTCTGAAATAAAAGGAGTTTGAGTGTGAAACGACCTGAACAGAAGCTGAGTTCTGAGCTCTGCCCTGGAAAAATAAAGCAGAATTGTTTTCCAGGACAACAGCAGGAGAAATGCTCCATCCCTACTGCTCCCCGTGGGCAGGTGGAGCTCCTTGGAGCACTGGTGTGATCACACCAGCCATCTCCTGCCTGCCTGGACCTGCCAACACCTGCACTGCCCACCTTCCACAGCAGGAACAGGCAAAAACATCCATCCCAAAAGCACCCCAGTGAGAACTGAGCTTATCTGAACTCATGTACGAAGCAGAAAATGTGCAAATGCACAGCCAAGATCCCTAAAGCTGCGCAGCAAGCTGCTCCCAAACCTCCCAGCTCCAGCCTGGATCCACCTGAGCCTGACATGGGGCCAGTGGGGAGCAATGGTTCAGCTCATTTTCCTGAATTATCACCTCCAGAAAATAACAGATCCTGGATCAGCCATGCCTGAAACAATCACTACATGATTAACAGAGATGAAAGCAGCTCTCTCTCATTGAACCTGCTCAAAGCAGGATGAGCCCTGGCCTCTGACCAAAGGTCTTGGAGAAGTGAATGAGGCTCCAAAGTGTCCTCATTCACCTGGTTTGCCTTTTTCCCCCTGTATTTTCTTTTCCAGTTACCTGCAATTATTGGAAGGGTCTTGTAATGGAACGGCCCTGGCACAGGGTGCCCAGAGCAGCTCTGGCTGCCCCTGGATCCCTGGCAGTGTCCAAGGCTGGGCTGAAGTAGCCTGGGACAGTGGGAGGTGTCCCCACCCATGGCAGGGATGAGCTTTAATTCCATCCCAAACCCTCCTGTGCCTCAGAACCCCAGAGAATGGGTGTGTATCACAAAAAGTGCAACTCTCCAGCTCGCAGGGATCAGCTCTCACTGCCCCTGCTCTGCTACTGGAACAGACAGGCAGGGAAAGAGCCCAAACCCAGCAGAGGAGCCTGACATTTCCTGCTTTCACCTGCATTTACATCAGACCTTCAGATATCAACTCACTGACTTCAGGCAAGGAGAGACCCAACCCTACAAGCATCTCCTCCTTGGTACCTGCTCCAGGATTGCTCAGATCCCAGGCAGTGATACAGATCTGAACTGAGGAACATCTGACCTCTCACTCCCAGACAGATTTGCCCAAGGCAGCTTTGGTGCAGAGTCACAGTAAGCTACTAATGCAAACATAAAGACCATAATACTCAGTCAGGCAGAGGAAAATTCCAGCCACGGAGGTCCAGTCCCCTCCTTTTTGCAATTTGAAGTCTAAGTCTGCATCCTGCTTAGTGCCAAGTCTGTGCTACTGTCACTGGAGCCACCTGAACATCACAGCCACGTCCTCTGAAAAACACAGGTTGCTGCATTATTAATGCATGGACAATAAAAGAGTATGCCTTCCTTTTATTTATTAATTTGCTGTTCTGTAATCACTGACTAACACTTGTCTCAGGAGTGCCTTTTAGCTGAGGTACCCCGGCAGCCCAGGAGCTGCAGAGCGTCCCAGCAGGGTGTGACCTGCAGCACGTCCTGCTCCTGTCCCAGCCCTGCTTACATGGACTGCCAGGGGATCACAGTCCCCCCACACTGGCACCAATTACTCCGGGATGAGTCAGACAGAAGAGCGGTGCCCAGCGGGGTCAGTCAGCCTCTGTGCAGCCCAGCCTGGTCAGAAGCCACGGGCACGCCTGGCTGAGCAGCTGCCAAGGGGGCAGGTGTGGCTGAGGCTGCCCCTGGTGATTGTTATGTGAGCACAAAGCACCCCAAACAGGCACACGCTGCGTGGGCAGGGCCTCGGCTGCCAGCCCAGGGCTGTGCCAGGAGCCCATGGCACAGTCAGGGCATTCCAAATTCCCTGAGCAGACACTGATACAGAGGGCAAGGATGGATAGGATACTGTGAAGGAATTGTTCCCTGTGAGGGTGGGGAGGCCCTGGCACAGGGTGCCCAGAGCAGCTGTGGCTGCCCCTGGATCCCTGGCAGTGCCCAAGGCTGGGCTGGACGGGGCTTGGAGCAGCCTGGGACAGTGGGAGGTGTCCCTGCCATGGCAGGCGTGGCTTTAAGGTCCCTTCTCACCCAAACCATTCTGGGATTCCATGACTGTGGCAATAAATTTGGACAAGCTGATGACCCTGACCTCTCCCAGTCTCTACCACCCCAGTAGGACGTGCCTCAAGGTTCCAGCACAGCTGCTTCCCCCAGAGCTTCCCAAGCCTCCAGAACTGCCCTGGGCTCCCGTGGGTTGCACACCAGGACGAGGAGCAGCCCAGCAAAGCTGGGATGTGTGCCCGGCCCTGCTCCACGGAGAGCAGCATCCCTGCTCTGCATATCTGTAAAAGCAGATTAAATACTGCTTCGTCATTCCCAGCAGCCGTGGGAGAAGTGACCCAGAAATTAGTTGGAAAACATGACATGCATTCATCGTTGCTTCTGCTGCCAGACATGGGTGAAACAGCCACCAGTGAAGAAAAAAAGATTAATTTCTCCCTCCATTGCTCTCCTTCACCTCTGAACATGAGTTTCTTTCACATTTTAAGACAGTAGAACTTTTGCAAAATTAAACACACATGCATAACAGCAACTCTTCTGTTGTGGTCCTGAGGCCACCAAAACTGTCCAGGACTCACCCACATGGCAAAAATTCAAATGCTAATTCTGTCAATTAAGAAATGAAACCACCTCAATTCAGCCTTTTATATCAACACTCACTCAGGGTAAGGATGGATCAGACTTAACCCACCTCCAGAGTGAGCTAAACTCAACCAAACCCCAGTCAGTTCTCCCACACAAAGAGCCAATGTGGTTTAATTATCTGACCCAGGATTAATTATTACCTGTAAATTGTGTTTTAGTCTGAGCCTAGCCCCTGGAACAGGCCACAGCCATGCCCAGAACATGCAGCTGTGGGGAGTTATTTTATTTTAATGTAAACAGTCACCAATTCAGCCAAGACCCAAAAAAACCCCTTGGAGCATCCAAGTCAGTTCATTTTAGCATTTCTTCACTCAGTTATATTTCCAGACAGAAAGACCCAGTAGGAGCATATTTAATCTGAGCAGCATCTTGTGATGATTTATGTTAATTGATATTTAATGGGGTAATTTTAGCCTGGTGCCATTAGCTTTGAAACCTGAGAGATTAGAAAGATCTTACAGTGGAGCTTCTCCGCATACAGAGAAAATTGTGAAGGCAGAAATGCTGAAGTCTCTAGAAAATATTCAGCCAGATCTTCTGCAAAGTGGATGAACAGAGACCCTTAAGAGGCAACATCTTGGGAATTCCTCCTCCTTGCCCTGGACTGGTGGGGAGATGGGGTGGGGGGAGAGCGGCACAAACACGGCAAAGGCAGGGAGCATCTCTGAGCACAGAAATAGAAACCCAAGGGGTGGAGGGAGTGAGCTCATCACATCCCAGCATGGCAACTGTCAGGAGGAGTCACAGAATCACAGAAACCTGAGAAATAAACCAATCTAGGAACACTGAAATTGCATTTTTAACGTTCTTCTCCCTCAGAGCAAGAGGAGTCAGTAAATCAGATGCTACAGGTCCTTGCAGCCTGGGAGACCTTCCCACACAGCAGAACGACCCCAGCACAGGTATTCACTTTTAAGAGTCCCCTGTTACCTCAATAATTATTCCACTTTCACACCATTTAAAACCAAGCTGAGACAGGTAACTACATCTTTCAGTGTCACATCAAAGGCACGTTTTCCTGCCGTGCAGGTGGTCTGGGGCTGGAGCAGCCATCCAAAGGGCTTGCTCCTTCCTTCAGGAAAGGGGAGGCCACTGAAATCTTTTCCTCCTTATTTTCCCCTTCCCTGTGTCACAATCACCTCAATCTTTTGTATTTCATAATGACAAACCCTTCCCTCCTCTTTCCCTAACAAGGCTGGTTATCTAAAACACTTTTAAGTATATTCCTTTGATTTGTACATTAATATTCCCCAGCCAGGGAAAAAAATAGGACAAAAGTAGGATTTGCTCTAATGCGGGCTGATCTTGTTGCTCACTCCTCATTATTTGCACCCTGGGTGCCCACGTAGGGCCCACAGACCCCGTCCCTTGGGGTGCGCCCATCCCAGCCCAGGGCAGCTGCCAGGGCTCTCCCGACGGGAGCGAGGCCGACACGTTTCTCAGACTCAGGTTGCACAGCCAGCACCCCGTAATCTCCTCAGAGCCACACACCTGACCCCGCCAGAACCCCCTGGGTGCTGGCACTCCCAGCCCCCGGCCCCTCAGCCGAAGGCAGGGACGGACGATGGCAGCGGGGGCACGGCGCAGGAGGTGGGAGCAGGCCCTGGCAGCACCAGCTCCGCCTGGAACGCTGCCCTGACGGGGGGAGCAGAGCTGCAGCATTATTTGGGTAATTTCTGCTGAAGGCGATGGAGCTGAGGCGTTTCTGAGGGCAGCCCAGCCAAGAGCGTGGCTGGCACAGGAGCTCGGCAGCCGGGGCACCCACGGGGCCTGGCACGGCGGGAGCTGCCGAGGCCCTGCCAGCCGAACCACGCCGGGCTGGCACAGCCGCCCCTGCACACCTTGCTTTGGAAGGAACAGATTCTGGGAAGCAGCAACCCAACAGCACGGCTCAAGCAAACACAAGAGGTTTTCAACAAAATCTGGATGCAGCTCACTTGGAGGACAGAAGGGCCCAAAGGAGGCACATCCCTGCCTTCCCCTGCTGCTGCTGGGCTGTGCTTGGGCATGAACCCATCCAGCCCCTTTCCCAGCCTGGACAGGGAGCAGCTGAGCTGAGGGTCCAGCCCAGCACCTTCTCCTGGAGAGGTGGGAGCAGCTCAGCACCAGCCCAGGGTCCTCACTGTGGGCATCAACCCAAACCCTCAGGAGGGCTGAAAGGCAGAAAAGGACAAGAGCATCCCAGATGTTCCTTGCCAGGACCACCTCAGTTCATTTTTATTTCACTTGGAAAGACTCATGGGCTGCCCAGCACTGCTCCCCCCAGACAGCCCCTTCTCCACCTGGGAGGAGTCACCAGCTGGCCCTCAGCCCCGCTGACCTCCTCCTCAGAAAAAAAACTCACCCTGTGTCACAACAATTCATTTCTATTTTTTCTCAACCAGCACAGATTTATCTGAATTATAACATCATTCACAGAAAACAAAGATACTGTCATGAAACGCAGATTTGAAGGAGAAAGGCATTCTGTGGATGAGGGAGGAATCCATGACCTGACAGAACTCCCAACTCAATGCCCTCCTTGTAGGGAGACACTCAATGCATCATTTCTGATCAATCGTACTTTCAAGTCATTTTCTTATTTATGGGTGACTGAGAAAACACTTGAGCTAGCAAAATAATTCACATTTGTTTGCACAGACAAAACCAAATTTAATAATGCAGCCCTTTTCTAAAATAAATAAAGTCATGCATTACAAAAAGTGCATTTAGAGTCATCCTCTGTAGAAAATTCACAGCATGAACTCCAAAGTGCTCCCTTCCCTCCTCTGAAGTAAAGACCTTTCCCAGTGTGTATGTGATACACTTCATACTCCACTGATAAAATAAGCAGCACCTGGATGTCTGTTGCTCCTACAAATTTAGATTCATTAATGGCCAAAGTTCCACTCAGCTCCTGAGACCCAGAGCAAAGTCCTGGCAAAGCCTCACATTAGTGAGCAGGAGATGACTGAAAATTCCCTCTGCTAATCCAAGGGGCTGTTTAACAGACTCGTGGGGTCTGAGGAGCCAGAGGATGAAGATGAGAATTACTGGGGACAAAGCCAGACCTCAGACACTTCACAGCTGGAGAGAAACATTCCTTGGGAACTTTGAACCATGTAAAAGCACTGGAAGCACCCCTGGAGAGGAAAGCTAAGGGTTTTTTCCTTGAGATAATGTGTGAGATTCAACTCAAAGACCAAATTCCAAAAGCACAGACATTGCAACAGCTGAAAATCCATCTTGCACCAGTAACAACCACCCCAGACCAGTTGGCATCACTCTTACCTGCACCAAGGTTCCTTCCCCCAAGCTGCTCTTCCCCTCCCTACCTCCCTCCTCTCTCATTTATCCCCTCCCTCATTAGCCCCCTAACTGCCCCCACCCCTGTCATGACTCCCCCACTCAGCCCCATTCCCCACCTGCTTTTCCCAGCTCCCTCCCTGCTCACGCTGGGCGGCTGCCTGGGGACATTGCGATGTTCTCCTTCCTCCCTCGTCTTTTCTGAAGGGAGCAACGTTAAATTCCTCCTGTGTTGGTACTTTGAACCTTTCAGTTTGATGTTTTGTCAGCGAGAGGTGCTCAAGCAGCCGCTTTGCTCGTTATCCCAACACACGGACCTGGCACCAGGAATCCCAACATGCTGGGAAAACAAGCAGGGGCTGCTGTCACAGCCCAGTGCTCCTCCAAGGAGAAAACTGCTCCAGAGATGCTGGGGGCATGCCAGGGAAAACAGGGAGAGGACATCAAGCCTTGGTAACGGGGAAGGAGGAAAAGAAGGTGTCCCATAGGAGCACATCCAGCTGGGGAAGGATGTCGTGTGCTCTCCCAGGGATTCCCACTCTGGAAGTTCCCTCCCAGTTTGTCTGAGCTGGCAGAGGCGATTCCCCTAATCTGCTCTCCTCACAGAGTTCCGTCTGCACGAGGCAGAGAACGCATCTTGCCCAAATCCCTTTGTTTTTCCTGCTCACACGGGAATTCTTTGGAGCAGGGACGGCCCCACTGTGTCCCTAAACAAAGCCTTGAACAATGGGGTTGTGTTGAGGCTTTCCAGTCAAACTAAACCCCCCAAACCACACACCCCAACCCAGCTGGCACCAAACCAGAACGGCGCCTGTTCTCCTCAGAACAAACCCTCAGATGCTGCTGTTTACCTTCCCTGCGCCCCAGGAAAATGCCTCAAGAATTATTTTTGTGCTTCCTTATGAATTTCAATAAAACCCCAAACCTGATAATTTTGCCATCACATATAATCATTCATTTATCTATATATATATATATATTTAAATATATTTTATGTGTGCCCTGAATTTAATTTTGTCCCAAAATGCCCTTAGGGGATTTGCACTGTTATTTTAATAGTCCTAAGTTTAAATTCATTTAAATGCATTTATGCACCTTTCGACTGAACTCGTTCAGGCATTTACACCACAGTAATGAATTGTAGGACAGCAGTGTAGACACAGAAAGAAATTCCTTCCTTCTGTAGAGTTTATATTTCTAAATTCAATCGTGGGGTTCATTGGCATGTAAAGAGTCCAGGGACCTTTGTTAAACAACGACATTTAACGATAAATGTTTGAGAGGACCCACATTGAGAAAGTCTTTCCTATTTGAATGTCAGGAAATTAGAAATATTCTAATGAATTCCATTTTTTCACATCTTTGATCAAAGCCTTTGTAAAAAAGGTCACTATCTTCACTTGTTATTTAAAAAAGCCTCCTGCAATTTGCCTTCCTGCTGTAATTAGAGGGAAAGTTCCCACAGCACCACACCACAACAGTCCGGGGGGACTCTTCTTCCTCCTGATTGTCAACAAATTTCAGCATCCGAAGGCAAAAATGATGAATTTCAGAGGCATAATGAGGCTGATGGTCACAGTCAACATTATATAAAGTATTTACATTTCATGCTTTCTCTGAACTGGGAGCTCCCTGAAGCCTGGCAGCGTGAATATGCTGAGATGAATTATTATTTTATTGACATTTTCAAACTACTCCTCTCCTTTATTTTTTGCCTTTAGACAAAAGTCTTTCAAACCCCTTTCCTGGATCTGACCCACATTTCAAAGAGGTTCCACTCCGCTGCTCTTGCTGCGGTGACTCCCAGCTGCAGGAGCTCGCTCACAGCCAAGTTTTTCATCTCCTTATTGCTCATTCAGGTTTCGTCCCAGCCCCAAGAATCTGGGAGCTGTTGGATCCCAGGGATCTTTGATGGCTCTGGTAACGCTGGCTTAATGCAGAATAACAATGAGCACCGTGTCCCCAGGGCAGGGCTGTCTCCAGGGGTGCAGAGCCTGCCCTGGGGGTGCTGCTCCCGGGGAACAGGGGGTGCAGGTGAGGATGCTCTGGCCCTGCTGCCTGCAGCAGCCAGGTAGAGCCACAGGGAGGAGTCCACAGTTACCTGGGTCAGACCGTGGAGCTCTGGGAATGAGCAGTGCCATGGGCTCAGCTCTCTCATGGGCAGTGCCGAGGGCTGGGATATGGGGACATGCCCGGCCTGCTCCTCCCGGGAGCACCTCAGTCCCACCCCCATGGGAGCGTTTGGTGCTTACTACAAACAAAATCCACCCCAGCCCTGTTTGAAGCAGCCCAGAGCAGCTGTGGCTGCCCCTGGATCCCTGGCAGTGCCCAAGGCCAGGCTGGAGGGGGCTGGGAGCAGCCTGGGACAGTGGAAGGTGTCCCTGCCATGGCAGGGCTGGCACTGGATGGGTTTTAAGGTCCCTCCCAACCAAAACCATTCCGTGGTTCTGAGATCTCCTTTCCTGTCACTTCCAAAAGGGTCCAGCCCTGCTGGGCTCCTGTAGCAGCCCTGCGAGGCCTCATGGAGGGTTTCTTGTGATTACCAAGAAATCAGGCCCTGAACAATAACTCCCAGACATTCCATCTGCATCTAAAAGTCAAGTTCAATCTTCCCTTATTACAGCTGCAAAACCCCTCGCTATCTAATGCAGATAAAGTAACAAAGCTGCACTTCCAATGATTGGAACTAAATGCAGTTAACCTTAAAAAGTCACTTTTACAAACAGAGCAGATTTATCTGGATTTAAATTTTAGTTCTTGTGCAAAGGCTTAAGAACAGGTTCCTCCCCATTATTCAATTTAACAATAATAATAAAAACCTCCATGACAACTATAACAAAAAGACTCTGATAAAGCCTGAAACCTTTTTGATAATGAAACATACAATTTCCCTGGTAGAAGCACAATTCCCTACGGAACATTTTAAAAAATATATAGAAGAACTGTCATCTCTCAATTGTTAATGTAAAGAACCACGTGTGAGAACAGCACATGGGAAAAAAATCAACTCTGAGAAAAGCTGAAGAAAAGATCACGGGTGGGAGAGACGAGACAACTTAACTGCAGTGTCTCATTAGGGCAATTACAGAGGCAGTAACACGGGAGAGCTGGGAAGGGCTCCCAGGCTGGGCTCAGGTTGAGTTTCACCTCGAGGGGAGAGCTGGTGCCACCCAGGCCATTCTGGGCTGCAGACCCCTCTCCAGACTTGGCACTGCTGCTCTGCTCCTGCTGCACCCCAGAGCCTCCCAGCACCTCCCTGCTCTTCAAACCAGTCCATAATCACCCATCCCTATCCCACCTATCCACACGTTCACTAAGGGCGGGTGAACTGGCACACAAGGACCAGCAACACACAGCAACGGAGGCTGGGCCTCCCCTCCCTCAGCTCCAGCCTTCCCCTCCCACCTTTTCTCATCAACACCTTATCACCACAATGCCAGGGAGCAACTCGTGCACCGGGAGGATGGCAAACTCTGGGAAGAGGATCAAGCACTTGGGATGCCAAAATAACCAGCCAAGGCCCTGGACTGGGGAATGAACACAAGAGAGGGTTGGGAAGTGCCAAAGCGCCCATGGGATGGGTGCACAGGCCCTGGCTGAGATCGGGGATGGCCTCCAGCACAGGGAATTACCTTTCCACACTTTACTTCATACAGCACACAAGTATCACTTTTTACCACTCAAGGTTTTATTCATCAGCTTTTTGTATCAATGAGTATTTTTATATCAGAGAGCAGGAAACCTCTTTACTTTTAACGTGTCTCCCTTCACTTCTCAAAGTGCCAAAATGAATGGAAATTTTAAAACTGCCTATAAAATATATAGTTCTCCAGCTTAGGTTCTTTCCTGGACTGGAGAAAGGCATGGAAAATGTCCTGAGCATCTCAGAATACATTTTGCTGCTGTAGCCATTGTATTTGTGTGACTTTTAATATCCCAGCTCCTGTAGCCAAGAGTTACCATGAGAACCTCCACTCTCATTAAAATAACTGTTCAACCACAGGTTTGTGTTTTGGGGTTTGAGGCAGGTCTGTGTCTGCAAGGTTTGAAGAAATTTGTATTTTTAATTTTTTTTTTCTATCAGGGTAGGGGGCTTTTTTTACAAAAAATGCCAGTTCATGAAGTCCAAAGAGTGTGATCACATCTTAAATCACGCACACTGTCCCACTCCTCCCTTTTCCTGGATCTCTCTATTTGTGGCTTTTGGCTGCTGTCTCTCAGGACCTCAGAGGTGCTGCTGGTCACAGTCCCCAGCCAGGCTGTGATCTCTAATCTCCAAAATCATGTCCTTGTCAACGAGGTGTGAATTTAAAATCCCATTTGGAGAGACAGAATGATAAAGTGCAAAGTGGGGGGAAAAAACAACTCATTAACCTGAGAAATTCATAGTAACACAGAAAAAGCAATAATACTGGGATGTATTTGTCTGCTCTCGGGATCCATCCCAGCAATGCCCAAAATCCCGTCGGGCTGCGTTTTGGCTCAGCAGTTCAAGCTGACATCAGTGAGCTGGGCCTAAGGGGCTCCAGCACAGGGCTTTGTGAAGCTGCATGAGCCAGCCTTTCCTGCCGCCACGGCGGGATCAGGTTTGTCAGGCAGGCATTAAAGATCTCATTGATCCCCTTTGTACTGCCAGGGAAAGGCTCTGATCCTCGGGCAGCTGTGGGATTCTCACAGCTCTGCTCAGCCTCCTTTGGCTCCTGCCCAGGGCCAGGCCCAGCATAGAGATGCTGTTCTGCCAGAGCACAAACCAGATTCCACCTCAAATATTCCCAGATCCCATTCCCTTGATGCTGTTGGCAGCACCAGCACATCCACCCGACCAAACCCAGCAACACCTAATTGTCAAAATATCGGGCATGTGCTCCCCATCCACCAGGACTCCACTGCCAGGGACTGGAAACTCAGCAATGCTGGCAGCCAGAGATCATTTCTGGGAAAAGTGGACAGGGTTCTCTTCTGCACGAGGAGACACTTTATTAACACTGCCAGATGTCTTAACAGGATTTCTCGTTCCAAAGCTCTGGGAGAAGAAGTGGGGCTGCTTATTTCCAGGGAGATTTCGTGTTTGTCCCTGAAAGAACACGAGCCAAACCCCAAGGTAATGGCCCTGCCATGGAGCTGACAAATCCACTCCAGACCAAACCCAGCTCTTCATGCACTGTCACTACAATAATTTGTATATTTTTACTCTGATATTGGCAGGTAGAAGCCCTGGTTGAGGTCAAACCCTTCCTGGACATCTTTCCCAACACAAACCCTTAGCACAGCCCTCATGGTGAAGGATTTATACACAACACACAAATCCTGCTGAGTTACACACCCATTTCTGTGACAGGCTGTATTTTATAGATCAAAAAACCCCAAACAATGTCTTCCAAATATATCTCTTCTATCTGTGATGCCTGAAATGAGGATGAGCAGCATGGCTTTAAAGGGAAGGGCTTTGTGGGTTTGGCATCTGCCAAAGGATTCAGGTTCGATAGCACAGCCACCACTTCGCCAACTGTTAAGGAAAACAGACTCCAGTTGTACCACATTTTGCTTGATTTATGTAAGCACTGGGAGAAAGATGAGGAGGAAAAAATAAACTGGAAAGAAAAAGAAAAATTTACCTTGCTTTGCTGCTCTGCCCATGAACCTGGCCAAGTGTGAGAGGCTGCAGGAGCTGCCCCACGGCTGAGCACAGGCACAGCCAGACCTGCTCCTGTGCATCTGCCACACGTCCCTGGGCTGGCACCCACGGAGCATCCCTGGGCACTGGGAGGTCACTGGGCTGTCCTTGGGTACCCGCAGGGTCCGTGGGGCTGCTGGGATTCATTTGGGAAGCTCACGGGACTGAGAGCAAGGAGTAGGATAAAAATGAGATAAAAATCCCATCTCTGCTTCCTTGGGCTTCCCTGCACTCACCTGCTGCAGGCAGGAGCCAGGTCAGGTATTGCTTTTAGAAATCAGGGATTATCTAATCCAGGCCTGACAGATTTCCTAGGATACAAGATTTTGCAATATAAAGCAGGTCCCAGAGCAGCCCTGGCTTTGCAGTTGGTTCCCCAGCACCCCCAGGAGAAGCAGCACCCAGCCGGGCACCAGCAGCCCCCCGTGGCACCCAGACGAGTCTGGGGAACTTCTCTGCCCAAATTAAGAATAAAAATAACTTTGCTCAGGGGGCCAGGAGAGAGCAGTCCCTGTGCTCCCACCTGCAGCTCAGAGCCCTCCATCCCCAGCACAGCCTGAGCCCATTAGGGCCGGTTCCATCTCTGTGAGTGCTGCCTCTCCCTGCCAGGCCATTTGCTCCCTGCTTTCTATTTTTAAAATTGCTGTAGCTCCTCAGAGTGTTTTGTTCTGTGCAGTGACAGGCTGTCACTTCCTCGAGCCTGCCCCTTCCCTGCGCTCAGCATCCCAGGGCATTCACCCAGTGCTTGGGCACTTCCCTTCCAGGCACCCTGCAAGGCAGGAGGGAGCTCTGCAGTGCAGCCACTGGGTCCTGTGCCACGGGATCCTGGAATGGTTTGAGTTGGGAAGGAATTAAAGCCCCCCCAGTGCCCCCCCTGCCATGGGCAGGGACACCTCCCACTGTCCCAGGCTGCTCCAAGCCCCGTCCAGCCTGGCCTTGGGCACTGCCAGGGATCCAGGAGCAGCCACAGCTTCCCCGGGAAAAGAGAGGAGCACACACATTCATTGCTAAAAAATTCATTGTGAGAAAGCAGCAAAAGGCAGAACAAAGCAATATTTATCAATAAAGCATTGCCTCCAGTCTGCCCCAGCATTTGCTGCACGGAGGTGCCACAAATCAGCCACTCTGCCCCGAGGAACTGCTGGTGTTTGTAATAAACTGAACAACTTCTTCCTACCTTAGAAACACCTCAGCTCCTCCTGCAGCCTGTCCTTGCTGACACACAAAGTGCCCTGCTCGGGCTCAGAGGAGCCCCAGAGCCACCCCACAGGCTGCACTTGATCCTGGAGGTCTTTTCCAACCTCAATGATTCCATGATTCCAAGGAACGGCCCCACTCCAGCTCTGCACGTGGTGTCGAGCAGAGTTTGGAGCCAGGCTCGGCTCCTGGGTTCTGACAAAGAGCCATTACACATTTAGATGTGAACTTCAGGGCTCCAGCAGAGGTGCACCCCCAGCAACACCCCCGGGCTGTGTTTCCATGCCCACATTTGTCAGAGCAGAGCCACGGGAGGCACAGCTGAGGAGGCACCACCAGCGTTTCACTGCCAGATGGAGCAGCACAAGCTTGGCTGGGCTCAAGCAGGACACTTTACAGATGAGTTCCCAGCCCCATTCCTCGGTGCTTTTGTGCTCAGAAATATTTTATTCTCTGCTGAAATGCAAGGAGATTCTTCCTGAGACAATAAGCACAGAGGTGGGAGGCTTTTTTTTAACAATTCAATTCCCCAGCAAAATACATTTTTCACAGGTGGGAAAAATTGTATTTGGGATTTATTTCATTTCTTCATGGATTTAATGCTCTTCACTGTTTACCATGTCACCAAAATATTCCTGAAGGAGGAAAGTGGCTTTTCCAGGGACTCCAGTACCTCTGCTTCTGTCTCACACTGAGGGATCCTGGTGTGTCACAGGACTTGTGCAGCTGCCCCGAGCCTCCTCCATAGGGTGGGAATAACCCAGGCCACTCCTCATTTCCACATTTCCCCTTCAGCCAGACAGGAGCACACGAGCTGTCACTCCCTCAGAGCTGTGCCACTCTGGGCACTGCAGGCAGATGGAAAATTCGTCTTTTTGTGTCAGCTTCCAAAATCCTGTGAAGTCCAAAATCCCTTCAGTGGGACACCAGCGTTCTGCTGCAGGAGGTGTTGTCAAGCACTGGAACAGGCAATGAGCGCCCAGTGCACAGAATCCCAGGATCCCTGAGGTTGGAAAGGCCTTCCCAGCCCATGGAGTCCCAGCTGTGCCCCATCCCCACCCTGTCCCCAGCCCAGAGCTCGGAGTGCCACCTCCAGCCCTTCCTTGGGCACCTCCAAGGATGGGCACTCCAAACCTCCCTGGACAGCCCCTGCCAATTGTCTGTTCCAGTCGTCCAAGGTCTGCTGGGGAATCAAAACATTATTTCCTCATTTGGAAATCCTCCACTGGAGCCGTAGCAGACACATCTCAAAAAGATAATTTCCTCTGCATCACCATCCATAGAACAGGGTGGGTTGGGAGGGACCTTAAGGATCATCCAGTTACTCGGAGATTCTCTGCACTGCTGTCAGATAGAAAAACTACACATCCACAAAAATTCATTTAATTAATTTTTATTGTCAATATAATTTCTGTGCATTCAAGCCTTGCCACAGAATTACCTGCTTTAAAAATCACTAACCCATCTCTATTAGTGCTGAATTTTATTCCTGCAAAAATAACAACTTCCTGCCAAATCTGAGCTGACAGTTTGTCTTTATTTTTGTAGTTATTCCTGCCATTTCTTATTAAATAGGATTTGGCCTTGATCCTATCCATTAGGACTTGGTTTTGATGGGATCAACATGGGGAACAACTCCGGGCACTCAGTCTCTGCTGGGGGAGATGCTGCCTGGACTCTTAGGAGCTGTCATTAAATCCCAGTGGTGAATTCCAGCCATCCACTAGATTTACCTGGATCTTGTTATTTCAGCACCAAGCTGTGGGTATCAAGAGGTGTTTCTAAACCAGCAAATGCTGTCCCAGGACACCAGGCCACATCCATGGGGAAAAGGGGCTCTGCTCTGACACCTGCAGTCAGTCAAGCCAAGCTTTCCTTGCCAATGAACTTATATTAACCTGGGTTTCTCTCAAGATAGCCAAAATAAAGGTGCATTTAAAAAGTCCTGATGGACCACGACACACAGTTATAAATTTATTTTGGAAGTCGATCGGGGTCATGTTGATGGCCCCATACACAGGGGGTGCCATGGGGTGCAGAGAGGGGTCCCAGAGCCCCCCAGTGCTGCACCCCACACCTGCACCTGAGCTGAGATCTCACACCAGGGACCCCAGGGGTGGCTGTGACTGCAAACAGAACCTGCTGCACTTCTGAGGCTCAGATCCCACATCCGCAGAGAGGAAGAATTCCTGCTGTCCCACTCCCCCTTCCCTGAGCCTCCTGAGCTCTGGGAAGGGGCAGATTCCTCCTGTGTCACCAGTGCCGTGCAGGGCGCTGGCACTCAGCCTGTTCTGGGTGCAGAAATACCACATGCATGGAATTATGAGGCCGAGTTTAATGACACGAAACAAATCTCCATTCTGCTGAATGCATAATTACCAGTATTAAAATATTTATGAAATAAGGAATTTATTAGGAGATCTGTGCTGTGTGGGCTTGCTTTGCTCTATACAAATCCTAAAATGGCAGGAGAGAAAACAAACTTGCAAGGCATCAAACTTGGGCATTTCCACCTGAGACAGCGTAGGGACACTGACCCTCCGTCCTTGTCACCAAAGATACTGAATAGCGAGAATTGGAATTTTATTATTTTCTTAATTCAGGAAATCTCTGATTCTTTAAAGAAGGGCTATTGTGGAAGCAAACTTCTTGTGGGACTTTTGTTGGATTGTTTTTGAACACGAGTAGTCCAGACTGGAAATGCACCACTGGGATGAGATAGAATTTAAAATAACCACTGGTGCCCAGAGCACTGGAAATGTGGGCTGACAGCTTGAGCCTGGCTCAGGCAGAGCTGGAGTTCCACAAGTCCCACCTCGGTGCACCTTCACCTCCAAACTTCTGCTTTTTGGATCTATCTTCGAGTATCAAGGGGAGAGCAAAAGTCTTGTTGTAGGAACATCTCTCCTGCATTTGGTGTTGCACTCAAGCCTCAAAGCCTGCTGTGAAAATAGAGCCAGAACAAACCAGGAAAACTTCCAGCAAAGAGGATAAAAGCTGAGCATTAAGAGGAAAAAAAGGTCTTTTTTGAAGTCTGTAGAACATTCCTCAGAAAAGTTTACAGGAGAGCTTAGGCCTCTGCTAGGACCAGCCTGGCTCCACAGGTGCTGTCCAGTGGGAAGGAATCCCTGTGAGGGTGGGGAGGCCTGGGCACAGGTTCCCAGAGAAGCTGTGGCTGCCCCTGGATCCTGGAAGTGTCCAGGGAGGCCAAGGGGATGGTACCAGGACCAAAGATGCCTGAAACTGTCCCAGGGAATGAGCCAGCTCCCTGTCCAGCTTGCTGCCTTCCCACCAACCCCAGCCACTGCTGCAGCATCCAAAGGCAACGCTGGGGAACTGTGCTGAGACAGATGTGTGGTTCCATCCTGTACCAGCTCTACACTTCCTGCCCTGTTTCCATGTGGACACTCATCCAGGGAAAGCTGGGACTGGGGCCTTTGTGCAGGACAGGAATAACTGGCTGCTGTAAAGCCACCTGCAGAGATCAACAGTCACTGTCACAGCAGCACTGCTGGAACTGCACCTGGGGTTAGGGACAGAAGGATGGCTGCTGCAGATGGCCCTGGAAGCCCTATTGCCATGTCACCATCACCTGTCCCACGTTCCCAGGGCCTCTCCCTGGCCAGGCCCCAGGGCTCGGGAGCAGCGCTGGGCTGTTGGTGCATCCCTCTGGCAGCCAGGGGAGCGGGACAGCTCTGACAGAGGGAGCTGAGAGCCGGGCTTGTGTCAGCCCACCTGAGGGGAACCTGCACCTGAGTCATTTCTCAGGAGAGCCCCAGCCCGAGGTTTTGGCTTTGTCAACCATTGTTTTACCTGCGAGGGAAAAGCTACAGCAGCTGTAAGAGTGCAAGGGCAAGATCTGAGGGAGAGCTGCGGCAGCAGGGGGCTACAGGATCACCCCGGCCAGCTCCCGATTATCCGGGCTGTGAACGGGCAGCAGCACAGAGCTCCACAGGGCACTGCCCCTGCGCCACAGCACCGTGCCAGCTGCCTGGGCTGGGCCCTCCCTGGGCCTCCTCTCACCCCCGGCCATGGCTGCACACTGACCAGTGCCATGGCTGCACAGTGACCAGTGCCATGGCTGCACAGTGACCAGTGCCGTGGCTGCACAGTGACCACTGCCGTGCCTGACCAGCGACC
>VZRR01002862.1:187235-202849 GCA_013398015.1 Oreocharis arfaki
GACGGGGATAGGGACGGGGATGGGGACGGGGACGGGCACGAGGATGGAGGTGGAACCGGGTGGTCCCGGCCCCTGCGCCCACCCTGCCGGGGGTCGGGGTTTACAGGTGCAGCCGGACGCGCCGGCGCTGGGGACGGGGGGCTCGGGGCGGCGCGGCTCGGGAGCGCCCGCCAAAGGCGCTGCGTGGGGGATGCTCGCTCGGCCCCACTGGAGAAGCAGCAGCAGCAGCAGCAGCAGCAGCATCCTCCGCCTCGCTCTCCCGGCGGGGAGCGGAGCGCCGCGGGCTCCCCCCTCGCGGGGCCCGGCAGTGCCACCGCGGGGCTCGGGGACAGCCGGGGACAGCGGGAGCATCCAGCCAGCCCGGGGCACCCAAGGCAGCAATCCGGATTGTGGCATGGGAACGAGATGCTCTGCCCGCCGAGGTGGGTACCAATGGAGCCGGTGAGGAGGAGGAGGAGTTTGGATGTAACCCCGGACTCCCAAACCCGAAGTAATGCAGCTGATCTCGTTCTATTTTAAGATCTCCAGACCCATTTTTCTTCTGCACACCCAGATCTCGAGGATGCTGGAACATCCTGGTTGTGTTGCCTTTACCCCGAAACTCTGGCACCCAAAGGGACAGCACCTGTTGCCATTCCCTTCTGACCAGCAAATCCATACCCTGCCACATTCCCAATTCCAGACTAATGCAGGATGCATCTCTCAGATGCTCCCACCAGATCAAGCACATTTTTTAGAAACCAACCTTTAATTCCTCTTTCGTGAATACCAGGCCAGATGTAGCTGCTGTTCATCATTTGGCCCCTAACACACTCTGGACCAGCAGCACCCCACGTGGAGTAACCTGTTCAGTCACAGAATCAGAGTGGGTTGCATTGGAAGGGACCTTAATGATTGTCTCATCCCCCCCCTGCCATGGCCGGGGACACCTTCCACTGTCCCAGGCTGCTCCAAGCCCCATCCAGCCTGGCCTTGGGCACTGCCAGGGATCCAGGGGCAGCCACAGCTGCTCTGGGCACCCTCTGCCAGGGCCTTACCACCCCCAAATCACCCATACATCTTAAAAAGGTGATTCCTTTTACATTGCCAGGCACAGAATGGGTTGGGTTGGAAGGGACCTTAAGGACCATGCAGTTCCTGTGAGGTTTTCCTGAGTGCTCTCAGACTCCCACTCCTTTCCCAGTCTCTGCCAGTGGGGTGGAGCTGAACCAGCACCCGTCCCCATCCCTTGCACTCGCATCCTAGCTCCTCACATTACTCCATCTGCTGCACAGTGGGATTTCCTTCCCAGTTCTCCCTTGTTACACCCCTTGTTACACCCATCCCGTGCCCTTTTCTATCTCAATGTGCATACGCAGGGAGAGCTCTTTATGCTTGTTTACCTCTTGCCCACTTAAAGCTCCTCAGTCAGAATCTTACCTCTGTTTATTATTATTAAAGATTCTGACTCTTGTGATTGGAGCCTCAAGTTTGCCTTAAGTGCTCCAGTTCAGAAACGATGTGGAGATAAATCACTTTTTCTAATAAATCTCATTGTCTTGCAGGAAGGCACCTCATGATTTTGAAAGCTTCCTGGTTTGTGTTGGTTTTTTTCCGTTGGGCAAATCTGCAGTTACTCGTATATCATCACATGAACTTTTGTCCTCTCAAAGTCGCAGAAAACCCGTCTGCTCTCTACTTCATCCTGCTCTTCCTCACACCTTGGTTTACCTAAAGAACCAGTGTCCAGATTCCACACCAGATTCCCTAAGGAGCACAGGGACTGCCACAGCTGACCAAGGCAGACCCAGGGTCCAGCCCAGTCCGGTAGTTTGTCTTGGATTAGCAGCAGATGTATCAGAAGAAAAGGACAGAGTTTTGCAGTATGCAGATATCTTTTTTCTCTTCTTGGTTTTATTGGTTTAAGCCCTGAAGCATGAAAGATTATTCTAATTACATTACAAAAATTGATACCGTAATCATTTCTCTGGGTACTCCGGGTATCCATAAAAGTGGCCAGTCCCTCTCCCACTCTTGCTGAGGACTTGGCTGCTGTGCTAACAAGGACCACTGGACATCTCCTGGAAAATCCCGTTTATCAGTTTTCAATTTCCTGCCTTTTAAGTTGAACTCTTCCAATTGGCAATACTCTCGCTCTCATCGTACCTGAGCTCCATCCACTCTGTGCTCTGAGCTACCTACACCCAATCTGGCCCTCTCTGACAGGAAACTAAATATAATAACAGCCTGTGCATCTCTCACTGCTGTGTTTTCCTTGGGAGAAATATCAGGCTCGAGGATCTGAAAGGCCTTTTGCAAACAAAAAGATTCTGTCATTCAGTGATTCCGTGGGGATTGCTGAATACCCGGGGTGAGGCAGCACTGACTAAACCCAGCAGTGAGTGTGTCACACCTGTGCTGAGCCACATCCCCTGTCCCACTGCAGCTGAAGGATTCCTGCCCTCCCTCCTGGCCCACCGCAACAGCCACACTCGGAGCATTCAACAGCAGCTCCTAAGGACAACTGAGTCATGTCCACTGCAGCCTGGGCTCCCCCGCTCCCAGAGCCAGCAGTGCTTCCACTTGCGCCGTGCTCAGTCCCGGGAAAGCTGCAGCCGTAATCCTGAACGGCTCAGGAGGGGATGTTGTGCAGTAAAGCAGCGTTTTATGTCTTTAATGGGAATATTGACAGAAGCATATGGAAATGGGGGAAGTCATTGCAGTGTGACGTTGGTGTTTCACTTCACAGTGAGTCACTCGTGTGCCAAACCCAGCTCCCAGCACAAGAGACTGAACACATTCTTTACCTTCAGCCTTGGAGCTCTGTCCTCACACCTGCACGGGCTGGAGACCTCCTGGGACGCGAGTGAGGCAATTCTGCTTTTCTCACCCAAAGCATGACACGCCAGGGAGCTCAGCACTGGGGTTTGATGCACTGCTACCACTCCAGGTAGGCCCGGGCACCCAGAACCAGAGTCCCACCTGTGTCTCTCCAGCCACAGCAGCCTCCCATTGCCTGAGGCTTTGCAGTGCTAGGGACACACTCCCCCTGCACACACTGCAAACCTCCCCCTGGGGAGGTTTCACCAGAAAAAAACCCCAAAAAACCACAGAACAAAACAAAAATTCACCAGAAAAATAAAGCAAACCCAACAAACAACCCAAACCAAGCCTGATCTTTTTAGGAAGACAATTTGTTTAGAAGTAAATGCTGGTTAAACACATCCAAGAGAATATTCAAAACCATTTCTTAACTTGCCTGTCAAATAAAATCATGGATTCAGCCAAGTTGCTACTGGATAAGCAAAGACTTTGCCACAAAGGAAGTGGCCTTGTCGCTGGCATCCTTCAGGGTATGGTGCGATCTCCATCGCAGGAGGATCTCCTGTCAGAGCTGCTGTATAACTAAACATTGCTTTTATCTGGGCAGCCAGCAGGGCAAACACAAAATCCTGTTACAGCCAACCAGTGGAAGCAGCTCAAAGAGCGATGGACCAGCAGGAAGGAGGAATAAAACAATCTTTCAAATATTGGAGATGTGGCAGAGGCTGCCGCGCAGGCAGAGGTCAGCTTGGACAACTGTAATGGACATGGTACAAGCAATTAATTTGTTGGGTGAAGTCAGGCTCGGGAAAGCAGCCAGAGCTCCTGCTTATCTGGTGTTCAGAAAATAATGGATTTTTGGAGCAGAGGCCAGCAAAAAGCTCAGATCTTTAACTCGAGGCTTTGTTGTTGCTGTTTACAAAGAGAAGGTGTCAGTGAGGCTCTGGTTTCCAGGGAGGACAGGGGACAGCAAATTCCCTTCAAGGATATGGTCGCTTAGATACCTTGCTAGATCCTTCTTTATGTAAGAGAAACATTATTTTTATATTTGTAGCTTATTGGATTATAAAATATTAAAATATATTAAAATTATAAATAGATTGCAATTTATAAAATATATGAAGTTATTAAATCTACAAGACATTATGGATTGTTTCCAAGAAAAAATTGCAATGAACACGTTGTGCTGAATGAAGTCTCTGGGCCTAATTCTCTGTTGCAACACTGGTGTGACCCCGTGGAAGCCCAAAGCAGCTCTGAGAGCCAACCTCAGCCATCGCATGGAGAGAAACATTTCCCTTCCTTTGATGCTCTCAAAGGCCCACGACACCACACACAGAGTTATTTTCCATTTGCAGGCACCTCCCGGCTGCTGCCTCCTGTGCCCTGGCTGCTGCTGCTTTGGGAAGCAAAAGGCTCTGGAGGAGGAGGAGGAGCCCTTGGCCGTGAGCTGAGGCCAGGCTGGTGGCACTGGGACCAGGCCAGGCTGGTGGCACTGGGACCGGGCCAGGCTGGTGGCACTGGGACCGGGCCGGGCTGGTGGCACTGGGACCAGGCCAGGCTGGTGGCACTGGGACCGGGCCAGGCTGGTGGCACTGGGACCGGGCCAGGCTGGTGGCACTGGGACCAGACCGGTTTGGTGGCACTGGGACCGGGCCAGGCTGGTGGCACTGGGACCGGGCGAGGCTGGTGGCACTGGGACTGGGCCAGGCTGGTGGCACTGGGACCAGACCAGGCTGGTGGCACTGGGACCAGGCCAAGCTGCTGAGGGATGAACTTTCCAAGAGTTGCCTCTCCATGGGAGCAGGCTCCCTGCTAAGAGCAGCTCGGGCAGAAGGTGCCACTGCTCTGATCGTTATTGTAAATTACTCTCTGTTCTGTTGTATCCTGTGTGTGAGGAGCTCGGCATCCTGGAAAGGGAATTTTTGATAATAATAATATTTAGAAAAAAAAACCAACCCACACTCTAAGCTTTTGCAAGTGCAGAGATGGTGAATTTTGTCGTTTCAATGCAGGTTATTAATGTAAAATCCCAGCAGACAAACACAGAACCTGCAGCATGACCAGGGAAGAACACTGTCAACAAGTCCTGGGTTCTTCATTAATTTGTTTTGGTTTTCAAACCATAATTGTCTCCATGAACAAGACCGTTTCAGAAATGACCAAAACCGAATTCAGAATCACATCAAAAATTTTGTAAATACCAGATTTAAAGCCAAACTTGCTGTATTTTGGAAACCAAAACATCCAATCTGGACTTGGCAGTGCCAGGTTTACCATTGGATTGATGATCTGAACCCAGATCTCAATGATTTTGTGACTCTGTGTAGCACGTGGTTAAAGGAGTCCCAGGGCAGGGGTCAGGTACCACCAGGCAAAGATCAGACGGGCAGGGGAGGAAGGCCCTTGCTCTTCCCAAGAGGAAGTGTTGGGTGAGCTCTCAGCAGCTCCCCCTTTCTGGACGGGAGCTCAGGTCACTCCGGTCACCTCTGCCTCGGGGACAGGAGACTCGCGGCGTTTCCCACCAGCCCAGGGAAAGCTCCCACCCCCTGCAGCCCCATCAATCCCTGTCCCGGGCTCTGAAAGCCATCCAAGCATTTGAGAGGAATGGATCAATCAATTACACAGGAGACACTTTCAAACAGCTCCTTGGAGATCACAAATCTTTCGAGCAGGCAGCTCTATTAGATGGGCACTTCAGCCAAATCATTGAACTCGCTGCCACTCACGGGCAACAATAACTTCTTCTTTCCAAACACTTCTTATTCTCCAGTTACTTATTTACTAAGAATGTTTTGATTTGCTTAATGCTTGGAACATCTTCCTCCAATGCTGAATTAGAAATGATGGAACTGCACATTCAGGATAATTAAAGAAGACAGCTTTCTCCAAATAATAATAGTGTTGTAATGTCAGACAATAAATGGGCCCAGCCAGCACAGGCAGGTCTCCTCCTCCCCTTCTGGCTGTGCTGCGTGGACTTTTCTAGGGACAGAGTGGCATTAAAGCTGATGGAATGACTCAGGATGCTCTTGAGAGGCTTTTCCCTCCCAGCCATGAGCGCCCCTTTTCTGTCCTTCACAACTTCGCCAAATTTTAAGCAAAACACTTTAAAAATATATGACAGATTTTTTTTCCCCCAAAGAATTCCGTCAGAAAATGCTTTATATATTCCTGAAAAATACCTTTAACCAGTGACATCTGTCCCAGCCCCTGACTAGGGCATGGCACTCGGTCCCCTTCAGAGGACACGGACACACAACACACCCTGGTGCCGCTTCAGGCATCCTCCTCCTGCCAGCCTCTGGATGAGATTTCCCTGAAGTAGCCCAATGCCTCCCTGGAAAGGACCATCCATCCTGCAGAGCCCAGCACAGACAGCACCACGCCGGGATTGTTCCTGGGCCAGTTGCACTCCCCCACATCCCGTGCTGCAGCCTGGACACTGCCAAAGAGGATCCCGTTGGGATGGGCAGAGCTGGAGTCACCGCGGTGCCAACGGACCCACCTGGCTCACATCCCTGTAAATGGGTCCCTGATATTTTGCCATTGCTGCCCAGAAATTAATTACTCTTGATTACTCTTTTTTTAGCAGCACGGTGTGCACAGCAGCACAGGGGTTCTCTGAGGGATGGCTTTGCCTGTATCGAGTGTGGGTCAGAAAGGCTTTCTCTGGAAACTGCTTCCAGGGTTTATGAGCCCACTGCTCATTTCACATCAGCATTAAAAGCTTGGACACGAAGTCACAGACACATGGAATCCCAGACTGGTTTGGGATGGAAAGGACCCTAAAGACCATCCAGTTCCAAACCCTCTGCCATGGCAGGGACACCTTCCACAGGACGCCTTCCCTAACCACGTTTTCACACACACTCACACCTTCCTGACTTTCAAACTGTGTCCATTTGGGAATTTAATGATTTTTGTTGAACTGAAGAGAGGTCACTTTTACCAGAGAAAAGAAAATCATCCTGGGAACTTCACAGATTTCGTTGTTTGCTGTAATAGGGACTTAGAGAAAACTCCAGTTCCTGCTAAGGAGGAACTGAAGACATTCCCCGTTGGACCAGCCCAGCCCAGTTAGCCCCAAAGCACTGAACGCTGGCTGCTATTCCCAAATTCTCTGGGAGCAGCGATCCCAGTGGAATCCCCACCCAGGAAGGTGCCGTGGCACCCAAGCCTCTCACAGCTGGCACTCTGCTTAATTAGTCCTGACAAATCTTGATAATGAATCATTGAGACTATGAGTTAAGCATGAAATAAAGCAAACAGCGAGGCTCTTATGTAATTCATCCTACTTCAATGGCTGCAGGAATTGAGTCATGAGATTGTTTTGGAACATTTTATGACAGAAGTCAGGAGAGCTCTTTGTAAATGAAGTTTGAACTTTTTTCTTTAAGGGCTCTTCATGGCTGTGCACATTTTGTACGAGTGCAGATCTTCTCCTCACCTCTTTTATTTATTCCCTCGATGTCCTTCCTCATCTGTTTTGTAGCAAGCCTGGTCTGTGCAAGGTTTTACCCCTGTGTACAACAACAGCAAACTCAGGCAAAATACATCGACAGCCGGGTCTCCCCAGGCAGTGCTAACAGCTCCTTCCTGTTGGTGTGGGTTTAGAGTATAGATTTTTACCTTTTTCCACTTGCTCTGATAGACTGAACATCAGACAATCATGACTTTCCCCATTTTCTGGTACTTAACCATGACTTTCTTTCATGCCCTGTTATACTCCATGAAATGCATTTTTCCCTGGCTTCACCCCTCTCAGCACTCGCCTTGTGGGCCTCCAGATCCTGGTGTTCATCTCCGGGGGAGCCGGCACTGGATCCTGCTGTGCCATGCTGCATCACCCCCAGTTTGCTGGGGCACACGGACAGCTGGGTCCTTGATGGGTCTTGCTCCACCCAACCACACCGTGTGGGGCCATGGAAAAGCCTCTCCAAGGTGTGGGAGGGAATGTGGTCTGGGAGCACAGGTCTGAGCTCAGGGTCTACCCAGCAATTTATGACTCTCCAAGACTCCCTGTGTCTTCCACAGAAAGAAAAAACAGTTTACAGGGACTGGGCACATCTCCATCACCTATGAGCTAACCTAATAATGTTGTTTTGTTTGAGATGCCTCGTTATTGTAATGATTGAAATCTGATTTTTCAAACCCCATTTAGGGCTTTGGGAAATGCAGGTGTTGAATTTCCTCTCTCAGGAAATCCTGGGCTAATAAGAGCTTTCTAGACTGGTTGCTTGAGCTAAAGGAGTAGAGAAAGGAACTCAAAATAACCTGGAGTTACTGCAGGACAAAATCAAAACTGTCATTATTTAACCCTCTTTGTCGGGAGCAGCAGGGCACTGATGGAGGCTTTAATGAGTTCCAAAGGACTGGGCTTCAGAGGAGGCGCTCCCGGGCGCAGGAATTGTCTGAAAGTAGGTGAACTACTTTTAGTGAAGCACCGGCGGGGTGGGCTGGCAGTCTCAAAGCTGATCCACTTCCACTGAGGTCGATGAAAACTCATTAATTTCAAAGATTGGAGCGTTAATTCGAAATCTGTTGGCAGAGCAGGGGGAGCCAGTCTGGAGAATTAAAGAACACGAGGACAGAGGAACATCCTGGCCGTCCCCTCACACGGACCCTGTGGGGCTGGGGACAAGCAGAACCGGGTTAAATTCCTTACACAGGAGATTAAGTGGGCCACAAGGGCTGCAAACAGGCTCTGCCTGTGTGTGTCAATATTTTTACACCCAGAGAAAATGGATTTTATCCTCAATTAGTCCAAAGCGAGGACTGCCCTTAGCGGGGTGTTGCGATAGCTCAGGATTCGCTGCGGTACAAAGTGTGATGCCCGAGGGTTAGAGGAGAACTGCCTCCATGCCCTCCCAGAAATTCCATCCAGACCTCAGCCATGCTCATGACTCCCCTTGGGAGGCAATTATTGTTAGCCACAAACCTGGTGGAAGAGGCACAGAGAGCCAGAAAAAGGCTTTCATGACATAGAGCGTGGGCAGGGGTGGCTGTGTCCTCACAGAGCTCTCATTTTCCGACTTGTTGGTACTTGGCTTCTGCTAGGTCCTTCCAGGGAACCAAAACACATTTTCTGACCCAAACCAAAAATATTGGAATGAATATTTTAAATATTTTCCTTATTTTTTCCAACTAAATGGAAACAAATATTATAATTTCTTGGAATTATTACTTAGCAATTTGTTGAAGAACTATGTCAGAATGTTGCTGCTTTCTTTGCAAGCTGTAATGCAGCCCCTGGCCCTCCTGCAGCTGTCCCTGAGGGCTGTGGCCATGTCACCAAGCAGGGGCTGGGCTGCAGAGTGAAGGTCCTGGCTCAGGACCCAGCATCCAGCTGGACACAGCCCTGGGGTTTGCTTTGGGCTGGCTCTGCTCCAGACTGGATGCCAGTGGATCGTGTTAGGGATGCTGCCAGACCCATCTCCCATCTCAGTTATCCGAAACAAACCCATTCTCCTCGCTTCAAAATGACCCCCCGGTGAAAAGCAGGGATTGGGGGGGAAGGGGGGATTTGGGGGCATTTGTGCAGGAAATGCTCCCCCAGCTCCTGGTGCTGCTGCAGGCCCTGGCCCGGCTCCATCTCTGCCCTCCCCTGAAGGCAGACCTGTGCCCACTCTGAGAACACAGCAAGAGGGGCCTCCTGCAGCCATTCCTTGTTTATAACCACGATTAAATATTGAGGCAATGGCATCAAACAGGGAATTTCAGCCTGCCCCTTTCCCAGCTTCTCCCACATGTGAAAGGAGCTGCTTTGTGCCGAGCACCTTCAGCAAGAATTGTTTTATTGTGATATGCAGAGCTGAAACCCAAATCTGATACAGATATTGGATCAAACCTTGTACTCCGTGGCAATCTAATTTTATCCTGACATGTTGATTGCTTGCTCTTCATCTGTGGCTGCTGTCCCAAAGGGGGCTAACTGAGAGGAGCTGCTTTTTTTTTCTCCTTTCCTGTAAGAAGATGACATGAAATAAATTCAGAAGAACACACACAAGAACAATGTGGGGTTTGTTACTCACAAGACAGCTCTGAGAAGGGAAAAAATTGGAGCTGAGATTTGTGAAGGATGGTACAAAATATGATGGAATTTCTGACTAATAAATCACACAGAACCATTCCAAACCAAGGGAACTGGTCCATGTAGGGGCTTCTGAAAATCGCTCTGCATTGTTTTCCCTGCTTTCCATCAGGTGGGAAACATGGAATTTGTTAGAAAAGCCAGGCCTGTGCCTCATGCCATCTATGGACAGGTGTTAATGGGGAATTTACAGCTCACAGACCAACCAAATCCAGCCCCAAAATTTAGGTGCAGCATTTCCTCAGGGACCTGGAACTTTGAAGTTAGGAATGTCCCTCAGAGGCACACGTAACACCTTTAGGAAGGGATGCTGAGCTTTGCCACAGTGGAGGGTTAATTACTGATCATTTAAATAGGGGCTTGTAAAAATTAAAAGGATTTTCACATATTTCCATGGATATCAAATTCCAAATATGAAGCTGAGCAATGCCAGCAAGGGGCACAGCACCAGACTTGAACAGCAAAAGCATCAAGAGCCCCTGAAAGCACGAAAGCAAAGGCAGACAGGAGGAGAAACAAAGCCCACATCAGCCAGAAAGGCACAGTCAGGAGATCCCTGGGTGAAAAGCACATCCCTCACTCAAACATTGGTGTATTTTCATAGAAGAGTCTCCAATTAAATAATTTCTCCCTATTTAGTTGTGTTACAGCACCCAGAGCTCCCGCTCTCCCCGGTTGGAGCCCTCACTGCAGAGAAGGATCCCTGGCCCATCTCTCTGCGTTCCCCTGGGGGTCACAGGTTCAGTTCAGCAAATATTGGTCCTGCTAATGAAAGAGGAAAACCTCATGTTGATACTTGCAGAACCAGAGTGCTGCCCTTAATTTTCTTGCAAATATTTAAGAAAAAAGTCAAACGCAAACTCACCAGCCCGCCAAGAAAACTTCATTTGCACCACTGACAATCCAGAATTTCTCACTGAACCTCTCTCACTTCTAATAACCCCAAACTTAGAAGTGTTTCTTAATTTTAGCAACTTTTTTTTTCTCTTGACCCAGATACAAACAAGCTTTTACTACTGGGAAATGCAATGTTCATGCAGCAGTGCTAAACCCATCATTTATTTTTGTATTAAACTTGGAGAGTTTCTCTCCTTCCTCTTTAATTACCTACCTTGATGGTGCTCTGCATTATCTCTAAGTTTAGAAGGTGTCTTATATTCCCACTCTGGATCTCCGTTAGCTCAGGGTCCAACTCTGCCTAAATCAAACTCAATGTTTAAGACACACCGATGGTGGCTCAGGGTTGGCGTGAGCAGACAAGAATAAAGTTGCTTTTTATAAGGTTTTTATGAAAAGCAATTCAGTTTGGAGAAGCAAGAGATGAATTAAAAGAGCAGTGCTGGGCCGTGTGTTAATTGCAGACGGTTAATTTGATTAGAGAGGGCTGGTGAGTGCAGGGCAGTGCTGGCTGGAGGCTCCGTGGGGGCTCCAGCCCTGCCACAACCATGGAGAAAAATCCATGTCCTCAACACATCCCTCAGCTTTTCTGGTGGTTTGACTCATTAGCAATTTTCCTTTTCGTGCTCTTTGAGGGGGAAAAAAAAGAAAAAAATGGCATTTTGGAGATGAGAGGAACAAGTAAAAGACAGGCAAACCCCTGAGAGCACTTAGGGAGGAAAAAACCCTCTTGTGTTCCCTGTGTTTTCTCCTTCACTTTTCCATTTACACTCGGTGACTCCAGCAGCAGGGGTTACATAAGGCAGCCCCAGGCCACCAGAGGCAGCTCCCAGCTCCCTGCACTTCCAGAGGCCAGAGCCTGCCCAGCCTTGGCTTTGGGGAACCACAAGAGTTTGCAGGAGGTTTTAGGGTTTCTAACCAAGACATTAATTCTAAACAGGAAATCTAATTCAATCCCATAAATCACCAGCTTCCCATCAAAGCAATGCTTGAGAGTGGGCAGGATTAAGATGTGCAGAGCTGACATTTGAAATCAAAGTAACCACTGACAATGCTTTTCAAATGCAGCAAATTTCCTTTATCCTCACTGCCAGGAAGGAGAATTTCCCGTACCAAAATGGGAATTTTTACTGTCACTTTGTGTCCCTTTCAGACATGAATTACTTGAAACTTCTGCTTAATTCCTGCCAGAACTAAGCTGGAATTCCCTAGATTGGAGTGTTTTGGAGTTCATTTCCCATTTCTATACCAATAAAATTGTGGCATCATTTGTATCTAAGGAACACTTAAGCTTGGACTTTGTGATCTTAGAGGTCTTTTTCAACTGTGATCATTCTATGACTCTATGAACCCAGCCTAAAAAATCAGGAGAAGGAAAAAATGACAATCAGTGCATTCCCTGAGGGAAGCAGACCTGTTCCAGCTCCACCTTTGTCCTTGGTGGTCAAGGGCTCCACGTTGGGCCTCAAGCCTTTCTTTAGTCAACGCCTTTTCCTGGTCATTTTGCTGTGTGCTGGGAGTGCTCCACGCCCCAAACACAGTGGGAGTGTGGGACTGGAGTGTGGAGAAGATGGAAACGGGCTGGATTCCGTGTACTTACAAAGAGAGGAAGAATCTGCACCTCCCTCTCTTGCAGAGGAGAGGCCTCTGGAGAAGGTGGCTGTGCTGGAGAAACGGGACCATGGAGGAGCAAAGGTTGCCCAGCAAACCCTGGCCAGCCAAGAGCCAAACCAGGCAGGTTAAACAGCTGCATTATTTAAAATTATTTAATTGCCAATCGGTGTGTGATCTAAGGCTGCACTGTAAGCAAAACCCCACTTGAGGCGAATTGCTGGGACACAATCCCTTGGTGATTAATCCCCAAAGTGCACTTTAAAGGACTTCAGGACAGTGGCCTTATTTCTACTGTGCCACACCACATTTTTCATTTACGAGTGCAGTTCTTGTTAAAGAACTGTAATTTCATCTTTGGTTCACCCTGTGAGGAGTCTTTGCCTTGTCCCAAAACACTCACTCAGGAAAGCTTTCACCGAAAGCCTGCAACTGACAATAAAAACAATCGCCCTGAAAGCACCCTCAGTTCGGGGCATTTCCATCAATCCAGCTCCTGCTGATGCTCCCGTTGGGGCTCTGGCTGTTAAATGATTTCTCACTTTCATCCTCGCTCTGAAGCTGCACAAAATCCTCACATTTGGGCACCGCTGGCGAGAACAGGAAAGCTGCAAAGCTCCTGGGTCTCCGTGCGAGGCAGGGAGGATTTTGCCCTAAATGCCCCCATTTCCATCACATCCTTCATGCTAATGGAGTTTTAAACCTCGACTGGAGCTTCCTGCTGGCAGCTCCTGGCCCACCACGCCATACGTTCTGGGGCCATTCGGTGTCTCCTGGGATCTGGGTTCAGCTCCAGGTTTTCCACCCTTTTCCTGTGTAGGACTCCAGGGAACGATCTCGTTCCTTGCTGCTGCAGTTCCCCTCCCTCTCAGCAATAACAAACCCACTAATTCACATCGCTCCAAGACACGAGAACCATAGCAATAAAACTTGCAAGCAGAAGGGAGAGGGAAAAGCATGTAAATATGATTCAAACCCAAGCTGAAGTTACTAAAATCCAATTGAATTCAAATTTCTCTTCCTCCTTCCCCTGGCTGATGTTTCCCCAAAGCTACTCCCTTGAATTACGTGTGCACAGTCACCCTTCATTGCCATCAGTTGCATTCCCACGTTGGAAAATCCCCACCATCTTGTGTTGCTTATGGAGAAAATAATTTTAATGATGAAGGTTTTGTCCACGTGAGCTCTGAGTGAGTTCTCAGTTCATGCAATGACTGAACAGCCAGGGACAGCCTCTGATGCTGGGAAAGCTTTGCAGGAATGAAACCGAGCAAATGTCTGACCCCCATTTCTAAAGGATCAGAGCGTTTATAGAAGCACAACAAAGGGTTTGAGCAGTGGTAGCGCCAAAAAAAAAAGGGTATAAATTGGGTTTGAACAAGTGTGGGAAGTGTCTCACCATCAGCAGCCCAAACCTTCCTGCTGGAGCACCAAAGGCACGGGCAGGTGACCAAAGGGTGACATCTGTGAAGTGGCCACGCTGGGGGGACACCGAGGCTGCTGGGTTTGGTGAGAAATTGGTTGTTTCCAGGACTGCAGCCCTAGGGAACAAGAAGGATGTTGGTTAGACTTGGTTGGCAGCACCATTGTCTGCTTCTTATTGCCCAGGAAACGTGGATTTATGGAAAACACAGCTTCTCAATTTAATGGGCTTTTTGGTGGGATTGGAGAATTGACCATAAGGGTGCTGTTGAGAACAGACCTTCCAGAAACCAACTGCAAAATAATCTCAGATAACCCAGAAACTGCTCTGATCCACAAAGCTCATCCACTGTGAGAGTGGAGAGGCCCTGGAATGGATTTCCCAGAGCAGCTGTGGCTGCCCCTGGATCCCTGGCAGTGCCCAAGGCCAGGCTGGATGGGGCTCGGAGCAGCCTGGGACAGTGGGAGGTGTCCCTGCCCATGGCAGCCTNAGCTCCTGGGTCTCCGTGCGAGGCAGGGAGGATTTTGCCCTAAATGCCCCCATTTCCATCACATCCTTCATGCTAATGGAGTTTTAAACCTCGACTGGAGCTTCCTGCTGGCAGCTCCTGGCCCACCACGCCATACGTTCTGGGGCCATTCGGTGTCTCCTGGGATCTGGGTTCAGCTCCAGGTTTTCCACCCTTTTCCTGTGTAGGACTCCAGGGAACGATCTCGTTCCTTGCTGCTGCAGTTCCCCTCCCTCTCAGCAATAACAAACCCACTAATTCACATCGCTCCAAGACACGAGAACCATAGCAATAAAACTTGCAAGCAGAAGGGAGAGGGAAAAGCATGTAAATATGATTCAAACCCAAGCTGAAGTTACTAAAATCCAATTGAATTCAAATTTCTCTTCCTCCTTCCCCTGGCTGATGTTTCCCCAAAGCTACTCCCTTGAATTACGTGTGCACAGTCACCCTTCATTGCCATCAGTTGCATTCCCACGTTGGAAAATCCCCACCATCTTGTGTTGCTTATGGAGAAAATAATTTTAATGATGAAGGTTTTGTCCACGTGAGCTCTGAGTGAGTTCTCAGTTCATGCAATGACTGAACAGCCAGGGACAGCCTCTGATGCTGGGAAAGCTTTGCAGGAATGAAACCGAGCAAATGTCTGACCCCCATTTCTAAAGGATCAGAGCGTTTATAGAAGCACAACAAAAGGTTTGAGCAGTGGTAGCGCCAAAAAAAAAAGGGTATAAATTGGGTTTGAACAAGTGTGGGAAGTGTCTCACCATCAGCAGCCCAAACCTTCCTGCTGGAGCACCAAAGGCACGGGCAGGTGACCAAAGGGTGACATCTGTGAAGTGGCCACGCTGGGGGGACACCGAGGCTGCTGGGTTTGGTGAGAAATTGGTTGTTTCCAGGACTGCAGCCCTAGGGAACAAGAAGGATGTTGGTTAGACTTGGTTGGCAGCACCATTGTCTGCTTCTTATTGCCCAGGAAACGTGGATTTATGGAAAACACAGCTTCTCAATTTAATGGGCTTTTTGGTGGGATTGGAGAATTGACCATAAGGGTGCTGTTGAGAACAGACCTTCCAGAAACCAACTGCAAAATAATCTCAGATAACCCAGAAACTGCTCTGATCCACAAAGCTCATCCACTGTGAGAGTGGAGAGGCCCTGGAATGGATTTCCCAGAGCAGCTGTGGCTGCCCCTGGATCCCTGGCAGTGCCCAAGGCCAGGCTGGATGGGGCTCGGAGCAGCCTGGGACAGTGGGAGGTGTCCCTGCCCATGGCAGCCT
>VZRR01002862.1:202961-429356 GCA_013398015.1 Oreocharis arfaki
GGGGGGTCACCCGGGGCTGGCTCCAGCCCCAGGAGTGACCACAGGATCAGCCCTGAGCTCGAGCTGAAATGTGAAACCTCCTCTGTGCTACATCAGCCTGTGTGGAGGCCTCTTGCAAAAGCAGCCCTAATATTCAAAATTTAGCAACACCATCTGTTAGAGACTTTGTTAAATAAAAACAACTCATTACTGAACTTAGATCTTGGAGAAGGATCACTTTCCTTCACATAAAACTGATTTTCTTCAGCTGGAAAAACACAAATAGTTGTTTCTCAGTATTTCTGAACCGTTTCCAAAGGTTGCTGACAGCAGCCACGTTCCTAACCTGTAGCCAAAGAAATAACTGTACTATTAATCTGGAACTGGCAGTAACTCCTGACATTTGAATTATGTTGCTGAAAGGTGTCTTTTTACCAGCTGGTAAATAACGATCCCCTAATTACAGATATAAATCTGGGGAGGTATGAATGCACGGTTGAAAGTGATGAAAATGTTTAATAAAATATGGCCCAGAAATGGAGAACGTGATTAGATTCAGCATCTTGACCACGGGGGTTTTTTGGAGCTGCTGAGAGAGCCGCAGCCCCTGAGGATGGCAACACATCCCTGTCCCAGTGACAAATGTAAGGGGCAAACACTGGTGGCTGTAGTTGTCCCAAGAAATCTGAGCAACCAGTGTGGCACAAAACCCCTTTTTGACTATCCAAGTTCTTATGGCTGCCGCAGGGAAGAGCATTTGTGAGGTGCTCTGCTGATAATCAGCAGGCGTTTGATAATTTCATCTCTCCAGTGAAGTTTGAGGAAGATACGGTTTCCTTTTGGGGCCTGGATTTGTCACCTCTGTGATTCAGACTTATATCAGAGATCTCTAATGACAGAAATTGGAAAGAGCTCAAAACTGTAGTTTATTTTTTTAGTAATTTTTTAAAAAATCACTTCTTAAAATTCTATCCCAAGTGAACTGTTTTATGAAAGCTGTGGCAGCTTGATCTGAAATGGCTTTATCTTGGTGCTTCGCTTTCAGTTTTTTGGAGTGTTACATTTATTTATTAACATTTTTTGTTAATATTTGGCAGTGGATAAAGAAATTCTTTTACTTAAGATTGATTTTTCTAATTGCAGCCTCACCAAAAGTCCCCAGCACAACCTCTCCAGTGACTTCTACAGCTCACTGACCCCAGTACAAAGCCTGAGACAAAGCTCACAGGCTGGGGACTGGTGCAGGACCTTTCCGACCGTTCAGTTACAGCACAGCTCAGTCCAGGCTGCATTTCACAGCTCATAGCTGTAATTGTCAGCCACAACCGCAATTTCAGCCCAGATCTCCATCCTGCTTCCACAGCTTCCTCTCAGCTGAGCCTGGAAGGAAAACTGACAGGCGCAGCCTCCCTGCCCTGCTTCAGGGAATGAGCAGGGAAGTTCATTCCCACGCTGCCAGCGCAGTTCCTTTCTCCAGCACTACATTCATTAACTCTGCAGCACAACACCCAAATTACTCCTTTTTAGCTTCTGCAGAGATTTTCATGTCACGCTCGGGGTGGTTCCATCTCATTACTGCTGCTTCTTTACTGTTCCACTACTGATGCACAGGCACTGCCCATACAAGGATTAATTAATGTCACGTTCTTAAACCCATGTGTTCCCCTGAAAGGAAGGGATCTCTGACATAACATCTGCCTGGGTTCGAATTACAGATTGCAAAAATGAGACTGGGCTTCTGCTCATCCCACCCAGTGCCACCCCTGCCATGGCAGGGACACCTCCCACTGTCCCAGGCTGCTCCCAGTCCCAATGTCCAGCCTGGCCTTGGGCACTGCCAGGGATCCAGGGGCAGCCACAGCTGCTCTGGGCACCCTGTGCCAGGGCCTCCCTACCCTCAAATCACCAATCCCACCACCCTCAAATCTCAGGAATCTTCTTAATTCAGACCTTACTGAGGCCATCTCTGATGTGGTGATGAAGGACACACCAGGGGATCACGGCGTATTTTCTGGTGACCAACACCAACCTTCCTCAGATCTCTGCTCACAAACACCCCCCACCAGCAAGTGTTGAACCCCAAACAAGGACCAAACCCAGCCCAGACCCTGCCATTTCAACACCAGTTCTCTGGGCTGTGCACCACTGAAGGTGAGGCCAATAAAAGGGGGTTTAGGAGGAAACTTGTACAGGAGAGGAAGAACTGGGCTGCAGAAGCTGGGGCTGGCGTGCAAGGCTGAATTAATAGCTTAATGTAATTCAGTTCTTACTGGTTGCCTGGAAACTAACTTCAGGGGGAAAAAAAAAGGAAAAGCACAAACCATAATGGGTGTAGAGGGCTTAATAGGGAATTATTGATGCCACCAGACTGTCTGACAGCCTGATGGATTTCTAACGAAATCACTCAAAATGCTCCTTTATTATTACATGTTCTCCTGAGTAACAAGGTCCGAGGCCAAAGGAGAGGAAATATTCCGTGGTGCTGGTGGTGGATGCCGGCAGGAGAGCCTGGAGCTCGCCAGCCCGGCTGCGCCCGCACCGCTCCCGCTTCCCCCGTGTTGAACACAGCGCTACCGCTGCTCTCCAGCAGCAAACACAAGGAGCGCTCGAGAATTCCTCCCCGAGCCTGCTGCTCGAGCTCACCCCGCAGGCCTGCTCCAGAGGGAGCTGTTCATTCCAGCTGGAACTGAGCTGCTCGGGAGGCAGACGCGGCTCTGGGACAAACGCTGGCCGGGGGAGAGCTTCAGAGGATGCTCATCGCTGTGTCCACGGGGAGGAGACCCGCGCCCTGCAAGCGCCCTGCCATCCGATCACGGGCGCCCTGCTTTGGGCTGAGGAGTCGCACCAGAGCCTGCAGGAGATGAGAGATCACGGGCAGGAAAAGCGAAGCAGCGAGAGTTGAAGCAGATGCTGGTTGTGATGGGGAGGCTCCCGTCCATCCCAGTAGGGACCTCGTCCATCCCAGTAAGGACCTGCCTAGTCTGGGAAGGCACGAAGTCAGCTGTTAATGGTGCATATTTTAATTAACCAAGGAAGCAGCTCAATGGTTCTGGCATCACAAAGCAAAGCCGGACCCTCCACCAGCCCCAGGTCGCAGCAGCATCACCCGGAGCAGCTCTGACATCCAGACCCTGGTGCCCAGTTTTCCATCTTGGAATAGTGCAGGTTTTATCCCGATTATTTTGGACAGGGATTAGGTTGGTTTAATCGCCTTGAAATTCAGATGAGCATCCACCTTTCTCCTGGCTACTTTTGGATATATAAATAATGCACTGACACCACCAAAGCAGAAAACAGCACAAACCCCAGCACCCTGAGCCTGCTGGAGACCCTCCCCACACACGTGTCCAACTCTTGCCTCAGAGACAGATCCTGGCAGGTTTTCAGGGGTAAGGATGATCATATGTTAGAAACAGCTTTGAGAACAGACTCTGACTTCTCTCCCATCGCTAAGGTGCATTGTACAAGGGCTGGGTAATGTAACTGTAATATAGAACATATTGTAATATAGAACTGTGCAGGGCTAATTTTGAGTCTGCTCCTGATTTATCTGTGATGTCAAGATATTCAATAGATACCTCGAGAGCATTTTAAATAGTCTCTAAATAAAGCAAGTCATTATTTCTTGCTAAAAATGGGGTTTAAAATGAGCTAGTTACTGAAAAAAACCCAACAAACTGTAATTTGTTTTCCAATTTCATAGGTCTCTTTCCCATTTCCAAGTGATCTGTGGTAATAAAGTATCAACATGGAGATCAAATGCCCCAACAAAATTGTTTAATGACTTATAGAATGTACATTAAATCCCTACAGCCTAAGCTAAGACAAACATAATCACATGCCCTTTTTATTACAGTTCTTTAGAAACTGAGGGTATAAATAGAATATAGCTCACCAGTTCACTTACTTCTCACTGTTCTCCCATTACCCACAAGTTTTGTTTTCCATGTATCTCTTTTGAGGGGCTCCTGAACCAACAAACCTGGAAGGTGGAGCTGTTCGAGCCCTCAGTCATGAGAGGAATTTCTGGATTTTCCAGAAGGAATGGAAAGGAGGATATGGGTTTTGGGCTGAGGAACTGAAAAACCTTTTAGGTACAGACTTCCCTCTGAAGCAGAGCGGATTTCCAGGAATGTCCCGTCTGGGGGAGTGTTTGTGCCACGTGTGGAACCCACACCCACAGGGTGAGGAGCCAAAGAACCAGCACAGCCTCACCTTGGAGGGACCTGGGGGCACCTCGTTCCTCTGGGCTGGCTCTGGGAACAACGAGTGCACCTTCTCCCACAGGAATTTCCATGGAAACGAACTGGTTTAATGGGAAAACACCGGGTGAGAACAACCCCCCGACCTCCTCACTTCCCCACCAAACCCCACAGGTACCAGGATGGCCACAGCTGCCAAACAGCTGGATTGATGATCAACAGAGGCCTTTTTCAGCCTCAACAACTCCATGATTCCCCAAGAAACGAGCACTGAGCTCACAGGACTCTGTCCCAGTGACATTGTGCAGGAGGTGAAGCACTCCCAGCCCTTGGGCTCTGCCCAGCCCCGTGTTTGCAATTATTAACACCCACCTGACCTGGAGTGGGTTTCCCTGGGACAAGCAGGTGTGGAGCACCCGGCCATGCCTCAGAACCTTTGGAGCAGGGCTGTGAGTGCCAGCCAGGCTGCCCAGGCACAGCACGGGGAGGGCAGCCAGCCCCGAGTGTCAGGGGGGCTCTTCTGCTCCACAGCATTCCTTACAGCAGCAGAAAGGGACGTGAGAGGCAGAAATAATTGGACTTGACATCCTTATCTGCAGAGAGACTGGCAGCCACCAGCCTCCCATGTGACCTTGCTGACCTGAATGTCTGGGAAGTCCTTGAGCTGAGGCCATGGAGAGCAGACCTGGGAGTCAGCTGCTATTTCTGTCCCTTCCCTTCCCTGCCCAGAACCACAGCACAGCTCCTGGAGGTGTGTGATTAGCCTGGAGCCATTATGCCAGCCAGCCACAGCTCCAGACAGCTCTCATCAGAACCTTTTAATGTAAATTGCTGTCTCCTCCTTGCCATCTGTGGAATTAAAGTGATTTATTTTAGCTCAGGAGCTGTCTCTGAGTTGGTAAACTTCTGCTGGTGGACATAATGAAAAGCATCCTTGAGCCTTTTCTTCTGGAAAGGGGGAGATGTCCTCCTGAAGTTCAAGAATGTCAAAGTCTTATTTCTTCACAGTTGCTGGAACAAGTCATTCCGAGGTTGTTACTCTGCAAAATAATTCATAGATTCTAAATACTGATATTTATAGCTGAAGCAGAACTCCTAAAATCTCATGGTTTTAATGGGAATGTTGGCAGGTCCTTCATTATGCCACAGCGAGCAGTGGTGTTAAAAGTTCTGGAATCAAACTATCAATGCATGATAAATGGGGGGCGAGCTGCTCGTGTCACACCACTTATTAAGTTGGGACCATAAATTATTGCACTGTAAAAATCAATGTTTACCTCAGACTTCCCTCCCATATTTTCATTGCTATTTTCTAGAATCCACTTAAAAACTACAAGAATCAAACAAACAAAAAAGAGAGAAACACAAAACCACGTGAGACAGGAAAATTCATTTTCTTCAGGCTGAATTGTTCTCTATTGCCTAAACAGAACAACAGCTGAGGATGTTGCAATTAATAAAACCAGCTAGACAAGAAAGGATGAATCGGAGACGGATCAGACCATGGAGCTCAGACATCAACCAAAAATTCCAAGAGCTGAATTAAGAAAAGTATGATTTTTCTTTTTGTTTTGAGAATGAATCACTATTTATTAGCCAATTTATACTTTTTATTCCCAATTTATACCCAGACCTCCAGGAACAAAGTTAGTGTAGGCTGAGTGTCCCTTTCATGTCAGGCACGGTGCTCTAACGTTAATTCTCCTGGATTTTGCACAAGGAGAAACATCCACTGCTGGGGCAGGACACCCTCTCCCCTTCCCCCAGTGCGAGGGGATGCTGAGAGCTGCC
Organism: Oreocharis arfaki; assembly: GCA_013398015.1. Lineage (NCBI taxonomy): Eukaryota > Metazoa > Chordata > Aves > Passeriformes > Paramythiidae > Oreocharis > Oreocharis arfaki. Next base: position 208,934 of record VZRR01002862.1, read on the forward strand.
AAAAACTGCCTGGGTGGCAAGAAGAGAGGAAAACTCTTCATTTGCTTGTCCCGGGCTGTCTCAGCCTGCTGGGATGCCCGGCCCTTCCATCCCTCCCCGAACCACTTTCACCACATTTAGGATCTCAACCCCTGTAGCTTCAGGGACAGTGCACAGTTGAATCCTGCTGGGAAAAGCTCAGGAACAGCAAAGGCCAAAGCAGATTCTTGTGGGAGGAAATGCCGTGGCCCTGCTTGCACTGCACAACCAAACGTGAGCTCGGGATCCCAGCTCGCCCGTGGCTGGAAGTGTCACATGCGTTTAGGAGCAGCCTGGCAGGTCCCACGAACAGGAAACAGCAAGGAAAACAGACTTTCTAGGTTTTTACACCCAAAGAACGGAGCTTTTTTTGAAAAAAAGAAAAAAAATAACTTCTCCCTGGTGTTTCTGCCAGTTTGGTTTCAGCTTATACTTGGCAGGAGCTGCACGCCAGCAGCGCGTTCCCTGCTTTGTTTTGATAGACTCTGTCTCCCAAAATCCGAGGTTTTGGTGATTCCTCTCCTCAAGTTCGGCACCCAACCGCTTCTAGAGTGTTGCTGCATTTCCCAAAGCTGAGGGCAGCATTTTTCAAGTGCCACCTACAATGTACAGGCTGGCAAAAATCTCCTTTCCTCCAGGCCAACCACAGCCCCGGAATTTATTGCTAATAAGGCAGAGGTTTCACAAACAACAGCATCAAAGAGCACATTAGCTCTACCTCTGAGTGAGCACATCCCATCTCCGGCGAGGTTTTATGACAGATGATTCAAAGGGGAAAATTGAGAGGCCTCAGAAGCTTTTATGGCTTTTCTTCCCTCATCTGTATTTGCCAAACATCTGAAGCGGGCCGGGCGTGCGGCGTTTGTCTGTTTGGCTTTCCAGCAGAGTGCTCCGCTTGCCATAAATAACGGGGCTGCAAACAGCCAGGTGCCAATGAGGCCTGCGTGGAGAAAGGTGAGAAGCAGAATTTCCCACCTCACAGGGAACAGGGAGAGGCTCCCAGCCAGGGCAGGGGCACTTGGGGCATTTGGGATTTAATCAGGACACTGCCTTGGTTTGCTTGATGGCCACCCACACTCTGGGATTCTGGGATTCCTCTGCCTTAAAAAGGAAAGTCTGAATTTTGCAAGATACCTGGAAGTTTAATATTTAAACTTCACCTACCTTTCAAAGAAGAGACTGAGGAAGAACGTGCGGCTGCCTGTAAGTGAACAGCGTCAGCAAGGATTCTGAGCAGGAGAAAGGAAAAGGCTGTCACAGCCCTCCCAGGAAAGCCTCTCAGATCTCAGGCCAAAATTTGCCCAGCCTACAAATAAACATTTTTAACCCTCTTGCTGGCCATGCTACAACCTAAGAGGAGGTCCTAAAGGTCAAGTACCTGCTTTTCATTGCCTGAGGTTTTAGCAGCTCTCCCAGGCAGAGTTTTGCAGCTGCACAAACTCATTAATCCTGCAGGTCCAGGGTGCATCTGCAATCTTCTTGCATCCCACATTCCTACCTATTACCTCCAATTTAGATCATCTGCCTTGTTTTCCACGCGAAGCCGTCTGCAGAGGGGATCTGAGCCAGCACAGCTCCTTGCTATGGAGACTTGCTCCTCAGTGACGTGAGCGCAGAGTTTTGCATTAAAATCAAAAGAACAATCTCTGAGGAGGCTCCTCAGCACTCAGACTGTCCTGAGAGCACGGCGTGGCGTGAAATGAAAAATCACGCGTCTCCTTCTCTCTGCAGCTGGAGAGGTTTAACTAATTAAACCAATTATTTTCCTATAACAATAAGAAATTAAAGGGGGGGGTTTTTTTGTGTAAAAATAATAGACAGAGGCAATCTGATCGAATCTTGTGTGCCAGCCTGGAGGAAGGATGTATCGCAGAGCTGCTCTGGGGCAGATGTTTAATGACTGACTGCGTAAACACCGTGTGCAGCAGCTGGGTCTGAACTGCACATCCCGTCTCTCCACAGGTTTGGTGGGGTTTATTGCCCATCCCTTGATGTTTGCGTACCTGATAGACAAAGAATTCTCAGAATCCCAGAATGGTTTGGGGTGGGAGGGACCTTAAACCCCACCCAGTGCCCCCCCTGCCATGGCAGGGACACCTTCCACTGTCCCAGGCTGCTCCAAGCCCCAATGTCCAGCCTGGCCTTGGGCACTGCCAGGGATCCAGGGGCAGCCACAGCTGCTCTGGGCACCCTGTGCCAGGGCCTGCCCACCCTCACAGGGAACAATTCCTTCCCAATATCCCATCTAAATCTCCCCACAAGTGTTTTTTCCACGCTCTGAGGAGGAAGAGGGGAGTTCTATTGAGTCTTGTGGTTTCCAGGCTCTGCAGCCACGGGCAGGATCGTCCCTGTAACCACAGCTCTGGCTGCATTTCCCTACCAGAGGCTTCATCCCTGTGCTCTGGAGGGATGGAGGCAGCACAGCCCCACAGCTGGAGCCGCTCCCCATCCCCAGGGAAAGCTGTGTTGGTCCCCAGTGCCAGCTCAGGACTTCTGCCCTTGTCAGGAACACCGTGAAGCAGGTTTGGCTTTGGTTTGCAGGCAAAGATGGATGGGCTAAAGCTAAAGCAGGGTCAGGCTCCAGGCCTTTGCCATCCAATTTTTGCTCAGTGAGCTGTGCAAGTGTAGAGGGACGTGAGGATCTTTAAGGTCCCTTCCCACCCAAACCATTCTGGGATTCTGTGCCATTTATGTCTCAGAGTTGCTAATTTACTTATTGCATATTACACGTATTATGGTCAATCTTAAAATACTACTTAAATTTAAATTATTTTTAATTAGGTGCAGAATTTCTGGGGGTTTTTTTTTGTTGTTGTCCTGACCTTTCCAGAGCACCGAGCTTCTCCAGCAAACCCAATCATTTGCCCATGCTGCACAAAGGCAAAGCTAACTGCAAAATAATATTGGTGCCATCTATTTATAGCAGGTATAAAATCCCCACAGGAAGCTGGTAAATCCCCTTCTCTGTGCTCAGGTATGAGGGGGCCACAGCATTGCTTTTCCAGTAGGGCTTCATTATCCAATCCTGGAGATTGATGCTATTCCTGAGTAATCTTTCAGATAAATGAGCCCTCCCCTTCTCATTTCCATAACTATTTTATCACCGTGTGAATTAGTTCTTCACACTTCTGCAGAGTTACCTCTCCAACAGGAATTTCTTTACAGAGCAATAGAAACATCCAGCAAATGAAAAACATCCCGGCAAGTGCTAAATATCTCCCAACAAACTCAGATCCTTCTCTTTTAACAATTGAAATATTGGCATTTTTTCATCAACTCCTTTCTCCACAGGAGAGAAAATCCAAACAAGGAAACAAGGAGCAGGCAGAAGGCAGGGATGTTTTCTGGGAAAAATAGTGGTTATCCCATAAAATCCAATCCAGATGTAAAATCCAACTATGTGAAAATCTTCCTTTGTCAATATCTGCAGGAGTTTCCTAAAACATCTCTTCTTTTTTGGAAAATAGCTTCAAACTGAATTAAAAAACAGCTTTAGAAATGGGGTTTAGAGGACTTGGAGGCAAGAAAAGCCATTTGTTCTGAGGCAGTCTGGGTTGGCTTAGATCGGTTCCCTCAGTTCTGAACTGAGGAAGGTGTGGAAGCAGGCAAAGAGGAGGACAAGATTTGACTGCTCTGGGTGAAAGGATCAATTCCAGATGATTTCCTGTTTGTGCTCACTATAAACCCATTTTTCAAAGGTCTCACATAAATCCAAATGTACTCTGACACTGAATGAAGCTGGGACTGAAACCAGGGTGGGGATTTGGGGGTGTGGGTGGTCACATTCAGCCACAGAGGTCTCACACCTCACCACTGGAACGTATTTAAGATGCTCTCTTCATCACAAAACTTGTATTTAAAAAGAAAATAAAATATGTTAAACCCTTTTCTAAGGACAGAATGTGAGATCAAAGGAAAAACCAGGTGAGGAAAACTACGACCATTATTCGACTGCCCAAACATTTCAATATTTTCAATTCAAATATCACTCTTGATAAAAAGCTGTCACATCCACAAGTTGACCAATAGTGTATATAAAAAAATTGTCCTTTAGAATTATTTTAACCACAAAAAACGTTCCTAAAGCAGGTTTTAAAGCAGTACCTAAAGGTAGTATTTATCTAGGCGAGTTCAGCAGCAGAGTGAGGAGAAGAGAGCACTGAGGTGCAAACCCAGCACTCCCACGGGATTGAACTGCCCGTTAATTCTCCATTTTCGGGGATTTCCAGGCACGCCCACCCCAGCGGCCCAGGGGTGGGTCAGGTTTTCCTCTGTGGCAGCCGGGACTGGTGCCAGTGGCAGGCCCTCCACCCCCAGCTGCTCCCGATGCCAGCCAGGGCGGTGAGGGGTGCCGGGGCACAGCTGGGCACAGCTGGGCACAGCTGCAGGAGGACCCAAGGAGGAACCTCCGGAACAGGAGCACCCAGCATTAACAGTCTCGGGTTCAGGTGGTTCTGGGCGTTTGATGATGGCCATGAAGGGCGGTGGGAGCCTGTGGCTGATCACAAACCAGCAGCGATCCCCTCCGTGCGCTTTCCACCTCCTCATGAGCGAGCAGAGCCCAGCCAGCAGCTCCCCTCCCGGAGCTCTGCTGCCAGCAGTGGCCTTCCCGTGGCGGGCAGCGCTGGCACCCAGCCCAGCTCCCAGCTCAGGTCATCCCAAACCCGGGAGCGGCGCGTCCCAGCAGAAAGTCAGGGCTGGGATGCTCGGATCCAGCTGATCCCCGGCGTTCCCGGCCTCGTTGCCATGACAGCGGAGCACCAGGGCTGCCTCCTCTCCTCTCCTCTCCTCTCTGGAAACGCCGCTCTGCTGCTCCAGCACTCCCAGCTCGCTGCTCATGCAGCAGGGAATGCTGGCAGCGCTGACACGGCCGGACAGGACGGGACAGGACAGGACAGGACAGGACAGACCGCTGTTCAGGCTCTGATGCCCCGGGGCTTTGCAGAGTCTGAACTGTTCCTGCAGGGTGTGCATGAAGGCACAGCCCTCGCTGGGATGGACAAAACAGGGAATGCAGCCACAGAAGCAGCAGATTCCCATCGAGATGATTCCTGCAGCTCATCCTTCCTGCAATAAAACCACAGAACTTTGTGTCACCACTCCAGAAGCTCAGGGGGACACGGAGCTCCTCCAGACTCCTCTTTGCTGCCAAACCAGGCTGTGCATTAATGATGGAATCATTTACATTTCTGTCAAGCCGATGCCAAAATGTCCTCATAACTTTTAAAAAACTTGGTGACATTTGTATAAACTATAGGGAATTGCCAGCTCTTATAAATCAAGATTTCCTCCGTATCCTGAGACCTTGTTCCTCATGTTCTGTGCTTGTTCCTCAGCCTCAGGACGAGCTGAGTTTCCACTGAGATGTCTTTCAAGCCTTTGCTCCCACATTTTCTTAGATTTCCCTTTATTTCTTTCTATTCACATAGAAAACGTTTCTGTTTCCATACAGCCTGGCATTACCTGTGGTGCAGGTGGAGCTCAGCCTTCCCGACTCCCTGGGGTTTGTCCCCTGCAGATCCCTGAGCAAGGACACCTCTGCATGTGGAAATGGGGAGAAGGACCCAGCAGCTTTCATCCTCTTCCACTTCTCCTTGAAGGATTTCCTTTCCTTTGGAGTGTTCTCTCTGAAACCGTGCCAAGACGAGCAGCATTCCTCAAATTCAGTTTGTTACTGCTTGAACAACAGAAGAAAACATCATATTCTTGGGTATATAATATGCAAAATTTGCTTGGGTTTATTATTTGAAAAACTCAGATGGCTTTGCCTTTGGAGATTAGGGAGAGCAGAAATAACATTCCCTATGCAGAAATAACATTCCCTGTGCAGAAATAACATTCCCTGTGCAGAAATAAAGCTGTTTTTCTCAGCAGCATCCACAAACACTGTCCCAGGTGTTCCACTGTTTCTGCCCACGGCTGGACAGAGCACACCCCTTACCAGCCACGTGGGACAGGGATGTGAGAAGCACATCAGAGCCCATGGGAAGCTGCCCAAATTTCCCCTTGTTCCCTGCTCTCCAGGGACCTGGGGCAGCTCTTTCCTGGAGCCTGGATGATCTGATTTATCCATTCCTTAAAAACCTGGCCTGGTGTCCCTGCCCGTGGCAGGGGGTGAGTGAATTGGTCTCTAAGGTCCCTCCCAACCCCACCCGTTCCAGGATCCCACAGCACAGTGCCCATCCATCCCAGCCATCAGGACAGGATGGGAAACGCTCCCTCCCAGAGGTCTGGGGCTGAGCAGGGCTGTGGAGGAGGAATCCAGAACCCCAACAGAAGTCCTGCTGATTTAGCACCCAGTGCACACAGCTTGCCTCTGCACCCAGGGCTTTGTTGGCAGCTCCAGGCTCCCTTCCCAGCTCCAGAGCAGCCCCTCAGGACAACCTCTGCCCCTTGCCTGGATGCACAAGAAATGCCTGGACACAAATTGAGGCCACCCCTTCCTCTTTGAGCCATCGACACAAGGATGCAGCAAAGAAAGCAGCAGCACTCCACAGGCTGCTGGACTCCGCTCTCAGCCTTCTCACTCAGCCAAGAACTCCCACAGAAACGCTTTTATATCTCAAGACTACTTGAGAGGAACCTAAGTACTGCACTTTCAATGCCAAATTTAATTTCTTCGTGGAGCTCTTAGCTCACTTAAACGCTTGCCAGCCTTTCTGAGGGCTGAGAGCTCCTCAGGGCACGGCCTGGACTCTCCCCCGGAGGCACAAGCAGCCCCGGGAGGCCAAGGAGCCCTGCTCTCCCTGCCCTGTTGGTCTGTCCCCCTCTCCTTCTGCATTCAGAGAACAATTCACCATCTCAAGTGCATCTCCTGTAGTGGCTGCAGAGTCGCCCTCCTGCAGGGAGAGCACACAGAGACCCTCTGCAACCCCAGGATCCCTGAGGCTGGAAAAGCCCTCCCAGCCCATGGAGTCCCAGCTGTGCCCCATCCCCACCCTGTCCCCAGCCCAGAGCTCTGAGTGCCACCTCCAGCCCTTCCTTGGGCACCTCCAGGGATGGGCACTCCAAACCTCCCTGGGCAGTTCCAAGGCCTGACCTCCCTTTCCATGAAAAATTCCTGCTGGTGTCCAACCTGAGCCTGCCCTGGCCCAGCCTGAGGCCGTTCCCTCTCCTCCTGTCCCTGTTCCCTGGCAGCACAGCCCGACCCCCCCCGGCTGCCCCCTCCTGTCAGGGACTTGTGCAGAGCCACAGGGTCCCCCCTGAGCCTCCTTTGCTCCAGGCTGAGCCCCTTTCCCAGCCCCTCACATGGGTGGCTGTGCAGAGCCTTCCCCAGCCACACGTTGGGCACACGTGCAGGGGCGAGGGCAGATCCTGCTGGGTGGATTTTCACGGTTTGTCGTGATAGAAACCTTCCAAAGAACAGAGAGCGAGGCCAGAAACAGAGATGGTGCAGTACCCAGAGTAAATTGGAGAAACAAAATTAGAAACAATCTGTGTTTCAAAAATGTGGTCAACAGAATGCATCACCATGACAATTCTTGCTAGAAGCAACAAGAGAGGCTTCCTGGCAGTGCTGAAGGAGGGCTGGTTCAGGAGCGAAGATTCATCAAAATGCAATTTACAGCACCAAAAAAAATATATCTGTAGTGGCATTTCATTGACTTTTATTCTTAAAATGTGAGAACTAGACTGAAGAAGCATTACCTTACACTGAATTCTGTGAAAATCCTGATCCTGACAGAAAATCAGAGACATCTTTAGCATGTTCCTTAGTGGTTGCATTCCAGACACAGCTAAAATAAGGATCAAAGATTTATATCACAGATATAAAATAAAATCAAATGAGAGTCTTGGATTAAGGCACACAGAGGTGGGTTTTAAATTATAAATACGGTTCTAAAAGGAAATGTAAAGAAAGGATTAAAATACCCAAGCACTGAGAAATAATTCCTTTTAAGGGTGCCACCACGTCCCAGCTCCCAGCCACGAGAGGAGCACAACTTGCTGCAATTTCAATGATGGCTCTTTCAAAACATCCCATCCAGGGGGTTGGATGTCCCTCCCCCCCAGCTGCCCTCCCTGGCACGCTGGGTGAGGATTCACAGCCACAGAAATGGATTGTTTTAATCTGGGGCAGCTGGGAGGCCACGTCAGCGCTCTCCTGACAGATGAGGTCACACAAATGTGTTCATTTGCATCGTGGTGGGGAGAGGGCTCTGCTGGAAAGGGAGAAAAAAGGGTGCAAATCTACCTGGAGAGAGAGCCACGGAGCCCAGAGAAGCTGCCCCTGGAGCCCTGGCAGTGCCCAAGGCCAGGCTGGACAGTGGGAGGTGTCCCTGGGGGTGGGACTGGATGGAATTTAAGATCTAAACCATTCTGGGATTCTGTGGTCATAAAACACCCCAAGGAGACACAGCAATGTTTTGATGACAAATGAAACAAAGAACGACTGTGGCTGGGGGTGGTGGTGGGATGGAAATCACGTCTCCACCTCTGGAGCTTCACCCAGCAGCTCTCCCTCAGGGGTTACTATTTACTACATTTTAGGGAGTGCAGGCACTGAGGATAAATTTCCTCTCTTAAGCCCATAAATCTCTGCAGGTCTGACTGAACGCTCAGCATGGTATATGTGTGTGGCTGGGGCTGACCTTGAGCTGGGGAAAAGTTTGTTAAAAAACTTCTCCTTTTGGAAAAAAAAACCCCATTGCAGACTGACAAATGCTGCTCAGCTGTCCATCAACTGCCACAAATCGTCTTAATTTTTTAGTGCTTAAGAAACATTTCTCTCTCATCAAAATACTTGGTGTCAAATATTTCATTTTGAATGTTTTTCTGTGTTAAAAAATAGTAAATTACTTAGCAACTAAAATGAAATATCTAACGTGAGGTCAAATTGGTTACTTTGTTGATTCTGGAATGAAACAGCAATTTTTTATCATTTTTGTTTTAAACAAAGCTTTTTTTTTTTTTCCTTCCCCAGGCAATTTCGAATTGCCAGGGAATAAAATAAATATATTACCCCCAGGTAGGTACTGTATAAGTAATATATGGTAGAGTTATAATAGAACACTGAAAAACTCCATTACATTCGTGTTCCTTTGTCAGAGGCAGGACTGGTTGGAGCAGCACTTGTATATCTCGGTGATATCTAATTCCCAGGGAAAACCTACCAGCACCGAGAGCACAGGCAGCTGCAGGCAAACAGCATCATCAAACACTGTCAGCAAACAGATTATTCACACAACTGAAATGGAAAAACGAAACAGGGAAAGAGACAGTGTCTGTAATATTCGTAATTCAAAATGAAATGATTTTACCTTAATGCCAGTGTAACTCCTGTGCAGTTTGAGGTGCAGCACAGAATGGGGGCCAGGCCTCTCTGGCACTGGGGAGGAGCTCTGAAGGACCAAGGAACGCCTCACCTTGGGGTTTTAGGGGAAATCCCCCCATGGCAGCAGCCTGGCCAAGTTCTCAGCTCTTTCCCACACTGGGACTTGGTATTGCACCTGTATCCCATGGAGAACTTGTCCTGGAAGAGGAAAACCACAGCACACGTCATGGAATCGCTGAGGCTGGAAAAGCCCTCGCAGCCCATGGAGTCCCAGCTGTGCCCCATCCCCACCCTGTCCCCAGCCCAGAGCTCTGAGTGCCCCCTCCAGCCCTTCCTTGGGCACCTCCAGGGATGGGCACTCCAAACCTCCCTGGGCAGCCCCTGCCAAGGCCTGAGCACCCTTTCCATGGGGAAATTCCTGCTGGTGTCCAACCTGAGCCTCCCCAGGCCCAGCCTGAGGCTTTGTCCTCTCATCCTGTCACTTGTTTCCTGGGAGAACACATTATGACACATTACACATTCCTACAACACCTTTACTATCAAATTACCCCAACCTGCTTTGTGTCCTCAATCCCCTGTGCCTGCAGCTCCTGCTGACATGAAGGGAATGAGGTTTTCCAGAACTACACGAGGTGCAAATCCTCTGTTTGTCTCATGAACCACTCCTCTGGAGCACAGAAAGGAAAATCCAGTTGTTCCCACAAGCACCGTAAGGACAGGAATAATTGTGGGGATCTGGGAGGGAAGGGAACACGGCCAGAGTTGTGAGCCCACCTCCAGAGCTGAGCTCCTCCAGCTCCCCAGGGCTGGTGACCTGCAGGGACTGCGGCTGGGACCCAGATCAGCTCTGCTGGGCTCAGTTGAGCTGTGCTGGGCCCAGTTGAGCCGTGCGGGGCCCAGTTGAGCCGTGCGGGGCCCAGTTGAGCCGTGCGGGGCCCAGTTGAGCCGTGCGGGGCCCAGTTGAGCCGTGCGGGGCCCAGTTGAGCCGTGCGGGGCCCAGTTGAGCCGTGCGGGGCCCAGTTGAGCCGTGCGGGGCCCAGTTGAGCCGTGCGGGGCCCAGTTGAGCCGTGCGGGGCCCAGTTGAGCCGTGCGGGGCCCAGTTGAGCCGTGCGGGGCCCAGTTGAGCCGTGCTGGACCCAGATCAGCTCTGCTGGGCTCAGTTGAGCTGTGCTGGACCTAGATCAGCCATGCTGGGCTCAGCTGAGTTGTGCTGGACCCAGTTGGCCTGTGCTGGGCCCAGTTGAGCCGTGCTGGGCCCAGTTGAGCCGTGCTGGGCCCAGTTGAGCCGTGCTGGGCCCAGTTGGGCCGTGCTGGGCCCAGTTGAGCCGTGCTGGGCCCAGCTGGGCTGTGCTGAGCGGTGTCCCTGCAGAGCTGGGGTGACCATTGGCAGCCACCCCTCGGTGCCGTGCTCCTGCTCTTCCCCCGGCGCACGCAGGGCCGCATTCAGAAAAATGCCATGCTGGAACACTTCCCGGAGCAGGGCTCTGTGCCAGTGACGTCAGCCTTTCCCCCCAGTGGTCCCAGTTGCCGCCGTGGGCTGGGCTGCCCAACACCTCCCTCGTGGAGGGGAGCCCGGCCCTCGCTGACTCACGCTGTCACCGGCTGCGCTGGCAGAGTGCTGCATTTCCTCCGCAGCCCGTGGCACGGTGCATCAGTCAGAGAGGGGGCACAGCTCCAGCCCCCCCGCTCTATTTATGGGTGCACAGAGAGAAAAACATGCTCCTGCCACATTTTAAAATAAAATGTATGTGAGTTTTGTGAAAAACACCAGATGACTGCACACAGGGATGAGGGGATATTAATGCAGACAGTGACACCTCCAGTTTTTGTGCTGCCTGGAGAAGGCACCGGCAGAGCTGCCAGCCCGGCCTTTGGGCACCCGGGTCCTGCCCTGGCTTTAGCAGAGGGTGGGAAGGGCAGGGGATGCACTGGAAACATGAGGAGCACCAAAAAAACCATAGACAGGCCAAATTCTGGTCTAGCTTTGAAGCCAGACTGGCAAAGAGCACCCGGAGAAAACAGGAACACTGGGAAATTCTGAAGTATTTTCATTTCTCAGGAATTTATAAATCTACAAAAGGCTCATTGATGCATTTGAAACAGCGCTGGCTTTCTAGTATTCATTTAAAGCAGTAATTCTTCAGAGTATTTTACAGGATGTTCAGTCCTTCAGGTGAAGCTGTACAGCAGCAATTATAAAATGCAAAGGGCAACACTGCTCAAACGAGAGACCTCAGACACAGAGAGGTTTTAGCTTCTCTAAACCTCATTTGTGAGCAGGGATAAAATGGAAGAGTAAATGGAGGAACCTGATAGCTTCATGTCAGAAAAGACATGAACCGTGACACAGCAATGTCAGCCAGAGGAAAATGAGCTGTTAAAGCACCTGGAGTGGAACAACACACGGTTTCTAAAGTGGCAGATTAAAAAAAAACCAACCTGATAATGGGTCACGAATGATGAAATTTATGCCTTGTTTCTGCTGTGCACTGGGACTCCCACTTTCAAATTTCCAGTCAGAACAGATTAGATTGCCTCCAAATGAAAGTGTCAAGGTAAAACCCAGCAAGTGTAGTTCAACAGCTCTGTAAAAACACTGGCAGCGAGGGAAACAAGAAAACAAACCTCATTCTGCCTCTCCGTGCAGCCCCTGCACCTGGAGAACAAGACTTTAACAGAGGCAGCAGAAATGCGATAAAAACCCAGGGCCTGTAGCACCAGGGTGGAAGGAGGCCTTAAGTGCCTGTCGACAGATGTTAAATAAGATTTTTTGGAACTAAACCAAGATTCAGCTTCTCTAATATCACATAAAACTGAAAACTGGAAAAAGGTGAGGGTTTTTTTATTGACCTTCAGGAGGAAAGCCCTCCCGATGGCTGGTGGCCACGGCGGCTGCAGAGAACAGGCAGTTCCAGCTCGGGTGATTACCGAGCAAACCACTTTCCCAACCATTTTTTCCCTCCTGCTTCAAGCAATGCCTCAGCACAATTTAACAGTTTCCAATTCAGTAACTAAAATAACTCAAAGGTCTTTATTTTTCCAGGGTGAGAAGGGCAAACGACAGCTCAGAAGCGTTTCTGCTGTGAGGGCTCCACAACATTTGTCTGGCACAGGACGTGTCTCGTCACAGCCTGGGCGCCGGGGCGCCCACGGTGGCATTTCCACCGTGCTGGGCTGGAGGTGGAGAGCTGCACTGCCTGCAAATATCCCCAGTGACACACCGTGGGGAGGAGAAAAGCTCGTCTTCCTCCTGACCCTGAATGAGCTCCCACAAAAACCCCCAGGCTCGGGTTAATTATTTCTCCGAGCTCGGAGGAAGCGGCGGATGGATCGCGCCACGCCTGACCCCGCAGCGGCCTCCTCTTCCCTCAAAGTTTAATGCAGCTTTTTGGAACTCTTATCAATTGAAACAAGAGATCTTCCTCGGATCATAAACTCTGAGGGGAATCAGTAAATCCTGCTATTTTATTGTGCTGACCTTTAGACCACCATCTGTCTTTTGGCTCTTCAGTTTATATATGAGAAAATACCATGAGGTATTGGAGCATCCGAGCTGCTCCTTCCACCACCACACAGACCTTAAACCCTTTATCACTGAGCTGGAAGTGTCCTTTTTATTGAGTGACTGCTTGAAGCCACGGATAAGAAGGAAAAAAACCCTGCTCATTTATAACCACTTTTAGTTAATGCCAGTGAACAGGATTTTTTATTTGCTTACATCATCTACTGCTAAAGTCATATTTTCTCTGTGAAGTCTATGTTTTGAAAAGTCCTTGGCATTTTAATTGGCTCAATATTTCAATCCTCTGTCAAAAAAGAGACTTGCTGGAAAAACACCACCTGATTTCTCCGTGGATTCCTCTTTCTCAGAGCCCCCTAAATGCTGCTCCCCCTGGGCAGAAGTTTGCAGTGCACTGGCTGCAGTTCTTACCCAAACCTCTCCCTCTGAAACAGTCTGGCAAATCCAGTCATCTCCTCAGCATCGACCAGGAGCGCTCTGCCTGTGGGCACCTGGCTCCATTTGGGATTCCACACCAAGCTTTGCACTTCTTCTCCTCCACCAAAGAGTGACAAAGAGCGAGCCAGGGAAAGGAAAAGCTACAAGTGGCTGGAGGGGTGCAGAGCTGGAAGGGAAGGTTAAAGGGAAGGAGCTGCAGCTAAAAATGTTACCTTTGGTCCCCAGTTCCTCCTTTCCTGCTGTGCTTCTTCACACAGCTCTGATCTGAATACTGGGGTTGTTCTCCCGTGGAACGGGCACTGGGGAGCAGGGAGGGAACACCACAGGAGGTTTAGGTTGGAAAAGCCCTTGGAGACATCGAGTCCAACCCTGCCCTGGCCCTGCCAAGGCCACCACTGCCTCATGTCCCCAAGTGCCACATCCACAGGGCTTTTAAACCCCTCCAGGGATGGGGCCTCCACCCCTGCCCTGCTGCAGGACGGACTCACAAGGACTGAGTCCAACTCTTGGCTCTGCACAGGGCACCCCCAAAACCCCTCCCTGTGTCAGAAGGTGCTGCACACAAAGTAAGCATCACACACAGTGAGGAACTGCCCCACGCAAGGGAAGTGCTTGCAAGCAAAAATTATTTCCATTCAATTTAGGGGAAGTAACGACAACCCCATTTTTACCCCAGCACTGCCCAGAGCTGCCTCCAGCCATCGTTACCTGAGGGCTGGGATGAGGCCAACAACCCACCCCCCCAAAAAAAGGCAGCACCCTGCAAGCAGCACTCCTGTTCTCATCTCCCCAGGATTTAAACAGATTCCAAATTTCTGCTGCGTTTCAGCCATTTTGCATTATGCAACCCCCAGCGTGCATCTTTATTTTCTCCCAGTATCCTGTGCAGGTTGGAACTATTAGGATTTGCCAGAGCTTACCCGTGTTCAGATGTCTCAGGAGAAAATGAGGAAGGCCAGGGTTTGTTGGTTTTTTTTTCATACCAGCAAATAACAGTTTACTTGCTGCAGTAAGTTAGAGGTTAATGGCTCTGCATGAGAAAACACGGATAATGGCCAGTTCTGAGCAAGATTCAGTTTCGAGTTGCTTGAAAACTGAAAAGAAGGTCAGCACGCCCAGCCAGGTTCCTCTGTGCTTTTGTTTTATTCAGCTTTGCAAATCAGAGCTCTCTTCATTGCCTCGGTCTCTGGTGTGAGAGCAAAAAAAAAATGAAGTTGCAAGGCTGAACTGTTATGTTATTATGTTCCCCATCTTATTATCTAAATTGCCGTGCCATGAGCGGATTCAGCCCAGAAGCCTCTCTTGATCTACAGCTCGGGGACCAGGACTGCTGGGTTTTTCAAGCCCTGGTGTGTGTGCACGGGGCTGGAAGCATTTGGAAATCTGTTTAGAAGCTGTCCAGTGTAATTGAGAAGGATTTTTCTTGTGCCTTCGAGGTCACACACATCCAAAGGTGAAACTCGCTGCAGCAGCTGTTTAAAAGGGTCGGGTAGGGAGAACAATTACTTGTCGACTGGGGATCGGGAAGGGGGAATCCCCAGAGAACTCTAAAGAGCTAAGAAATAATGTACATGATGCACTAAGAACAGGGTGAGTCAGGAGAGGAGAACCTGGGAAGAAAGTTAATGAAATTGGAACAAATTGCATATTGGAAGAATTTCTGATCTCCACAACTTCCTTTCCTTTGCCTTCTCTCACCCATCGATCCCAGCCGGGTGCGGGGTCAGGACCCTGCCACCCCTGCTCTGCCACGTGGCAGACCTGGCCCACGAGTGCCACTGCAGGGTGGGAGCCGGTTCTGAGCTCTCCGTGGGTCCCCTGTGCAGGAATTTCAGGCACAGCCCGAGCTGCAGCACTCTCAGCCTTCAGCGAGCGTTCCCTCCCCGGAGCCGCGGGGGCGGAGGGGTCAGGGACAAAGTGGGGGGCAATTAACGGGAGATCATTCCATAAGTGCATCAGTAATAAAGGAAAACTGAAAAAGGAGCGGGAAAGCCATTAACCAAGGAAGTTGAGTGTTTAATAGGCTTTCCTTGCTTCAGTCTTCATGAAAAGGCTAACTGAGAGCAGATGGTCGGCACAATAATGCTGGAACAAAGAGGGAAGTTTATAATCTCCTACAAAGGCAATGGGGAGAGTGCCTGGCTAATTTAGATGTTTGCAAATCGGTTATGCTGATGAACTTTATCTTTGCATACTTAAAGGACTGTCTGAATCAATATCAGAGTTTTTACTGTTATTGGGGAAGGCTGGAGAGGGAAAGACAGGGAAAGAGGAACCACATCTTTAGAATCATAAATGGTTGGGGCTGGAAGGACCTTAAAGTTCGTGTTTCTTCCACTAAGGGACCTTCCACTGCCCCAGGCTGCTCCAAGCCCCATCCAGCCTGGCCTTGGGCACTGCCAGGGATCCAGGGGCAGTCACAGCTTCTCTGGGCACCCTGTGCCAGGGCCTCCCCACCCTCACAGGGAACAATTCCTTCCTGATCTCTAATCCAAACCTCCTTCTGTCACTATGAAGCCATTGCCCCATGTCCTGGCACTCCATGCTCTTGTCAGTGGTCTCTAGAGAAGGAAAGGATATTGCTTTACACCCCAGCTCACAAGGCATCCGTTCCCAGAAAAATAAACTTCCCATAAAAGCAACAAGACACCAAAGGTGTGGGCAGCAGCAAACAGCACTGCTGGGCTGCACCCTCCCAACTGCACTTCCTCCCATGGGACACTAAAAATTCAGAGCTTGGCTTTAACCTTCTCTATCTTTTTAGCATGTGCTGACATCTCCACAGCTTACAGAGCTGCTGGGAGACCGCTCCTTTCCAGAAACAGCCCTGCTGAAAATGAAGAGATGCATCGAGTTGCTGAGGGACCTGCCTTGAACTCAGCATTATTCATTTCTTCACTAATGACTTGCATGACAGAGGAGGGATGTGCTGGTTAAATTGGCTGCTGGCACTGCGCAGGGAAGGACTGCGAGCACACGAGAGCACGGGATTAAAATCTTTGCAAAAAGGCCTTGGCGTAGCAGAAATCACCTTTAAAGAACAGCTGCTGTTCAAGAGAGACAAAACAGACCCCACACCTGGGCAGAAATAATCAGTGGTGTCATTCCAGGCAAGGGAAGGGAGCTGAGGATGAGGCCATCGCTCTGAGCAAATGGAACTGTGCCCATCAAAATTCGGGAAATTATCCTTCTGCTGGGTTCAGTCCCACTGAGTCCTAACCAGAGAAACATAATCTGCTTTATACACCCTGTGTTAGGGAACTTGTGAACCAAATGAAGGGAATCAAAGGAGGACAAGGAAGGAGATCAGAGGTCTGGAAAACATCCCCAGGGGATGAAGCAAAGTTGGGGCACTGAGCCTTAAACCAGACAGAGACTGAGGAGAGAGCTTAGGAACTGGAAATAACGTCAGGGTAACAGGAAAGACAAAACAATGAACTGTTCTGCCCATCAGGCATGAGCTGAGGGAGGAAGGTGAAGGATAAATGCCAGGGAGCCCCCCAGGCCGTGGGCAGAGCTGTGAGTGACCAGCACTGCTCCGGACACAGGCACCCCCCACCACTGCCCACTCTGCCCAGTCAGGAGCTGGCACTGACCCCTCAACACCCTGCAAGCCATCTACCAACAAAATCTTGGAACGTGGCATGAAAAATTCAGGAAGGTCAATTAAACTGTTCATGGAAATTTAATAATAGGGAAGATAAGAAAAATAACCAAATAAATTACTTGCTCTGAATTATCCCTCCATTTTACCTGCAGTTCATTACTGACTCAGATTAATGAACGCTGAAAAGACATTACTCTCGTCTGAATACTCAGACTTTGCTACCTGATTGCAATTTTTGAAATGAAAAATGCAGTATATCAATTCTGGATGAATTTTTTAATAGAGTCAAATGCCAAATGCCCTCCAGGAGCAGACCTATCATTGAAAGTGATCACGTTGCTATCTCAGCCTGTGGAGTTCCCAGATTCCCCAAATTTCCTGCTGAAAACACAGGACACACTGAACAGTGGTTAAGCAGGAATCACCTGGGGAATCGGGGCTGGAGCAGGGAATTGCCTGCATTGCTCCAGACAGCTCAGCACACTTCAGCTGGGGCTGTTATAAATAGTGAGAGCTGTGAAAAGACCTAACCCTCCCCTCGGGGTGTTGTGGGCTTATTTTATTCATTTTCACCTTCAGCAAAGGAATGTTTGCCAGGGAAAATGCTTTTGTGCTTAGCAAAAAATAAAACCTGTGAATCACCAGGGAAGCTGAGAAGGAAAGGTCACCAACTGGCTTCTCCAGACATTTATTTCATCGTTGTAGGACCTGGACTCCTCCATGTGATCACTCAGCTCTAGATTTTAATAGACAGGACTTGGTGAAGGTGAGATTCTGGTGTTTCTCCAGGAGAAGCAGAGGGGAGG
The DNA here is from genome assembly GCA_013398015.1 of Oreocharis arfaki. Taxonomy (NCBI): domain Eukaryota; kingdom Metazoa; phylum Chordata; class Aves; order Passeriformes; family Paramythiidae; genus Oreocharis; species Oreocharis arfaki. The sequence goes on from VZRR01002862.1 coordinate 226,597, forward strand.
TGACAAACAGCACAGTGCTCAGTGCCAGCTGATTTACTTCCCAGCTCCTGCTAAATGATTTATTCCAATTGCTCAGCTCAGGAAATGGACCAAGACAGAAATCCTGGGATGAGCAGCTGGGGAGCACTGAGCCCTGAGACATGCATCAGCCCAGCTCAGGTGAGGGGTTCAGCCCTCCCCGGGAGACATCAGCCCCTGCACAGAGGCTCACAGTGGACATCAGGGGGAATTTCCCCATGGAAAGGGTGCTCAGGCCTTGGCAGGGGCTGCCCAGGGAGGTTTGGAGTGCCCATCCCTGGAGGTGCCCAAGGAAGGGCTGGAGGTGGCACTCAGAGCTCTGGGCTGGGGACAGGGTGGGATCGGGCACAGCTGGGACTGCATGGGCTGGGAGGGCTTTTCCAACCTTCAGCCAGACCCCTCAGCTCCAGCACGGAGCAGCCCCTGGCTCAGGGGGCACCAAATGCCTCAAGGAGAGCAGGAGGAGCCCGAGAAGGTCCTGGGGGATTTATTGTTCCCAGCAGACACAGCTCCTCCAGAACAGGAGCACAGGAAACTTCCTGCAGAACGTTCCCCTTCAGGGAGGTGGTGTGACACAATAAACCTCACCTGAGATTTACTCAGCTGTGGGGAGGGATCTCTGCAAGGCTGCTGTTCATTTATGGGTGGGGATTGAGCGACTGATGCCCTCAGCTCCTTCGGGAATCCCTCTCTGCTCCATGGATCCAAGAGGCGCTGTCACAGCCCCACCTCATCCCCTGGCCATGGGGAGGCTGCTGGGAACAACAGCTCTCAGAGGTGCCTGGGAACAGCATCCCCTCCTTCAGAGCTTTAAAAATAGAGATAAAGCCACTCACGTCCAAAGCCAGCCTCGTCCTCTCGATGGTTTAAACTCTTGCGCTTCCCAGCTGGAATCGTGAGTGCGGCACAGCCACATCCTGCAGCATCAGGGGTGCAAACGCCAGCCCAGAGCCTCGGGAACTCCAAGGCTTGACCCACACAGTCACAGCTTGCTTGGATGGACTGGTCCTGGATACAGATTTCAAGGAGAAATTGCATTCACGGCTCCTGCTCTTCCCTCCAAGGCTTGGCCTGTCTGACCCCTGCAGAGCCAGGCTGTGCTGCCCTCTCAGGCCTTCAGCAGCTCCCACTTGGAGGAGAAATGCTGAGTTCAGTGGCAAAGCCGTTAAGTACAAATGCATTTTAAACTCGTGACAGTCACCTCAGCCCCTTATCAGCCACTCTAGAGATACATCAAACCCACAGGTAATCCATGTGGGAACCTCCATCCCCTGCGGGGGTTCTGCACAAACCTCATCCACTCAGCGGCTCCACGACTGAACCACGGCAACAACTACATCGGGAATGTCTCATTTAATTACTCTGCTGCACAAGGCAGCTGTTCACACAGGATTTGCCCCTACTTCCCTACCTTTTACATTAATCCTTCCCCTAATCAAGAGGAACTCCCTAGAGCTCATCTCTTACAAGTTTGGCATCAGGACCAAATCCACAAAAATACCTTCATTTGCTATTTATATTCTCCAGCTTGTAGATTAATAATGAGGGACCAGTCTGCCTTCCCTCGTTCTTATTTTGTTTTGTCCTTTCCTTTGCTCTTATTTTGTCTTTATTCTCATTTTACAATTCTTTACTCTTATTTTTTCCCTAATATTTCTACTGCACAGCACTCAAGCTGTGGGAATTCAGGGGGGCTGTGAAGAATCCTCCCAGCTGGCAGGAGCAGGGCAGCCCAGCTCCTGTGCCAAGCTCATTCCTGCTGCCGTGCTCAGCCCAGATCCCAGCCGAGATCGCTTCAGTGGTTTTAATCGTAGGTTTATGGGGCTTGATGGCTCGGTGCAGACTGTTCTGTCCTACAGGTGAGGGGTTGACCTGCAGCTCTGCAGCTTCCAGACCCACCCAGCCCCCTTCCATGTGTGCCAGCAGCTCCCTGTTTGTTGGGATGCTCCTGGTCACCCTTCCTCCCTCTCCCAGGCCGTGGTGTCACAGCTGGGAGTCACGTCCCCCACATCCCTCCAGGTGCAGCCATCCCAGGATTTCACTGCCTTCCTTCCCCAGAAACCAGCACAACCTTCTGGCATTCGGCTCTTAGTCCCCTTCTTCAGATGGAAACACACCAAATTCACTTCATTCGTGGCAGAATTACCTCTTTTAGCAAGAAATGCTCTCCTGTCACCCAGAAACCACCTGGTGCCTCACCCGCTCAATTCTGTCTCCTGTGCTGAGGGGTCTCTGCCCAGCCCCTCAGTCCATTCCTGTTCCTCCATCACTCTGCATGGAACAGAGTCCAAACCACGTTTTTCCCTAAGCCCCACAATTGACACCCCCCCTCACGCCCACTGTGTTTATGATGTGCCTCATGCCCTGATTTCTCCCCCTGCTGCTTCCCTGGCCAGGTGCTGCCGCCAAACACTTGCTGATGCCCAAATTCTCTCCTGCTTTGCTTTAGGACAGCCCTTTCCTTTGACCAATTCCATTTTACTGAGAGTTTTAGTATTTCATTATCTCTGAGTTTTCTCTCCCTCTGTCAAATCTCCGTGATTTTCTCTGTGAAATCTCCTTGATTTTGCAGAGACCAAAATAGCTGCAGAATGCTCAGCATTTCTGAGGGTATCACACGAACCTTGCTTTCCCGAGGAAATAGCACAGAATGCGAGCTGGGGTGGGTGATTTGGGGGAGCAGAGGCACAGGGAACACGGAGAGCAACGGGGTCGGATCCCTCATTAGGAAGTGGGGGCGGGTGCAGCAGATCTCACACCTCAGAGCGCCTGAAAAAGGAAACGGGGACGTTTCCCTTCACAACTCAGATTAGTCCGCAGCCACACCGGGCCTGAGCAAGCACAAATTGCCAAAATGGGAAAATTAGATACAAGATCCTTAATGGCTGGGACGAGGAGGAGATTGCTCTGCCCATTTCTCCCCAGCCCTGCTCCACACACCCGGCGGTTCCGAGGAATTATCCCTGATAAATGACTTGTTTTCCTCCCGCTGCTGTTCAGGTGTCGCTGGAGTAGCAGAGTGGAGAATTACAGCCCGTGCTGCTGCTGCTATTATTATTATTTGGCAGTAATTCCTCTAACTTTCTTCCCTGGAGGAAGACACAAGGAGCTGCTCTCCTGCTCCCAAGGTCATCCCACCAGGAAATATTAGCTATTTACTTCTATTAGTTTCAATTATCGAGCTGCAGAAAACCAAATAACAGCCAATTTACACTATTTCGTGGCCTGCCTTAAATGCAGGACTGGAACATTTACCCCAAAGCACGAGCAGCTACAGGAAAGTCTCCACAGATCCTGCTGGCTCCAGGAGGAGGATGGGGGTTCCCTGTTGCCCCCAGACAGGCTGGGGGAGGCTCCAGCCCTTCCAGCTGCACATCTTGGGTTTAGAAAGAGGAACTTTGAGTAGCTACAAAACTACAGAGATGAGACTGGGTGTGGGAAGTGCCTGCCCTCCAAACAGTTCCCAGTTGGCTTTACATATTTCCAGCAGTGCCACAGCATTCCCACCGTTCCCACACTGCTCCTGCTCCAGCACTGCCTGGTTTGCAACAGCAAAACTGAGTTTCAGCTGCTCCCACAACACATCATGGACTAGAACAAGTAAAATTTGCAGTACACCATAAATATCAGCGGGACCTGGAGGGGAATTTAGGGAAAAAAACCATTTAGATTTTAGTTCTAGGCAAAAAGAGTGACTAAATAACAAGATTGATCTGCCAGCCCAGGAGGAAATGGAAAAGAGCCCAGATACTCAGCAAACTGAAAATGCAGTGGCTGAGAGAGAGGGAAACTTCAGCGGGAATGACCCTAAGCAGGAGCTGATGAGCTTCAATTCTTTTTTTTTTTTTTTTTAAATTTCCAGCCTGGTTTATTCTTGCCTTAATTGCTCAGTGGGAAAGTGCAATCCTGAAAGTGTTCCTAAAGTGATTTTTCCCAAACTGTTATTCAAATTATCCACAGTCTAAGGCAAGCCATCGATATGAATTATAGCTCTTGGTATTAAACTACCAAAACAAATTATTAGCATATAAAAACTGATATGATCTATTCAGAGGCGTTGCTGTGAAATATGGCCCTTAGCACAGTGCACCTATCTGGGATCATAAAACTTGTCAAAGGTACCCAAAGTTTATTGCCTTGGAAGATTCATGCAGCAACCCTGGAACGCTTGATTTAGGTCTGAGCAGCCGTTTGTAATTCTTGCAGGCATGCAAGCAGTTCAGATTTATTTAAATAGAGAAAAAATAATTTAAGAAGACAAAGCAGCCTTTTCTCCTAATCAGATGAGATAGAAATTATTTCAAGGCACTCTAAGGAACAAATTCGTCATTTTTCTTGCTCTAATTGTGTACCGCAATAAATCCTTCCATGTGAATTCATTTCTTAAACTTAACAGTTATTTATTAGCACAACAAAGCGCGTTCCCACGGTGCTAATGTACGAGCCAGTGTGATCCACCCCAGTGAGGTCATGGCAATTATTGCTCACCGTCTGGGCATTACGAAGCTGTAGAGGTGGGCGATGCCCTCGTGGCCCCACGCTTTGCTGGCTGCTGCGGCCCCCAGGCCCCCAGCTCTCAGAACAGTTGTTGCTTTCCCCACCCGGCTCCCCCAGAGCAGGGACTGCCTGGGACAGTCTGAAAAAAACCCAATTTCTTTCACCGATGTAGCTTTAGTTGAGGGTTTTTTTGCATGAAGGAGGAATAGGGAAATTTCTTAATACAATAAAGACGTGAAACAGAGAGAAACAGCAGCAAACGGAGAAGGCCATAATAATAAAATCTCTGACAACGCAATTTCTGTGCAGCTTGGGACGTAAGCACTGCTTCCCCCCGACAGCGTCAGCTGGAATCACCTTCCATTCCCAGAACTTTTAACCAAATCTCAGAGAAACCGAAATGGAAACTGCTGGTTTGAGAGCGCATCCCCTCCAAATACACTGTTGCAGCTTTTCCTGGCTTCAGACACGCTTGCAGAGGAGAAAAACTCCGTGTTTTGTGTGGGATCTGTCCTGGAGTTCCTGCCCTCTCCTGCAGTGATTAAAAAGATTAACTTCAGCTGTCAGGAGCTGCGGCGAAAAGCACCGAAGGCTCAACACGTAATTACAAAGGGAAACATAAAACCGCGGCAATTAACCTCTATTCGCGCTCGCAGCAGAAAGGCAGGGTGCAGCCCGCTCTGTTTGCTCCCACAAAGCAAAGCCTGGCCACCTCCCGTGCCCTCTGCCCGAGGAAGGCGTTGGGATGCTGAGGATTTTGCTGCCAGACAAAGCAACGCTCACCAAACCAGCAAATCAGAGGCTACAGAGAAATCCCAGCCTTTCACATCTTACTAATTCCTTCGTTTTACCTGTTGAAAGCACGGCAGACGAGGAGCCAGGGCATCAGCACCAGCACGGTGAGGGCAGGGCACTGGGAGCACTGGGATGCTCCTGGAAGTCAGGGCAGAGCCACTCCCCAGGTTTCAAAGCCCAGCTGTCGGCTGAAGCAGTGTTTGACACACACTGGTTTGTTCGGCTGCCCAGGAGAGGAAATTGCCTCTTTTCCTTGGAGGTGAGGGTAGAACTCACGGAATCACAGCCTGATTCATGTGGGAAAAGCCCCCTTGGATCCTCGGCTCGCAGGCAGGCAGGATAAGTGCATGTGAGCAGGAGGAGCTCACGGCAGCCCTGGGCTCACTGCAAACCTGCGCTGCTGGGACCGAGAGTCTCCGGCACAGCCCCAGAGCAGAGCGGCCCTCACTGCTGGCACTGCCAGCAGCCACAGAGGATTCATTTTACTACGACCTGAAGTGTAAATAGAAACGTAAGGGACCTCCAGTGGATCCAGGGACTGCTTGTGAGAGCGTTACAAGGAGGCAGCTTCCAGGAAGGAATTCGAACTGTCAGCACTTCAAGTCCACCAGAGCCCAGTGGCTGCAGGGAGGCTGGCAGGGACAGCAGCCCTGGGCACCAGCTGTCAACAGGCACTAAATCCAGGCTGGGGAGAAAGGCTGCACCAGGATCTGGAGCTAATTCAAAGCTTTCATGAACGGGGAGTGTAAGGCAGCAAAAACCTCTTGTTTTTTCCTATAAACTGCATGGCTGCAAAGGTGGTTAAAATCACCAGGACTCCAAATTACGGTGCAAAACCATCTTGCAGTGTTACCTTAGAGCTGTAAAATGGGACACGCCAGCACAAAAGATGCAAATTCAGTATTATAACATATAATATATAAAGGTCCTTCCAACCCAAACCAACCTGGAATTCTTTGGGGCCATAGGAGTGGGGGTCCCTGGAGCCACTGCTGGCTGGAGGAGCAGGGCCAAAGGGCAGGAGGAATCCCAAGGTTGTACAAAACCCTCCACCAACCAACAGCCAGGAAATTAATGAACAACAAATATAAACTTCTCTCCGAAGGAGGCAAAAAGACCTAAATAAATCACAGCTTAAACCTACTCCTATTTCTGCTCATGCAGCACCAGACCAGGTTTCCCACCGAGAATAAGGTCAGCTTTCAAGCAAAGATTTAAGAAATGCAAAACAAAAGCCTGTTAATCAGCTGGTTGCACTCTGGAGGCTTCACTTGCCAGCCCACACTGCAGCCCAGGCAGTGTGCCACGCACAGCCCCAGCCCTCAGCCCCTGGGTCAGCACGCTGTCCGTCCTCGCGGGGAGAGCCTTGGGATTATTGATTGCAGGAATCCAGTGCCGGGCACCGCAGCTGCCTCCGGGATCACGGGTGGGACGGAGATGGATGGATCTGTTCCCAGCCTGCTCCTGGGGGACAGGAGGGACCAAGGAAATTGGTGAATGTTAAGTATTTTTCTAAATGGCTGTCAAGTCGCTTCCAGAGTGCAAGTAATGAAGTCATTTCTCCCTATTTGTTCTGTGTTCGGCCTAAACAGTGATGAACTCGAGCCTGGAATACGTAAAAGCCCCAAATTTTTGTGTGTGAGGCATTGTTTCAATTCCTACTAGAACAGAACAAAACTTAACTGTGGGGGACAGGGGGTGTTTAACCTGGAGAAAAGAGGCTCGGGGGGACCTCTCACTCTCACAACTCCCTGACAGCAGCGGGCAGCCAGGGGTCCATCTCTTCTTCCAGGGAACAACAGACAAGAGGAAATGGCCTCAAGATGTGCCAGGGGAGGTTTAGGCTGAATATTGGGAAAATTTCTGCACCCAAAGGGCTGTCCAGCCCTGGCACAGCTGCCCAGGGCCGTGGAGGAGGGATGAAAAAGCCCTGTGGATGTGACACCTGGGGACAGGGGGCAGTGGTGGCCTTGGCACTGTTGGGAATAATTGGAGTTGGTGACCTCAGAGGCCTTGTCCCACACCAGCGATTCCATGGCTCTGTGATTTGACCCACTGAAGCCAGTTCAGGAAGGTGAAGGACCCCCGTTTCCCCAGGAGAGCAGAGGCCATCCCAGGCCACGGCTCCGAGTCGGGGACAGATCCCTCGCGGAGCCGCGCTTTGACCTGGAGCAGCCGTGTTGGATGCAGCCCTGGCGGGGCCCAGAGCACACGGAATAATTGACACCTTCCACGGCTGCGGACCCCTCTCCCTTTTCCCAGCACAGAAGAAGAGCTCCCAGCACAGATCCCTCCTGCCTGCAGCACACGCGGCCCCCTCCCAGCGCCGCCGAGGCCGCGAGGGCCGGGATGAGCCTGCGAGCCCCGGGAATGGCACACACTGCCCGGGAATCCTGAGGGAACACCCCTGGCACACATTTCCCGGCGTTTCTGGAAAAACTGCACCGCTCCCGAAAGAGCCTGAAGGAACAACAAACCGAGCTGCTCATCCTTCCCTCCACAAACCGAGCTGCTCATCGTTCCCTCCGCAGGGACCGCGGCTGCTGCTCCCCTTGCCGAGCCGTGCGGTGACCCCGGGAAGGTTCTCGTGCCCCTCTGCTGTCACCAGGCGCACAGAGGCGTCCCCCGGCAGCCGGGGGGGCACGGGGCAGGGCAGTGCCCGGCGTGGGCCGGTGGCTCTCGGTGTGCCAGCGCCGCGGGCACGGCTCCCAGGCGATGCGCTGTGGCAGCCCTCACAAAGCCTCCCCTGCAGGAGCTGGGCAGAGGATGGCTGTCGCTTCCCGTGCGGCACAGAACACGTTACCCGAGACGATGAATTCAGATGGACCGTGAAACGGGCGGTGTTCCCATAGGAAAAACAGATTTGCTGAGCTATTTTCTTTTTTCGCCCCCTTTCCCCTTTTTTGTTTTTATAGCCTCGCTTTTTAGTGCCTTTCCTTCGTGCACTGGATACTCCCAAGGAAGAAACAAAGTCTCCAGTACCGAAAATACCAAAGCTAAGAGAGTAAAGACACAGATGTGAGGAGGGGGGTTGTGCTGTGTTACAGAGGCACAAATGCAGAGCAGCCACAGCAAACCTCGGGCGGACAGCAAAGCTCGGGGGTGCTCCCACTGCCCATGGTGAGGCTGGGATCACAGCTGTGGAACTGAATCCCAAAAATGCTCTTCCACCTGCAAACAGTGGAAGTTACGTGGGTATGCTCAGCCTGCAGAGGAGAAGGCTCCAGGGAGAGCTCAGAGCCCCTTGCAGGGCCTAAAGGGGCTCCAGGAGAGCTGGAGAGGGACTGGGGACAGGGGATGGAGGGACAGAACACAGGGAATGGCTATGGAGAGATGAGATATTGGAAAGGAATTGTTCCAGAGAGCAGGGTTAGATGGGAGATTGGGAAGGAATTGTTCCCTGGGAGGGGGGGCAGGCCCTGGCACAGGGTGCCCAGCGCAGCTGTGGCTGCCCCTGGATCCCTGGTAGTGCCCAAGGCCAGGCTGGACATTGGGGCTGGGAGCAGCCTGGGACAGTGGGAGGTGTCCCTGCCATGGCAGGGGTGGCACTGGGTGGCCTTTAGGGTCCCTTCACCTCAAATCATGCAACAATGCAACGATCCCCCGCAACAGGAGGGACTATAATGCACTCACCATGGAAGGAACTTTTCTGCATGGTTTTGGGGTCCCCAGCACTGGAAAGAGAGAGATCCCACACAGACATCCCGGGGCTCTGACTGAGCCATCCCCAGGTCGATGTCTCTGCCTCAGGAAGAGGCTGCAGGCAGCAATTGCTCCACAAACAGCAATATTCCTGTGCCACGCTCCAGCGGCTATTCCAGTGAGGATACAGGAGTTTTCTTTTCAATTCACTTGTAATGAGATACAGTCGAGACTGCTACCAAGCACAAAATCTATTTAAAGGATATTCCAAGGATTCTCAATGAAGTTACATTATCTCAAGTTAACATCCCTTTAAAAGCACATAATTCACTCTTAACCCTTCCCGTCTTAGATGCTATAAGGAGAGCCACAGCCTATTTTGTGCTATTTGAGAGTCAAATCCAGCCCCAGCACTCACTACACAACCTGTTTTCACATCAACAGGGTTTGCCTGCCACACTAACACCCAGCAGGGTCCCAAAAAAGAACCCTCATTTATTTTACCGGGGGAGGAGGAGTGCAGCCTGAAACTCACCCAGCTCTGCCACCATTACAGCACCTAGCAAGTGTCTCTGGGGTGCTGTGGGGGTTCTGTGCTCGGGAACCTCGGGGTGGCTCCTCCTGCTGAGGGATTTGCAGCCTCTCCCCGCCGGCACCAGCGCCAGGGCTCCCTCTCCACGGGGCTGTGTCCCTGATTACCCCTCTGATGTCCCGATGGAAACCCTTCTACAGCATTTGGTGCTTCTCTGAGAGGGAAAGAAAGGAGGCACTTCACATCCCAGAGGTGAAACGTTGGTGCACGAGCTGGAAGAGGAGCGAGACCCCCTCAGCTGTGGACTGGCAAGGGGTTGTCAGAGCAATGTCAGGGCTGCTGCTCTCCATCTCCTGCAGTTCAGCAGCACTATCACCTCGAACAAGAGCATCCTGCCCACAGCTGTTCCAGGTGATCACAGGGGCTGTGCTGGCTCTGGGGTGCTGGCCCAGCTGTCCCCCTGTGGGGTCTGGGGGCTCCAGTGTGGGCAGAGCTGGAATTCAGCCCTGAGAGCACCACAGACACAGCCAGGCCCCAGCAGCATGACAGCAGCTCCAGATGTTCTCCTGACTGGGAAACAGAACCCATCTCCTTTCCTGGTTAAAGAAAAGGAACAAAACCCAGCTCTCCATGTTCCACAATATATAGAGAGAGACATACACAAAATAAACAACTCCAGGAGTTTTGTGGCTCTTTTCCCCATCCATTCAAAAAGTATTAATTGACCCAGAATTTTGGAAATAATGTGAAAATGACTGGCGAACTATTCACCACCCATCAGAACTAATTCCCTCCATGGCAGCTGTTCCAGGGCTCCCAGAATTATTGGCGTCACCTGCAGCAGATGCAATCACAAGCGAAGGCTGAGCACACGGACCAACAGCTCGTAATTTTCTTCTCATCTGACCCTCCAACTTGGTAATTTTCTCTTTTAGAGCATTTTATGAAGAGGAGGGAAGATGATGAGTAGGGTAAGGAAGAATAGGTAACAGGAGTTTAATAAAAAGAGTCAGGAAAGAGGTGATACATAATTTACCACGAACAGCAGCACAAGGACTTTGGGCATTACAGGGACAAAGCGGGAACAGAATCTGCATCCTCAATATGGACATCTTCTTGCATTGTGTGTCCTTTCTTTTCACTTATTTCAGAATATATTTTTTAAGGATCTATTTCAGCAAAAGAAAAATATCTTCCTTCCTGTAAGTACCTCGTGTTCCTCGGGTAAAATGATATTTGGTGCAACAGTTCAGCAGCTCTGGCACTGCAGGAAGGGCACTGGGGGGAGGAGTGACACAGAAATGAAAGTGCTCAACAACAGTCAGCTTGTCTTAATCTCGAGTTCTACATGCTCTGCTGTACTTTGACACGTATATGAAATCACAGCAGCAAAAGATGTCATTGCCAGTTCTTCTGGCATCACCGTCAAAGTCTGACGTGATGGTGGGAATTTACTTGAAATTGGTTTGTATATTTGTTTTTAAAAAAATTTTAAAAATATAGTTTTGGTAAGAAAATAAATGCAGTGAAAAATAATTCATCTTTCTAAACACAACATGGAACTGAAATTCAGTATAATCTTTTTGTCTTGTACTTTGTCTTATTCCCTAAACTTTCTTTCCTTACTGTTGCTATGAGCACGTGGGTGAAGCTAATTGCTCTTAACTAATACAACTCTGATTACTGATGGATTTGTGCAGCTGAAAACCACCTCAAAGCTGGATCAGCCCTCTCCTTATCTTCAGGCAACCACATCCACTCCTCATCTCCCCTCGTGTGGTTCCCACACCAAGGCATCCTCGTTCCAGGGCAGGAAGGAGCAGAGGATTTGCCTTTAGTGTTCCTAAAGGAGGTTTTGCCCTGGTTTTGTCTGCCCTGACAGAAACCTGCTGGGGGTTGTGCACTCGGGGGTTTTACCAAAAAATGCCTGAAATTTGGATTCCCATCAGAAATGCAGCTCTTTAAACAACTCCTTTTTTAAAAAGGTACACCAACAGAAAGGTTTTCAGACTAGCAGAGCAGGCACCTGAATAAACTTCTTGGAATGACTGTCCAGCAGATCTTCCCTCTCTGAGCCACACAGGGAGCTTAGGGAGCCTCCTGGTTGGGGACATCAGGACCAGCAGCACCACTAAACCTGGAGGCCTTCAAAAAGCCCAGGGAGAAGGCTCTGTGAGGGAGAGGGAAGGAAATGTGAGGCTGAGGAGACCTCCAGCAACATCACCCCCACAAAAGCTGGCTGAGAAGTGTAAATAAATATGAATATTGTGATTCCCAGTGCTGCACTCATTTCCAGTCTCCAAGGACACCTAGCAGGGCCGTTCCTTTCTCTCTGAATAGATGATCAGCAAATTAAAATACTTTCATTAGGCTCCTTTTGTTTGAATGGGAACAATTGTGCTGCGCTCCCAAGGACTGCAGCTGAGGAACAATATCCCAGAGCCACCACACGGATCATTGCCAGTGCTTGTGCAACAGGGCCCTTGCCAGCTTATCTGAGTAGCTCTTCAATTTCCCTGCTATCAGACCAAGCAAATAAAACTCTGAGCATTTCATTGCTACATTCAGGTAAACTGGCTGGGAAAGGAGAGATATGAGGAGGTGGGGAGAGGGGAGCAACAGGATGTTCCTCAGGGATATCTGAGAGGATCGCTGGAGCAGGGGCAGCAGGACAGGGGAATTCTGCCCCTGTGCTCCGCTGAGACCCCACCTGCAGAGCTGCCCCAGCCCTGGGCCCAGCACAGGGAGGGCCTGGAGCTGCTGCAGAGAGCCCAGAGGAGGCTCCAGGATGAGCAGAGGGATGGAGCAGCTCTGCTGGGAGGAAAGGCGGGGAGAGCTGGGATTGTTCAGCCTGGAGAGGAGAAGCTTTGGGGAGATCTCACTGGGGCCTTCCAGGACCTGAAGTAGCCACAGGAGAGCTGAAGAGAGACAACTTCCAAGGGATGGAGTGCCAGGACAAGGGAGAATGGCTTCAAATGGGAAGAGACCAGATTTAGATTAAATAATAGGGATAAATCCTCCCCTGGGAGGGTGGGCAGGCCCTGGCACAGGGTGCCCAGAGCAGCTGTGGCTGCCCCTGGATCCCTGGCAGTGCCCAAGGCCAGGTTGGACACTGGGGCTTGGAGCAGCCTGGGACAGTGGAAGGTGTCCCTGCCCATGGCAGGGGTGGCACTGGGTGGGCTTCAAGGTCCTTCCAATCCAAATTCTGGGATTCTGTGATTTTGCTGATCCCCCACCCCAACTTGGCAAAGGAAGCAGGGAATTTCTGTGGCACAAAAATGAGTGAGAGCCAAGCCATTCACCTGCAGTATTTTTTGTAGATATTTACAACAGGCTTGCAGCGAGGGGCATTTTCCAATTTTGAACTCACACTGCCTGAAGTTTTGGTTTCAGTTGTTACCCGTGCAACTTGCAGCCTCATTAAATTATAAAATACAGTTTTTCAACGAACCCAGCTAATAAATGCAGAGATGCTTCTCTGCTGCCTTGGAAAAAAAAAAAAGAAAAAGAAAAGCTCTCCACATGACTACAAGCTGGGGATGGAAAAAAATCCCAACAAAGCATAAACCCAAACAGTTCCCAGAGAAAGCCAGCGTGCTCCTTTTTTAACACATGAAAAATTATCACAATCACATTCCATTGTAAAATGCCCTTCCGAGTTTGTTTCCCCAGCTTTATTACCTACACAACTGGGATATTTTTATCTTTCCTGAAGTAGGAGCAAGTATCCAAATGAGAGGCAAATTGATGATATACAGCTGGAAAATGGCTATGAAAAATAAGGGGCCAAAATTTATCTCCATCGTTACACACGATGAAGCTCATGTGTTATAAACAGATATTGTAACAGAATAAATCAGAATGGCACCAATGATCATAATCCTGATTCTTTGTGGTCCAGCATAGCAATCAGGAGTCAGGATCCCATTTTTCTTGGCATTGCAAGGAATAGAGCAGAGGGGACAGGTGGTGAGCAAATAACCTGGGATGGACAGGAGGGAAAAGCAGAGCGTGGCAAAGGCTGGGGGACAGGACAGGGCAAAAAGGGGGAAGAGGAGCTGGAGCTCATCATTTCCCTAAGCAGGGATGAGCTGCAGCCATCAGGGCACGGAGAGATTCCCGAAGGGCAGATCACAAAAGTGATGGGAATTCTTGGTGCACGAGGGAATAAAGGGAGCTGAGGGAGGCAGGCCCAGGGCTGAGGGGAAGCACTGGCAGAGCAGGACATGAGATGGAGAGAATGTTCTTCCAGCTTTTCCAGGGAAAAAGGGGCTTTGGATCGACAGGGATGGATGGCTGCTTCCAGCAACAGATTTACTGCGCCCGGAAGGGAAGGAAATCCAAATGGTCTGGATGAGGGCCAGAACAGCCTGGAGAAGCTCCTGTGGAGCAGAGCTCAGGGCTGGCAGCACGGGCAGAGAGGAGAGGAGAAGGGGAAACGCCAGGAAGGGATCTGGGGGTGGCTGTGGGGAGTGACCGGGGCAGTGCCGCGGCAGGGGAGGCAGGGAAGGGATCGGGGATCCCATGGAAGGGCCGGGCTGGAGCCTGGCTGGACACCAAGGAGCAGGGTTATGCTGGCATGGCCAGGGGGAACAGGCTGCACTGCAAACCCAGAGCTCACTACGGGCCAGGGGATCCACCCGGGAGGGAGCACCCCCATCCCTGCCCCGGGGAAGGATGTGCTTTGTCCAACAGCCGCCCCCGGGGAGGACCCCGCTCCTTCCCACCCCACTCCCACGCCAGTGCTCACTCACACGCTGAGCAGGAGATCACCGCGCACGGGGAGCTGCCCCGCTGGAAGGCAACACCCAGCAGTTCTTAAACACAGGGCGGCTTGAAAGGAACTGCAGGGATGTTTTAGTATTTGAGAGAGGGGTTTTTCAGCAGGAACCAGCACTGGCGGTGGCCAGGTTTATAAAATGTGTTACCTGCAGGGCGCCTGCCCGCTGCTTCCTCTGCCAGCAGCTTCACCTCAGGGACACCTTTGCTCCAGGGGCAGTCAGGGGACGCAGAGGTGGGAGATGGAACAAGACCTCCTTTAGCATCCCTTCCAACCCAAACTCTCTGTGATTCCACGGTTCTCTGTGCCGCTCTCCTCTGCTCACCACACATTTGACCTCAGGGAAGAACTGACGGGGAAAAACAGGCCTAGGAAAAGAGACCATTTATTTTCTGGCATAAATATAATAATGATACAGTAAAATCTGGCCCAGAAGCCGAGGGCTTATGTATTTCACATTATGTGTATTATATATTTAAATTCATGGAAATGTTTGCTTAGATACTTATATTTCATGGGCTATAAAACAATAATAACCAACTCCAAATTAGTCATTTCCTTTCAGATAATAAAGTCACAATGAGAAAAAATTTGTAGCTTCCAGTTGTTCCAACCAGTGTTTGAAACAACACGAAAATCTCTTCAGCAGTCATTACAGCATAATTGCTTTGGAAAGCTGCAAGAGAATTACCACAGCTTTTTGTTGCTATTTGTTTTGCTAAAGGAAAGTTAATTTTATTCAAAATTATTAACTATTTCCATTTCGTTATTCCTACAAAACAAAGAAGTGAATTGGGAATTTCTGTTCAATATTATAGAACCACTAAGGCTGCGAAAGGCCTCCAAAATCCCCAAGTCCACCTTTGATTATCAAATTCTATCAGAACACTTTCTCTACAAATTAAATCACACAGCTCATTTCTCGTGAACCTTACAGAGAGCAGCTCAGAGCTGCCAGGATGCGTTGCCTTAAGTTTGTTGCCAGTGTGTATTTTGTGGTAAACTAAATATCCACGTGCAGCTTTGTAATCCCAGTTTGGTGCGAGGCTCATGAATGATGCATTTCCTGCTGTAAACACAAAAGGAAATATAATTAGTAACGGTATTTTTACCAATAGATATTGGCATAATGATTTGGTATTTACAAACATCGTTACATTTTATCTAATTAAGAGACTGTATTTCATTTCTGTTATTTGGGGGATACCCAAAACTCCTGTCTAACGCTGAAGCACTCGGGATGCCAGGTGGGATTTTTCTGGCAGTTCTGAGAAGCTTATTTTAAGAAAAGCAAATGTGAAGTACTCAAGCTGGAAGACAAAAACCTGATGTTCAAGTGCAAGTGTGAGGCTCGGGATGTCCTGTTCTTATCCCTGGCAGGAATCCCCTGTGGCATTTCAAACACAGGCAGCATTCCCTGCTTCCCCAGCCTTGCCTGCCTTTGAGGCTCTTCCAAGGATGAGGTGGTTGGTCCTGCCCTCCCCAAAAGCTGCAGTCCCTGCTGGTCCTGAAACAATGAAAAGAAAATTCTTAGAATCCCAGGATGGTTTGGGATGGAAGGGACCTTAAAGCCCACCCAGTGCCACCCCTGCCTTGGCATGGACACCTCCCACTGTCCCAGGCTGCTCCAAGCCCCAATGTCCAGCCTGGCCTTGGGCACTGCCAGGGATCCAGGGGCAGCCACAGCTGCTCTGGGCACCCTGTGCCAGGGCCTGCCCAGAGGCCCTGGCACAGGGTGCCCAGAGCAGCTGTAAGGTTGCAGACCCAAGAAGTCAAACCTGCTCCTGCCCATCTCACTGCACACCCAGGGAACCCAGATGGCAAATGAAAACCCAGAATAACAACCCCATACTCAGAATGCCTCAGCGGTACAGAGATCTCATCATAACAAAGAAATTATCCCAGTTTGGGTTTCTCATTTGGTGTTTGGGCACCATTAGGAGCCTTAAACATCATGCAGCACCCTAAGAACTGCAAAGAGATGATGTCCCCATGCTGCTGCCTCTTCCACATGGAAAAACACCCCCCAACATAAAGAATTTCAGAGAATTCTGTTCAATATTTAGCCAACATCCTAGCTTCTCCAGGAGCTTGCAGCAGCAGCCAGCACCTAAGTCAGTATGATTCATTGGATCAATAATTCTAAGGTCTTGTACCTAAAAGGTTGAAAAATGTGATCTAACCTGGCAGAAGAGAAATGATTGTAATGTTCAGCAAAATGGTTAATGAGGCTTGGAAAGAGCAGACTTTGGGGGGAGAAAAATACATCCAGGTTTAACCTTGCACAGAGCTCCAGGAGAACGTTCCCTCCTCAAGGTGAACTCTGCAGCCCCCACAGACACCTCTAGTTTTTCAATATTTCCACTCTTACTGCCTGGCCTTTCCCTTTCCCCATTTCCATGCTCTGGAGGACCTGGCCTCTCTTCCAGCTCCCCGTATCCCTCGTCATTTCTTACTGAATGCTTCATCTCAGTGGCTCCGTTACATAAAGGCACAGAAATGAGGATACTCCTTCTCCCCTAACTGCAAGTTTTGTTCCTTATGCTTTCTTTTCTCTTCCATCCATTACCATCCAAGTCCAAATAAAAACAAAAACCTTTCCCAGATCCTTTTTTTGCTCTTTGACTCCCTTGAGATAAGAAAATGCCATCTTATACTCCAGTATTTGTGCTCAAAGCAAAACAAATAATAGTGACACCGAGAGCCGGGACTGGTGCTGTTATTTTAGCATTTCATTATTCTAAGGAAAACAGACACTGGCAACTGCAATTCCCTGAAAAGCACTTTCCAGAAGCCAGCCCCACTCGGGATGTGTGTGTGGAATCTGCCCCTGTCCCTCACCTGGGGCTCATCGTCACACCAACGGTGTCAGAGCAGCCTGGAGAAGGAAATGTCAGAGAAATGATTTAAACCTGTTTATCCAGATAGGGCGGCTCTTTAAAGGGCATGGAGTGCCAGGGCAACAGGGAATGGCCTCACATGGGAGGAGAGCAGGTTAGGATTGGGTATTAGGGATGAAATCCTTCCCTGGGAAGGTGGGAGGCCCTGGCACAGGGTGCCCAGAGCAGCTGTGGCTGCCCCTGGATCCCTGGCAGTGCCCAAGGCCAGGCTGGATGGGGCTTGGAGCAGCCTGGGACAGTGGGAGGTGTCCCTGCCCAGGGCAGGGTGGGATGAGGTGACCCTTCAGGTCCCTTCCCACCCAAAACCCTTCTGGGATTCTGTGACAGTCAAAGCCCCACGTTGCTCCCCCTCAGAGCACCCCCCTGCAGCTTCACCAACATCTCTTTGTCTTTCAAATCCACAATTTCCCGTTGATTCCTTCTCTCCCAGGACCCGAGCCCGGGGACTGTGCTTTGAACAGAGGGAAACGTTCCCAGTTTGTCCCGTGTTTGCCAGGCTGCAGCAGCAGGAGATCCCTCCCCTCTCCCAGAGCCTCCACAAGCCCGGAGCTGCACATCCTCCCCTCTGCAGCGCATCCTGCCCACGATGGAGACAATTACATGTTGCTGATCTCATTTCTATAATTCACTTCCCTATCTAATCAACAATTATCCCTAATGAACTTTCCACTGCTCATTCAAACTCAGCAGCTTCTCTTTCCTCGGGTGAGACAGAAGGGAGAGCCCGGTGGCTCCTGGCATAGAATGTTTCATGAAGTGATTTCTGAATAATCACACTTGAATTTTAAAGCTGTTTAACAGCCAGAGCAAATGGCAGGCAAAGGAGCTGAAGTGAGGAGTATGACCTATGAAAATGATGTAAATTCATTTGGAAAAATCCGTTATTAGGGAAAGGTCTCCTCGTCACAGGCCTATAAATCACTCTGGAAAAATGCAGCATGGCTGGAGAAGCAAATAGTTGTACAATTCTGTATCCCTGCAGTCATCTGAGCGGCAATAATGGTGCAGGCAAAAAGAAATATTTGTGTCCTGGTTGAAGACGCGTGAAAAGGGGGAATAGGTTATGAATTATCCGGTTATTTGTGATCCCTCAGATAAATAACTCAGAGATTGCTCTGCATGGACACCTGATTTAATCGATAGCCCAAATTCTAAGGTCAAGGTAATCCAGCTGCTCCCCTTATCACAAATCCCACTGCTGCCAGGGGCTCCAGAGGGAGTGGGAGCAGCTCCTGGGGAGTCCCTGCTGAGCAGGGCAGGAGGACAGGACCAAACATTCCCAAGCCTTGGTGAATTTTCAGGCAAGCACCAGTGGCAATTATTTCATCTACAACAGGGGATTTTTTTAAGGGAAAAAAATAAAAATAAGAGCAGAGCTGAGTAATTTCAAAAGAATTCTGAGTTGTTTTGCTTTCCCAGGTACAATTCCCCTCCTGGAAACACACAATAAATGCCTTGTAATGGAATTACTGCCAATTGTAACACATCCAAAACGTATTGCAAATATTAAAACACAGTGTAAGAACAGGGACAGAGGGGTAAACTACTCCTCATATGTATTTATTTTCCAACACATGAACTTGCAGTCCCAGCCATGTCAGAGCAGCTCAGACCTGTGAATTATCTGATCAATAGCAAACAAGAATGGAAGTATTTTCAGTTCACTGGCAAAAGTCAAGGAACAGAGAAATAATAACAGCAGCAGTGATTCAATCAGAGGCAGCTGGAGTAGGTGGCACAAAAACGTAGGACAAATGTCAAGCACCCAGACAAATGGCCCTGCTGAAGGGGAAAACCAGGAGTTATCAGAGCGCCTTCAGAAGGGCTCTGGGGTCAGCCTCCTCCTCCTCCTCCAGAGGAGCTCTGGGTGGAAGAAAAAAATTACTCATGGAAGCAAAATCATGTGAGGCTGCAGCATTTGTCAAATTCACGGTCCCAATTTTAAAGCCACGGTCACGTCGACCTTCCTGTCATTTTTACTCGAAAACAAAGAAAGGAAAAAACCACAGAGCTCTGGAGCAGGCAAGAGGAGCTGTTTGTAAATGCCCGTGTTTGCAAATTCCTCTTTGCTTAGCAAAAAGATTTCTCTTCCTCTAAGTTCAAATTAATGAAAAGTCAAATATGTTCTAACTGGTCGGGGTGAGGCAGCGTCTCCCGCGACAGAAACAGTTCATTCTGTCTGAAGACAAATCACAACAGGCTCTGGGGGTTTTTTAGTGACAGAGATTGACCATAAAATACTCTGTTCCCCATTGCTCAGTAGAGGTTAAATGGGGACTGCAGCTGCACTGGCACCTCCCAGAGCAGCACTGCTGCCCCTCAGCAGAGCTGGCCCAGCGCTGTGTGCCTGCCTGGGAAGGGCTGGATGCTCCTTGCTGGAGGAGAAAAGCTGTTTGAAGGATGTGCTTGTGGTCCAGGGCCCCAGCCCAGCTGAGCTCAGCTCAGGGAAGAGCCCAGCTCAGCCTGCCCCAGCACCAGGAAGAGCAGGGAGAGAAAAATTTCACTTGTCTGCAAGAGCCATGAGAAATATCTCGGGGAGAACTGGCTGGGGGGCGAGGGACTGGGTAAAGGGCAGGCACAGGGACAAATGCTCCAGGCCAAGGGCAGAAAACCCCAGAGTTAACCAGGCAACTGCCCAAAGCTCCCCCCCAGACAGCCCTGCCTGGCATGGGGACACCACCCCAGCATGCCCCGGCCATCAGGGATCACACAACCAGCCAGGCTGGAAAAGACCTTTAAGACCATGGAGTCCAAATGTTCCATCTCCCCTGCCCCGGCCACCACTACCCCGTGTCCCTAGAGCCACATCCACGGGGGCCCACAGCCCTGCAGGGATGGGCACCCCACCACAAGGTGATGGGCATTAGGGCTGAGCGTTTGAGCACCAGAGTAAACCCCTACGGACTGTGGTGCCACCCCAGACCCAACCGTGTGCCCCGGGCAGCAGCCCCAGCTCTGCACACACGGCCGTCGCTGTCCCCGGGGCTGGCAGGGGATCAGAGCAGCAGGAATGAACCAAGGGGGCCTCCCCTGTGCCAAGCTCCCCTCTGCTTCCGTGGCACCCACGCTGGCAGCTCGCAGGCTCCTCTGAACTGCACCCACCCCGGGGACTCCAGAAGGTTTGGAGAGCGACAGGGCCGAGCCACCCGTGCCAGGAGCCCCTCGGGACCTCGCTGAACCCAGCTGCTCTGAGAACCGGGGTAGGAACAGTCACTCACCCCCTCAGCACCTCCCCAAGCCTCTGCCAGGGCTGCACGGGGGTGCTGGCACAACCAGAGCCTGCCAAAGCTCCCCCTGTGCCAGGCAGAGGCTGGGCTGGGGCAGCTGCTCCCATTCCCCGGGGTGCTCCCAGCAGCAGGAGCTGCCTTGGCTCATCCCAGGCCCTTGGCACGGGGGCAGCAGGATCCACACGGGGAGAAGATCCCGCTCACCTTGGCAGCTCTGCAGCAGATGGGCAGCTCTGCTCCCCAGGGCACGGGTAAAACCGGGGTCAGGGCTCGAAATAGAGTTGGCTCCAATCCCCCGGGGAGGGGACAGCCTTACAGACACTTCTGGGATGGAACGAGGCCTGTTCTGGGCATGCAGGGCCCCCCTCCGAACCCTCCCAGGATGCAAGACTCCAGATATTTCAGGAATTGTTATTAGATACCTGCCCAGGGTCTTCTGTTTGTTTCTTGAGGAGTTCAGGTGCTTCCCTCTTCAGAAGTTATCACAGAGGATTTACTTACCCTACAGAAATCCCTGCGGACAAGAAATCCCAATTGCATCCGGCATCAGGATGTAGGAAGCTGTCACTCAGATTTACTGGATGAATGCTTTCCAAGTGCTTTGCAACCAGGTTCTCTCAGAGCATTTGGGTCTGACTACACAGTAACAGAACAAATCCCACCCTTTTATGGGGTGTGTTTGCTTGCTCCTTCACGTTACAATTTCCTCAGTTGAATTAAGCAGTGCTGGTTGGGTCGGTGCTTTCTTCACGGCGAGCACTGAAAGATACTCCACAAAAACACTACTGGAAAAGTGAAAACCTCCAGTGAAATGATCTTCCCAGTCACTCACGGGGTGCTGCTCCCACATCTGCCTCTCCAGATCACTGCTGAGGGTAAATCCTGCTTTAACCAAACCTGTTCATGGGTGTGATGGACTCCCTGGGCAAATTCCCCAGAAATATTTCTCACTGCATCCAATATTATTATAATAAGAATGAAAAAGATCTTCCAGCACTGTGCTGGGCCCTGCAGGGGTTCTCTTCAGCCCTTTCCTAAACGATAAGGGGAAAAGTTGGAATCCCAGGCTGGACAGCGTTCCCAGTGCAGGCAATGGGATTCTGCTTGAGTGAAGCCTGAAGAGTTCAGCTAATTGCCAGTAATTTTCTCCTTTCTTGTCCAACATGATGGAAATGCTGTGGAGGAGCAATCAGCCTGCTGGGAAATTACACAGTGAGGAGAAAATGGGAGATCTCCTTGTGGGTCAGGGCTGCTTTG
The DNA here is from genome assembly GCA_013398015.1 of Oreocharis arfaki. NCBI lineage: Eukaryota > Metazoa > Chordata > Aves > Passeriformes > Paramythiidae > Oreocharis > Oreocharis arfaki. The sequence continues at coordinate 248,245 of VZRR01002862.1, forward strand.
AGGGGCAGCTCTAGTCTTGCATGGATTCAAAAGGGAACTTTTTAAAATTTCTGCTCACTTGCCAAGCTATCATCAGCCAGTGCCTCCTTGATTTCTTCCCAGAGCCGTGGAACGTGATGGCTCCACACAGCCCCGAAATACCCTCACCTGCCCGATGTCCTCCTCGGGGACTCGGCCACACCAGTGCTGGAAATGCATCACACCCCAAAAAAGCCAAAAATGGATGATTTTCCCTCCCCTTGCAGCGCCACGGTCCCTGGAGACACTTGGAGATTTTCTATTCACTTCTGTCTTACCTGCTTTTGATCCATGTGGAGAAAAGAGATCACACCTCTCCTAATCACAAACATCTCTGCTGCTAATGAAGGGGACAGACGGACAGACAGAGCTGGAAACCCCCAAAAAGGCAGAGCAGACCTGGCACAGGCTGTTCCCACAGAAAGGGGCTTCCAGGTCCTCATCCTCTGGGAATTTTGGCCTTCATTCCCCCAGGAGATGTTTGTCCTTGTTACCATCCCCGTGGATTGTCCCATCCTGATGTATCTGCAGAAAAGAAATTGATCTCTTGAGAGTTTTCCTGGGGCATGGGCTGATAGGACACCCTGGAAGTGTCCAAGGCCAGGCTGGACAGGGCTTGGAGCAGCCTGGCACAGTGGAAGGTGTCCCTGCCCATGGCAAGGGTGGCACTGGATGGGCTTTGAGGCCCCTCCCAACCCAAACCATTCTGGGATTCTTGTCCCGCTGGGCTGTTTTAACTCCTGTTGGGATCCTGAGGAAAGCCAGGCTGTGATGCTGATGAGGAGAACAGAAAGGCTTTTCCCACACCTGTTCTGATTAACATTCCCTTTGAGCTGCAGTGCCCAGAGTGTTAAACCACATTCGCCATGCTGGGCTTGCAGAGCTGCTCCGCGTTCTGGTTTATAAGGCAAGATCTACAAGAACATTAAATTCCTTCTCTTCCTCTCTCATCTAAAACTGTAATTTTCCAGCTAGGGCAGGATTTTTTCATTTTGAAGTTTCTAAGGACGTAATCTTGTCCTTTTTATTGTTATCCATCCTATTTTCATTACTGCAGCCCTCCCAGTCAAATCCTCCCTCCCATGCACCAGACCTCCCCTGCACCAGCAATTCCTCGCAGCCTTTGTGGCACGGCGGGTTCCATCAGCTCATTGCCAGCCTCCAAACCCTTCCTAATGAGCTCTAATAACTCCAGCCCTTCGGTGCAGCTCTGCTCTTAGCATAAACCACACCTAATTAAAGCGTGCCTGCCTCCCCCTGCCCTACAAAGGGGTGCTAAATACAAATGACTGAGCATAACGACTGGGAGGTTCTCTCTGCCTGGGTTCTGCAGCTCCTGGAGAAGGAATTAGCCTGGAATTGCCCGTGCTGGAGGTGCTGGCAGGCTGCGGGGTGGCCCTGGCAGCTCTCACAGCTCCATCACCGTACGGGCTCAGTTCGAGGAGTACCTCGGTCAATTAATTTTGTTGCACGCCAGGATATTCCAGATGATATGGGCTGGTTAATTAACATCCCTGCGATGCTGCTCCTCTGTAAGCCAGCACACTGAGGATTAATTCGGGTGCCTTGTTATGTAGGCACACACATAAAAGCACTCAGGGGTGGCCGGGCGCATTGGTGGCGCTGCAAAGTGTCACTCACAGATGGCAGCGACACCCAGGGAGGGGCAGGCAGAGACCCGGGGGAGCCCTCGGTGGCACTCGGTGCAGCGGCTGCAGTTCACTCGTTCAAGGGCATGGAGGAAGGCCTGGAGGGACAGGACACAGGGAATGGCTTCCCACTGCCATAGGGCAGGGATGGGTGGGATGTCGAGAGGGAATTGTTCCCTGTGGGGGTGGGCAGGCCCTGGCACAGGGTGCCCAGAGCAGCTGGGGCTGTGCCCGGATCCCTGGCAGTGCCCAAGGCCAGGCTGGACATTGGGGCTTGGAGCAGCCTGGGGCAGTGGGAGGTGTCCCTGCCCATGGCAGGGGTGGGATGAACCATCTTTAATACCCCTTCCATCCCAACCCGTTCTGTAATTCAGTGATAAACACGGCTTCCTGTGAGCTTTCCCCACGACCCGCCCTTGCTCTTTCCTACCACAGAACACTCCGTAATTACTAACTTTGGAGTGCTGGGCCAGCACGAGGCTGGCTTTGCTGGGAGCAGAGCGAAGCTCGGAGGGGTTTCTCACCCCCCTCTCCATTTCCAGAAATGCAGCTCTGCCCTGCCCCCAGCACAAAGCCCCAGCCCTGCTCCGGAGCCGTGCTAATGAACACACGCGCTGCTGCGCTTTCCGTGTGCACCGATATTTATACATTTATATATTTATTTTTCTATAAGCAGCAGTGACTATTGCTCCCTCCCCGCATCGCCCTCCCAGTGCTCCCTGTGCAGTGGCTCAGCCTCCCCAAACACCAAGCGAGCAAAACACAAAAGCTCATCGCAGAGCTGCCCCCGCGGCTCCGGGCTGGGTTCCCCGCGGGCTCCCGGGGAGCGCTGCTGTTCCCGGGCACCCGGCGCGGCACAGGAGGGCGCATCCGACCTGCGCACCCCCGCAGCAGCTGCGCCCGCAGGGCACGGCGCAGAAAACACGAATGAAAACAAGCAGAAACCGCTGGCAAACCTCAGCTGCCAGCTCTGATGCGTTGTGTTTTCCTGCAGCAGCCCTCGGCACATCCTAGGCTTAATATGAAATCAACTGCTCGTTATAACTCAGGATATAATACTTAATAATTCCCCGAGTAAATCTCAGTGTTATCCTCTGGCTGAGAATGACTGTATTGCAACACCCCCAGCCTCCAAACCCTCTGCCCCCTCACCGCAGGAAATCGGCTCCCCAAAGGAGCACGGGGCAGGCTGGAAATGCAATGTATTCCCTTCCCCATCCTGAAGTGGTTTTGGTAGCACACAATTTTTCTTTTTGAAGGATTTCCTCTCTGCTGACAAGTAAATAAATGTGCAACTTTCCGCTCCTTTTAGTGCCCAAAAGAAAAGGAAGAAGGAAAAAGAAAGGGGGAAAGGGCCTGCAACAGGTTTGCTGAATATTTGTTATTCATTTTCTGCAACACAACAGGGACACTTTATAAACTAATCCAGCTTTACAGCAGCTGCAGCGCTGCCTTCACTTTTGTGTTATTGGATAATTTGTCAGTTCTGGCACTTTGGCAAGTAATCAAGTAAGGAACAACTACCAGAAGCAGAAGAAAATTATTGAATCTGGTTCTTCTTCCTCCTCCTTCTTGTATTCTAAACATAAGCTGATTTTAAACAAAACACTGTTGGCAGAAACAAAACAACCTTTAGGATTTATGAAAGACACAGCACTAAAATAAGATGCTTGTGTTTAGGGGGGTTTTGATTTTGCTTTTTCCCCCTCCTTTCTCCCCAGATAGATCACTTTCCATTAAATGCTTTGAGCTAAACATGGAAAATCTTAATCCCTGCTCAGGTAAAGCTTCACTTTGCATAACTGGTAGCTCGGAGGGAAAAGAACATCACAGTGACTCGGGCTCAGCTCTGGCCACTGAGCACGGCCACGACTGCGGCTGCTCTCGGGGAATTTTCCAGAGCCTAAAATGAAAACCACACTTAAAGCCCACGTACCTGCCTTGTCTCACTCCAGTTCCATCCGCTGACGGGAAATGGGGAGACGCTTCCAGTGCAGAGGGCAGCGGAGGAAGCTGATGCTGTTGTTGGCTGTCTGCTCCAGAGAGTCCCGTCCTCCAGAAACACTTCAGAGCATCCCTGAGGCACAGAAAGCTGCTGCTGCTGCACCTGAGGGTTAAAGGATTCACAAACAAACCGGTATTTCTGCACACGCACTAGAGGGGGGAAATAAACATTATTGTTTGAAGCACCGGTGCACTAATTAGGTACAAAGTCATCGACGGCCACTTAAGCAACACTTGCACTTTATTTATGTTAGAAATGAAGTGGTCACTCGTGAGGTGTGAACCTTTCAGATGATCGCGAGAGAGTAGGAGCTGGTGCCACAAGACCAAGAAACCATCAAGCAACAGAAGCTTCTGCCTGAGGAGTGATTTCAGCCCTCGTGGCTCATCTACAGCTCCCCGTGTCGCCACCAACAAAGAAAGCCAGAAAATCCAGACCACAGACTTTGAAAATGGAATTCTCTTACTGCAGGTCCTCGGCGAAGGAAAGAAATCACCATCCCAAATGCATGGGATAGACAAAGAAACAGCTGGTTAAGTGTTCTGAGGTTTAATTTGCTGCTGAATTACTGTGTGCAGGCACCAGTCCTCAGCGATATCTCCCCCTCCAAGGCCGTCCCTGGCAGAGAGAAGCAGGGAGGGATGTTTGCAGTAATGGCTCTGAAACGATAACTTTAAATAAGTGTCTGTTACTCAGATAAAGCAGCTCATCTGTGATGAGGAGGAACAGGAGGCAGCAGCTGCCAGGAGCATCCAGAAAGGGCCCCAGCTCTGATCAGCAAGCTGCTGGATTTGTCTCACTTTGTTGGTTCATAGATTCCAATGAAAACGAAACAGAGCCCGGCTTTGCTATCAAAAACCCTTGGTAGTAGATGGAAATATCACTTTAATGCAGCAAAGATCTTTGAGGGCATTAAGCTGCTCTCATTACCCAGAGCCCCGAGCTGCCCTTGTGAGGAGCGCTCTGCTGCCTGCAGGAGACGAATCCCTCACACCGTGGAGGAAAACCACGGGGAGCAGGAGGGGAGCCCAAGCTGGCACACGTGTGATTATCTTATTAGTGGCTGTCTCTGGGAGGAGACAATGCCAGTACATCCTTGTCCTTCCTGCACTTGTCCCACACCTGAACCACACCGGTCAAAGATGGCTTTTGGAAGCCCTGCGTAATTAATGAGACTTCCAGCAAAGGAGCTGTTCACACACTGACAGACGTGTTCCAGTGAGTCCTGGCCCTCTCTGGCTCGTGCATTTCTGACATCTCTGCACTGGGAGAGTAAAAAATTAACATCTCCCACTCCCCCAGATTTCCCTCTACGCCCACGATGTGGGGAATGACAACTTTATGAACAAGAAGTTGAACAGAAAAAAAAGACTTTAAAGGCCAGACTGTGCTACCCTAAACACCACGTGGATACGACCTTTGGGGACATGGGTCAGTGCTGACCGTGGTGGTGCTGGGTTAGGGTTAGGTGATCTCAGAGGTCTTTCCCTGCCTTAGTGATTCCATCATTCTGCTCCTTTCCAGCACACCTCCCTGGGAAAGGCATTAACATCCCCACAGGCAGCAGCCCAGGAGGGATGCAGCGAGGGCAAGGAGAGGGGGAGATCTGTAACCTCCATCCCCACATCCCCAGGGAGCTCCTGACGCTGCTCGCGGGTACAGATTGCCCTGCTGGGCTCTGCTCAGGCAATTCTGCCTTTTACTGTTCCCTTGCATGATAATGATCCCACCTCTGCCACCCATTGGAAAACTTCTTTGTCTGAGAGTGCATTTGAAAAGTTAGAAAATAGGTGTCGCTTAAAGCACTTCTGAGAGGAACAGCCCAGGTGTACAAACCAGCCACAGCCGTGTCCGACAGCAGCCCTGCACAGACAGATGGCCCAGGGCTCGCTGGTCATTGAAAACTCCCAGCTGGGAGGCCCGGCCAAGGCCCCTGTAGCTGTGCAGGCAGAGCAGCAGCCAATTCCACACCCAGACCCCAGGCTCGGCCAGGGAATTATCTGCCACAGCCTGGCACCTGCGCCTGCCCCGCCAGCTCCGCACGGGCACTGCCCAGGAACGCCAAGGGCGCCGCTGAGCCACGGGGAAGTGAAAATGGAGTTGGAGCATTGCTGGCAGAAATCTGACTCTCTTCTGACAATTCAGTAATAGAGCTGTGCAGGGATGATGACACCATTTCTTGTTTTCCCAGGGCAGGGAAAGTGTGCTCTGCAAAGTGCAGCTACTGCAGCAAGGCAGAAATTGCCACTTCTTATCTAAACCTTCCCAAGAACGTCTTAAAATCCCCTAGTTTGTTGTAATTTCAATTTTTAAGTTTATTTTAGTTTGACTAGAATACTAAAAAAACCCCAAACCCCAAATATCTTATTCCGAATAATTTTCGTAGCCAGAAGAGAGAGAAGAAACATTGCCTGAGTCTCTCTGACAAGTCTGAGCATCCACAATAAACAAACTGTCAAAATACAAGCAGAGCTCGCCAGTTTGGAGGGAACCAGGTTCTTCCAGTCCCTTTTGGGAAAAAATTCCTATGGAAAAACCTGCAGAACAAGTCCCACAGCCTGGGTACCAAAAATTCTCCGTCAGGTCATGGTGACCTCCAGAGCAAAGGGCACCACACTCAACTTCATCAGTCAAGAGGGTCCCCAGGCCCTGGAGGTGACAGACCTGTCCCCACCTCCCCAGTTCAGGGTGGCTTCCAGCTCCGCTCCCTTTTTCCCTCTGGAGCTGATGGCTCCACGTGGCTTGTACCTGGGTAAATACAAAATCAGTCCAGTTCCTAACTCAGCCAAATGCCCCAATCCCAGAGCAGGGAAGCTCAGCCTGCCTTGAAGCTTCTGGCCAGGCTGTGGCAACATAAAGCTGCACACTAAGCTGCAAATCAGGCATGGGAATTGCAAGAAAATGTTTTTAATTCTAAATTGTGGAAGAGGGGTAAAAAAAAAAGTGGATGAGTTCAAGCACCTCAGCAAAAACAATGCCCTGTTCTGGGGAAGTTAATTTGAATGTGAAATTCCATAACTACAGAAACAACTCCTGGCTCTTTCCTGCTGAGGCTGGGCTACAGTGGGGCAAGAGCAAGGAGATCTTGAGACCTTCTCAGGCTTGAGGAGACAGAAAAACTCAGCAAATCATTACCAAACCCAAGCAGAGTCATCCAAACCTCAAGGCAATGCTGGCACACCAACATCCCACTTCAGTACCTCTCCCCAAAAAAACTGAAAACAAATGTTGTCCCTCAAACTTTTAACAGAGCAGGAGAAGAAAGTGGACTTTGCTGTCCTTGTATCACCACCTTGCTGAGAGCTGACAAGTGCCTGAGGGAAAGATCTGGGCTCCTCTGTTCTTCCCTCTTCTTTTATCCATCCTTTTGCTTTTTTCTTTTCTCTTTTGTTTAAAAAAATGTTGTTCTGTATCTTTTCTGCCTTTGTGCCAGGCAAAGGCTGCTCCTGCTGGCTGAGGTGAAGCTCTCAGCAGTGCCCTGACCACCCAAGGAGGGGCAGCGAGCCCAGCCTGGAGCCCAGCTCGTGCCCCAGCAGCTGAGCCCGGGCGCAGGCTCCGAGTGAGCAGCACAGAAACACTCCCTGAGCCTCTGCGTTCTCCACCCTTCGGCCCTGCTTGTTTAGCACAGGAGCAGCCCCCAACCCAGGTAATTCCCTCTGTTCCAAAAGAACCTGGGAGCTCCGATTATTTCCAGCGTTACACCAAGGCAGCTCCTGCCAGAAATCCTACAGACAGGGAGCGGTGAGGAACAAGGATGCTGCTAAAATGCTTTCCTTACAGTCTGCAAGAATTTTACCTGTTTTCTATTCTTTTTCCCTATCTGTAAAAGACCTTTACAACTATTTTCCAGCACAGCTGTTGCAGCCACCTCCACCCCAGCCCCTAAAGAGAAACACAACCATTTACGGGTAATGCCCCTCTATTAATCGTGGTTACTCCACCCCAGCTCCGGGAAAACACGTGGGAAGAGGAGCCCGTGGCTTTGAAAAGCCATTTCCTGGCAGACTGGGCGACTGGAGAAACCCACAAGTGTTTTATATCCACCCCAATTTGCTTCACCTTGTTCTGTTCCAACAGATAAATCTGCTTTTAGGAGCGGCAGCAGCTTCCTCAAGGTCTTGCAAGACCCACTTGGCACAGCAATTCTGATTCCTCCGCTGAAAAAAGCCCACAGCAGCGTATTTGGCTTACCTGGGGAGGGGTTCTGGCTCTGCTGCACGGCTGCTGCAGACAGGAAAGCAAACCCACCTCGCTCCTGACCCTCCTGCGAGCGGGGGCAGCGATGCTCGGAGAGGGAGTGATGTGAAAGGAACAAACATCCTTCCCCACACAGCCAAACAAGCCTCAAAGCCCTCATGCAAGAGTTCAGCAGGAGGGTGAATGAATGCATTTCTTTTATCCCTCTTTGCTCTTTGGGGTTTTGCGTCAATGAAAAAAAAAAAAAAAAGAAACAACGGCGTGTAAACACAATTTAAATGTGTTAAGTTAGAAGAGTGGAATAATCAAAATTCTTCACTTTGTTTGATGCTAAAGCAGTGAAACAAACGTTAAACCAGCAAAGTTGATTCATAGCTTGAGCTGTCCACTATACTACCCTTAAAAAAACCACAATAAACAAAAAACCCAAAGTTTTTTGTATGCTTAAAAAATAGCCGTTAACATCAATATTTTAACAAACATAAATGTAACGTGGATCTTAAAACTTTGATTCCAGTTGCAGCTCCAGCACCGTAACCATAGAAATAATCCAATCCCCTCCTACTAAAACGTTGTTTGTCCTTGATCGTTATTTTTCTTAATTGAAATACTTGAGACACTTGGAAGCAAATTGCTCTGCAGCACAATATATTGCATAAAAGTGGCTTCATTTTGTAACCTGCTGGTACACTATGTCCTACATTTTCACAGTTTTCTGGGAAGCTCCTTAAAGGCATCTTTAATTTTTAACAACTCCCTGGAAACGTGAAACGGAGGGAAAGGTAGGTCATAATTCTGGGCATCCCATTTCTGACAGAGCTCTTTGAACTCTGCCGCTGCGACTGCGTACCAAGAGTCTCTGTGACTTGCACTCTTATCTAACCATCCTTTAAAAGCAGCCACGCTAATTCCAGGAGGGGTAACGAGTTATTTTAACATTTGCCTAATTATAGCAACATCTGTGGCTGCCTTTGATGGGAGGTGCCCAGAGCTGACCCCGGAGCTGCCCTCCCTGCAGGATTCGGGTCACCCCGTCCCCAGCAGGGTGGGTTACTCCTGATCCCGTGTTAGGGACACTCCTGCAGACACTCTCACTTGCATCTGCTGCCCCAGAATGCCCAAGGAGCCCTCAGGCCCGTGGATAATCCCCAGGGCCATCCCGGACGTGCAGTGGCAAGTGCTCACAGGGGCCCCTCTGCGCCGTGGCTTCGTTTGGGGATTCAAGGGGCACAGCAGGGCTGTGGATGAAGTTCATTCCTGCCCCAGTCCCCACTCAGTGCTGAGGGAATGGGTGGAACTGGATGGAATCCCTGGCAGCTCGAGAAGGGGGGAGAAAAGGCACTGCTGGAGAAGGCTGCACAGTGTGGGAGCTCCAGCTGTGCCAGGGCTGGGGGGATCCTCGAGTGCCTGTTGTGCTGACAGCCTTAACTCCCATTTATTTTAATAGATCCCCTTTACTCGTTAGGGGGTGCCAGGGTCACTATCAAATTTCCAGCCTGAAATTCTCTCTTATCTGCAGCACAGATGAAGCCTCTGTCCAAGACTCTCCCCTCACCCATCCCCTGCATGGGGTAAATTCCCTGCAAAGCAGTGTGTTACCCGGTGCCACAGGTCGGCTCGGCCGGGCACCCAGTGCTAATTTGTCCCCTGCTGGGCGAAGGGGTTGGTCCGACGTTCCTGCAGCAGCTGGAAATGGCCAACCCCCTCCCCTGCAAAACTGGCATCTCTCCTGGCACTGGCACAGCAGCTCCTCCCTCCCTGTGGGACCCAGAGGCACTGGAGCTTTGCCTGGTGTCCTCCCCAGCCCCGTGAGGCACCAAACAGGGATGGCCTGGCCCGGCCCAGCCCAGCCCTGCCCAGCCCTGCCCATCCCACCCTGATTGCTGCTCTCAGGAGATTTCCAGTCCTTGCTGAGGAGAGCAGCAGGGCCTGGCAGCTCCCTTGGAGCAGTGACACCGTCCCTCAGAGCTTCCTGAGCAGCCCTGCAAGCCTCCCTCCTGAACAGCCAGCTCAGCCTTCTCTGACAGCTTCCCAGCCCGCTTCTTTGGCATTGGATCACAGGTTTGGAGACATTCTAGCAGCCCTCTGAGAGCTGTGATCCCCAGAGCAGCTAAAGAGGATTCTCAGGCGTTAATCCCCTCGTGTGCCCTGTGGAAAACACCACCACGCCTTGGAAAAGAGTCCTGTGTGCATCCGTGCTGGGTGTGCAGCCTCCTCCTGGGAGCTGGGAACTCGGGCAAGGGCACCCCCTGTGCTCCCCACAGCTCCAGCCCTGCTCCAGCTCCTCCTTGCACCACCCACGGCCCCCGCAGCCCTCCCGCTTCTGGGCACCGTTCGGTTCTGCCTTCAGAGAGATTTGGTTTTCATACAGGATCCATCACAGCAAAATCCCATTTCACAGTGCAAAAATACCTCTGGGGAATGAGTTTCCTGTCCCAGGGTGCCTCTCCTGGGCTGCCACCACGGTACAGGAGCGTGATCCTTCTCCCTGGATTTAGGAGATCCGTTCTGGCTGCGTGGACAGCAAAGCCAAGGCTCTGTCCCAGGGCAAAGCCAGGCTACATGCCAGGGCAAAGCCAAGGCTCTGTCCCAGGGCAAAGCCAGGCTACATGCCAGGGCAAAGCCAGGCTACATGCCAGGGCAAAGTCAGGCTACATGCCAGGGCAAAGCCAAAGCTACGGCCCAGGGCAAAGCCAAAGCTACGGCCCAGGGCAAAGCCAGGCTATGTGCCAGGGCAAAGCCAGGCTACGGCCCAGGGCAAAGCCAAGGCTACATCCCAAGGCAAAGCCAGGCTACGGCCCAGGGCAAAGCCAGGCTATGGCCCAGGGGCAAAGCCAGGCTATGTGCCAGGGCAAAGCCAGGCTACGGCCCAGGGCAAAGCCAAGGCTACGTGCCAGGGCAAAGCCAAGGCTCCGGCCCAGGGCAAAGCCAGGCTACGTGCCAGGGCAAAGCCAGGCTACGTGCCAGGGCAAAGCCAGGCTACGTGCCAGGGCAAAGCCAGGCTCCGTGCCAGGGCAAAGCCAAGGCTATGTGCCAGGGCAAAGCCAAGGCTATGTGCCTGGGTAAAGCCAGGCTCCCCCGGCCTTTGGCGATGGATGTGCAGGACAAGCCGGGCTGACAAACAGCTGAGAAGTGTTACCTGGTTACCAACACATCCACAGCCCCACTCCCAGGGAGTGATGGGCCTGCAGGAAACCCGGACCTGGCAGGTCAGAAACAGAAGTCAGAGAAAAAATATGAGCGCACTTCCAACATAAAACACACCTTCAGATCCTCGGGAAGCAGCTCGACCTCTTCATCCGCCGCAGCTCCCACGTCTGGACTGGAGATGTTGGATTTATTAGTTTGAACATGTTGACATTTCACCAGCATGAAATGGGCTTAACACTTCCAGCCCCTCCTGAGGAATTCACATGACACCAACTGTGAGAAGAACACGATGGTTTCAGAGAGAAATATTTGTTGGAATTCATAGCATATATGACATTTTCTGTTTTCTCTCTCTAAAAAGGTGAAAATCTGGCCATACATGAAACAAAGCAGCCTTTCCCTGGTCTTCCTAAGATAATGAAAATGTCTTAATTCTCTTCTCTTCTTCCTCTGATTAAAGCCCACTGTGAAAAAAACTTCTTAGTGTGCACCACTAAATTCAAAATGGGAGCAACAAACAGGTACAATTTTTTATACACACTGAAATCCCAGTATTTAAAATATTTTGAATATAATGAGTTTAAACCCCATCATTTAACAACATTTTCATGTATTTAGCAAGCAATGAGGGGAGTTTTATATCAAAGTAACCATTTTCACTGGAGGAATCTTCAGCTGTTGAATGAGAAGTGTCTCAGCACGACTTGTTTGAATATTCAAAGTGATCTGCAGAAGATCCCAGTATCACTAGAGATGATACATGAATATCAGTGGATAATATGAGGTAATTACAGGGATTATCCCACCCCGGGGACAAAAAAAAGTGAATTTCAAGCACTCTTTCATCTCACTGGGACAGGATGAACTTGATGATAACCATATTTTGTTCAAAAGAATTACATGTACTAATTAAGAGATGAAGGTGGCAGTTCAGAATCTATTCCTGACTGTGATTTCAGATGTCACATCAATCTACTCCACTGAGAAAATAACAATCCAAGTGCTCTCTCAGTCCCAGCAAGCCGATTTGTGCTGTAAAATCACTTTTCCTCTGCCGCTGCTGAGAGTTTTCTTTCAGGCACTCTGGTGAACCACGAGTGCCAACTCCACTGAACGAAGGCCCATCTATTTATTAGGTAAAACCACATCTGAGCATGGGCTGCGTGTGGCCTAGAAGGCCTGACCACCTTTGAAATTGCTGTGGAATGTCCAGGGGCCAGCCTGGGAAGCAGCAGGATGCATTCCTAAACATTTCAGGCGTGCCAAGGTGCAGGGCACACACCTAAATGCCAGCACACACCCGAGTCCCTGCCCACGCTCGCCCGGATGCTTGGGCACCTCCATGTCCTTGTGTATCCCCGAGATATTCAAAGCAAGAAATGTCTGCAGCTGCAGGAAAGGATCATTCTCCTTCCACCCACCTTTGGCTGGACTGTTTTCCATAGGAAAGAGAAATCTGTCTTCCCAAAGCAGTTTGTGGAAACAGCCTGGTGCTAACGCGTGGCTTTATCCCTGCAATTCTCGTGGCGGGAGCCGGCTCCTGGGTGCTCAGGCTGTGCTGGGAATTCCCTGCAGGAGCACAGCGTGGAGATGGGGTGACTGAATGTGAGGACATTCTTCTGCAGAGGTCAGAAATGACAAGGGCCCCCCTATTCCCTGAGAACTCCTGACGATGTTGGGTGGTCCATGACAAGCTGTGGAATCCCAGCCCTCCCCGGAGCAGCACAAGACTGTTATTTTTTGCTAAAGGAAAAACGCTGCCTAAAGTTTTGGTTGCTTATCCATAAAAATAAATCATCCACCGTGCTGGATGCCAGAGCAGTCCCTGGAGAAGGCTCTGAGACACGAGGAAGTCTGGTGGAACACGGATCCTGACTGTGTCAAAAATCAGACGGACAAAACCCTCGGAGCTGTCAAGAGGAACCGAGAGGCTCTTCCTGTGAGCTCCGTGGTGGGGCAGGGGCAGGAGGCCAGGCTGGCTGCACAAAGGCTTTGCAATTTTCCTGACCAACTGCATCCATTTTGTCACCCTGAAATGTCACTCCAGCTCCCAGAGGAGCAGCTCTTCAGACAAAACAAACCAACCAGAGGAAGCCCTCAAAGGAAGGAGCAGCTGCTGGAGTTGTTACCAATCCATTCCCCCTTTCTTAACTCCAACCTAAATCATTTTTCCACAGACCAAATCCCCTCTCTTGAGCCTCCATTTGAAGGACCAACAAGAGATTTGGCTCATTTTTTGGTCTAAATGCATCCATCACGTTTCAATAGCTCCAAGGCAAGGCTGGAGGGGCTTGGAGCAGCCTGGGACAGTGGGAGGTGTCCCTGCCCATGGCAGGGGTGCCACTGGATGGGCTTTAAGGGCCCTTCCATCCCAAACCAGCCTGGAATTGTGTGATTCTATTCGTAAAGTTTTAAAAAGCTACCACATAAGCCCCAAGTCTGTTTGCACTGGATTAAGACAGTTATTTTTGTTAGCACAGACAGCTGGAATAAATATGGACAGCCATGGAAGTTGTGTGGGACAGGAAAAACTAGTTCTTATTTGAGTGAAATAATAATGATAATGAATTTGATTACCAGTACTATATGAGCAATCCTTTTCCCTCCTTGAGTTCCCTGCCTCATGTAAAAATGATTAAATGTATGATTTACTAGGCAGTATGTGGATTTAACTACCATTACCCAATGGCAGCCATGGTTTATGAGCAGTTAAAATGCAAATATTTGTTCTCCCATCTCACAGTTTTGCTGCACGGAGTCAGGTTTAAGTTGCAGTACAACGTTTGCTATATCTGCATTAGCAAAAATCCCCAAAATAACAAAAACCAAACACCAACCATCCATTCATTCAACTTTCCAACATTTATATTCATGTCGGAATTTAAAACTCACTTTCCATGAATATTCCTCATTACCTGTCTCCACAAAGGTTCTGCCTGATAAATTAATTGGCGTTGAAGAAAACAAATTCAAAGAAAGAGAAGCAACAAATTCAAAGAGAAGCAGCAAATTCTACTTTGGATTTTCCTTTCCCCCCTCCCACCCCAAATCCTCTCCTCCCCTGGGGCCCCTCACCTCTGACAGGGATATTTTATATTTTATACCTTATCATCTGCCTGGGGATGTGCTGATTTCCTGAGGTGGAAATGGAAAACATCCTGAGGAGCTGAACACACAGAATAGGGCAATTAAATGATTTTATGTCCTAATTCTGACACAATAACACAACAGTTATCAGCTAACATGATCTTTAAAGCTGCTTGATCCTTAAAGCTACTTGTAAAGCTTTTATTGAGTAGAATAAATCACCCCAAACTGAGGCACCTTCTTACACAGGCATTGGTTGGGAGCATCTCTGTGTGATCAATCAGAAACGATTTTATTGATAAGTCTGAGCAGACTTGCCCAATTTTTGGCTTAAAGAATTTAACTCGTAGAAGGGAGTTCAAATATTTCTTGCAAATTAGTGCAAACTACACTTCTAAAGGTCCAGCAGAGCCTTTGAAGCAGAAAATTCTCTGTGAGAGGGGCCCATGGGGCAGAGTTACCTGGCAGAGGAGCTCGATTGCTGTCAGTGCAGCAGCCACAGAGGGCACGGCTTCCACACGTCCCTCACCAAGCTGAAAATGAAGGGATTTAAAGGGAAACTCCCTGCGACTGGCAGGGCTCTCCAGCACTCCTCCCTGCCCTGGAGTCTTGTCCCGTGTGCACCTCCAGGGCAGGAACATTCTGCTCCATACTGAACCCGTGTGCACAGGGCCCCAATTAAATTAAAACTCTAAAGGAAGATACCGGGGAAGGCAACGGTGCACGGATGTTCCGAAGCACTCCTGAAGGGCTGCGGGAAGAACACTCGTCAGGGGCTGACAGAAATGGGACAAAAACCCTCTCTGGTCTAAAAGGCAGGAAAAACAAACGGGAGAAGATTTCCCCACCCCTCTTCCTTCTGAGAGCTGCCTGACGCAGCGCAGGACGGAGCTGGCACAGGGAAGCGCTTTAAGGACTGGAGCTGGCACAGAGTTTTCAGCCCCTTTAACTGTCTGAGTGAACATCGGCTCTGTCTCCACGCTGTTAAATATGAATTATCCCTCTCTGTAGCCGGGATGGAGCTTTTGGGATCACACAAACAGGTCCTCTCCAAACGTTCCCTGGTGCCGGCAGCGCTGAGGCAAACCTGCAGTGACACAGGGGGACAGGAGCTGGGCACTCCTCAGGGGTGGGGACAGAAATCCTCGGGACAGCCTCTGCTGCCTCAGAAAGCAGCCGCTAAAACAACCAGAATTCCAGTCCCCACACTGAACCGCAGCTGAAGTTCACATGCAGGAAACTTCTGTGCTAATAACATCTCTATCACATACCTCAGATTCCATGGCTATTATCATCACGTGGAAGTACTTGGTTGTGCAGAACTGTCATGGCTCTGACACTGTTCTCCCTTGGGAGATCCCCCAAATTCTAAAAGGAAGTGAGATAATTACAGTATTGAAAGCAGACGCAATCCTTTATTTATTCTATCTCTGCCTATGACAGAAACACTTTCAGTTTTAATTAATTCCACTTAACATTTAAACATCCTATATGTCTATAAACATGAGGTTCACTCAAGATGGGTGTTTAACAAGGTGGGAATTGGGTTTATTACTAAAGTGCCTGGTTGGAATTCAGCCCAGGTTGGACCTTTCTGCAGGTGCCACACATGAACTGCACCAGAAATGGGGGCATTCATTCCATAAGCTGCTTTCCCAGGAAAAGGGGGTTTGAAGCAAGAATTCAAAATGCATCAGTATTTTTAAGGATTAAACATTTGATATTTTTATGCCTAAGGTGGGATGGGAGGAGGAGGGAAGGGGAGTCCACAGATCTGGAGCTGTTGGTTTGCAAACACATGAAAGGCCTTTAAATCCTATTTCTGGAAGGGTTGGTAGCCAACATTCCAGCTGGTTGGAGCTCTGCCTGGAATGGATATTTCTTAATGAATCTTTAAAGTGAAAGCCCTGAAAGACTCAAATCTCATCTGGAGTGCAGTGAATTGGGAGTTTTATCCAAAGCCTATCAAAGACTCCCAGCACAGGCACAGTACGGGGCACATTTAGTTCAGATGATTTATTTCCCCCTACACTACATACAGTTTCCATAAGCAAAGACCTGTTAGATCACCCTATTCTTTAAAGGAACATTTCACCTGTGTTTGCTAACTTAAATATGTTGCTGTCTTGCACAAAATAGCTGGGTTTGGTAAATTTTGCTCTTTATTGTACTGATTTTCATTATTCCCTGTGGAAAGGGCTTTAATTCAATGAACGGATGCAACAGGGCTTGGAAATTAGTGAAGGACACAGAGCCAGAAAGGGGTCCCAGAAGTTCCTTAAGTGGCTGGCAAGACAAGGCCATATTAACACCTCAGAAAATAAAGCAGCTAAGGTAAGTTTTTTTCCATTCTTCCTTTCCTTTGTTATTTAGCTGTATTTGGCTAGAGGTCCAGTGAGGCTGAGGAAAACTCACTCGCTGCCAGTTCTCCAGGAGTGTTAGGAACCATCCACTTCTGGAATGACTCTTCCCTTCCTTCTTTAATAATTAACTTCTGGTGGTCAAATACATCTTTCAGTCTGGTCTAGGGGGGAAAAAAAAAAGAAAAAGGAAAAGGAAACTGCACTTTTCCCTGAAAGAAGAGCTGACACTGGCAGGCTATGAGGTAACTCGCATCAGACTAAGGCAGAGCTGGACCCCCAGGCAAGGGAACAGCTCCTTGCACAGACAGTGTTTTATGGCAAGGGTCAACACCAATCCCAGATGTCAAACCAGTCCCTAACGAGCTGGCTTGGATTCATACCTGAGATATTCCATGACCAAGGCTGGAGAAGAAAGCACACAAATTCCCAGATGTGTTTCCCAAGGCATCAGCCCTGCTGAAAGGAGACCTCAAGTGCAGAAATAGCTCCATGAATCATTCCTGGCTTCCCATGCAGCGGTGCCCTTTTGATCCCTGAGCATTTCCTGCAGGACAGATGGCCGAGTTCCAGCTGCCGGCCTGCCCTGGCTGCCAGAGGTTAACGGATCCCTGGAATCTGCAGTAATTGTCTTTCTGGGTCAAGAGCAAGGTGCAGGAGTAGGGGCAATGAACCCAGCTGTTCTGAGCTAAGTGGAGCACTAAAAGAGAGGATAAAGGGCTGGGAAATCCCGGAGCTGCCTTGGCTGGAGGCAGGGAGAGCCCACGACTCTGCAGCGACAGCCTTCTTTTAATTAATGCCTCAAGGCCTCATCTGCATCTCCCTGCAAACAGACTCATCCCCTTCTCCCTGCTCCAAGACATTCAGTCACTGCATAAAAGCCAAGGAAAACCATTAAAAATTCAGTCAAAGAGGACATTGCCCATTTTCTGTGGCAAATTTGCCCATGAGGAATGGGGGGGACTGGATGGACACAAGGGTTGGGGGCTTCAAGGGGCTCCTACACAAAGCAAATAAAGAATCCCGGGATGGTTTGGGTGGGAAGGGACCTTAAAGCTCATCCAGTGCCACCCCTGCCCTGGCAGGGACACCTTCCACTGTCCCAGGCTGCTCCAAGCCCCAATGTCCAGCCTGGCCTTGGGCACTGCCAGGGATCCAGGGGCAGCCACAGCTGCTCTGGGGACCCTGTGCCAGGGCCTCCCCACCCTCCCAGGGAACAATTCCTCCCCAGTAGGTAAACCTAAATAACTAAAGTTCCTACAACTAAATACATACACGAACCAGGGGGCATGGAGTGGTAGGAAAGCCTGCTGCTTTCAGTGGAAACTTCAGTGTCTGGTCAACACCAGACAAACTGAGAATTGAAATCAAAATCTCTGCATCAAGCGCGGGAATAAGATCCAGCTGAAAGCTTTTTTTTGCTTGTTTTGGGATAAGTGAAAAATTGACATCCCAATTTCCAATGAACGCCACAGGAATGCAGTTTAAATCCCATTTACACTTCCCCTGCACTTCCAGACTCACACTGAGGAATCTGAAATAGTCTGTAGTAACTGCACCCTAAAGAGAGGGAGACAGGCAATGGCAAACTCAAATATTAGCGGTAGCAGAGCCTTAGTGATGGTGAAAAAAGAGTGATACAGATGGCAAAATAATTCCAGTAAATCACCTGAGCTTTAGAGAATAACTGCACTGGAGATGAGCAGGGCCAGTGCGACAGAAGATATTTAAATGAAAAGGGAACAGTAGTGAGTGCTCCTGGGCAGTCACACACCGAGTGTGCATCTCCATTTAACTGCAAACGCTCATCCACAGGGGGTCATTCACAGTGCTGCCGTAATCGAGCCGTTCTCACACTGCAGAACGGCCACACTCATCGGGGCTGATCAGGAGTCACTTCCCACGGACAAACTGGTTCCCACCTCAGTGCTCGGGGCCGTGGGGCCGCCTGGCTCTGTCCTCAGACGTGGGACAGGGACATCCCGACCCTGCCAGACCCAGGGCAAAGCTGTGGCTGCTTTATCCCCTGCTGAGCTGCACAACGTGGAACTGGAACAGAGACAGGGCTGGGCGAGTCTGAGGGACCACGGCAAGCTCACAAGTTCATCTCAGTAACGGTAAAGAAAAAGAGTTACTAAAAAAAAAAACCAAAACAACAAACAAACAAACAAACAAAACCAAAAAGAAAGAAAGAAAGAAATCTGTGTAGCTTCAGCTCCCTCCAGTCCCTCAGGTTTCTGTCAGCCAGAGCTGTGCTCTGACAGGGAAAGCTTATTCAGGCACAGTTTCTTTTTGGTTTCATTCCAAAGCAGCACAGAAATGGCTTTTACCTGCAGAGAAAATTCAAACCTACCAGCACAGCTCTCGCCCCATTTGGGACACATTTACTGCAAGAGATGCATCTGTGCTGAGAGCCTGGGATCCTCGCCTTCACTTTTTGATATAAGAGCAGATAACAGCTCCGGGGCACCGGGAGTGAGCACGGGCAGGAATTTCGCTGTCCGTGGTTCTGACAGCACCGAGGAGCAGCGGGGCTTTGGGGGATGAGACGGTGCTGTGGCCTCTGCTGCGGAAGGTCAGGGGTGAGGTGCCTGAGCCCCAGAAATCACAGGGGGATAATTAATAAATAAATGTATTAAAGCTCTGCATGTCTTAACCAGGATCCAGCTGGGCCACTTTGTAGTGCATTGCAGAGAAATGCGGGGAAGAGAGAATGCTAAGCAGGGTAATCCCTATCAGAAGAGTGTAAAATATCCTTCTATCTGTCAAAAACACTGAGCTGTCAGTAGCCTAAAAATAATAAAGACAGATCTCAGTTTCTGTCAAATCAGACTGACACAAAAAAACTTGAGTATCAGTGTAAAAGGGGGGAAAAAAATCAATGTCAATCCATTTCTCCACTCAAAAGCAACAATCTAACAAGACAATTTGAGCTTTAGCATGAAAATGATTACTGAGAGTTCTTTAAATGTGTTCTGCAAGAAACTGAACCGAAGGGATTCACTTCAAAACTGCCACTTTCCTAACCGAGATTTCCATAAGTCCTCTATTATTTCCAGAGACAGCAAGCACAAACCAGCCATGGATCCTGCAGCTACTGTTGCTTTCCCGATAAAGAAGAAAGCAGGAGTGACTGGAATTGATGCAAATTAGGAAGATTTCTTCCCTGGGCTGAGTAACTCCCAGGGCCACCTGTGATTTCCACCCTTCCCAGCTCCCAGCTGTGGCCTTTGGGCAGGAGAGACGTTTGTCACCTCCATCACAGCTGCTGGAGCTCCATCAGGCTGATGCTCCTGAGGAAGACAAGCCCCACCAGGGGACATCTCCCTCATTTATCAAACCAGGGAAGCCCAAGCAAAGCTCGGCCCAAAGGGGCTCGGGGCAAAGCCCCATTTTTAAACACTCAATAAGATCTCACTGATCCACCCACGTAAGGCATGGTGCCACATCCATCTTCGAAATAACAGATCCAGCAAGACAAACTGGGAGGGAAGAGCAGCAGTTCAGTTCTGTGCTGGGAGTGAAGGACACGGGAGATGCCTGTCGATGTCCTGAGTTTTGTCTTGAGGAGCCCCAGCTCCTCACGTGCTGGTGCTTCCAGAGGGATACTGGGTGCTCCTACACATTACAGAGACTGCACAAACAGCCCCTTCCATCCAGCAGCCTCAGTTTCCCCTGCCAGAAGCATCCCCTGAGCAGAGCCAGAGCTTTGGGCGGTCCAAGCCCTGCCCTCCATCCCTGCACACAGCGCCTGCACACGGGGCTGGTCAGCCCTGCCCTCTGCACCTCCCAGGGGCTCTTCCCAAAGGCTGACAGGGGTGGCTGGGGATGTTTCAGAACCTTTTGACTCATTTGGGGAGAGAAACATCTCAGGTTGCCCTGCCTGGCTTTGGGACACAGCAGAGCACTGAGCAGAGCAGTGGAACCGCAGCCTCGGCAGCCCCGCGGCTCCAAACACGAATTCAGGCTGAATAAAGCCCAAGAAGGTTAAAAAATAAGGGGGAAAGGGCGTTATTGATTGGGCAGGCCAAGACCTGGGATGCAAACACGCTTTTGCACTTGGTTCAACTCAGCTGCTCAGAACCTGTGTGCCCTCCAGCTGCCTCTCCTCACCCCTCAGCTCCTCCTGCATCTCCCCGAGCCCCGGGCTGAGGGGGCAATGTCTCCCTGCGCCTCCCTGAGCTGGAAGTTGTATTTTATCTCAATAATGCACCGTGATCATTCATAATCATTGGACTACAACAATTTCATTTGGCAGCTGAAAAGGAATTCGTACATAATAACTTGAAATAGAAATGGGATTTTTAACTGGATTGTGGAAGCAGCTGTGAAAATACCATTAAACAATTTTTAAAAAAATAAACCGGTGAACTGCATAACTTGGAGAAGCCTTGTTCAGCCAGGACTCTGGTTTTAGCTTCAGCCTTGTGGAAGATACAATTCAACTGAGCTTAGTCCCCTCAAAAGGGCCACAGCTTTGACTGATGACCCAGAGCCTGTCCCGACTCCAAGCCCTGGAAGTTCAAGGCAAAAGCTGTTCCACAGTTTGATTCCTGGCCAATAAAGTAGCAAACAGGTTAAAATCACAAATTATCATTTATGCAGCCCCACTGCAGCGGAAGCAACGAGAAATTCTGAATAAACTGCTCACAGCACACACAATTCTGCTCCAGCCATACAAATCGTTCTGGATTCTGGCAACGGGCAAGGAGGAAAATGAAAATTACACCCAGTTATCAACTAACGGATATCTTTAATTGCTCTGTGGCTAAAAGCAGAGCTCAGCACAGCCCAGCAGAAACCTTCAGGTGCTTCAGGTGGAAAAGCAGCCCCCTGAAAAGGTCAGCAACTCCTCACACACCCCGTCAGCTCCCATCCAGCTCAAGAGAAAAGCAGCAAAACCCATCCTGCCCCCGCCTGCCTCCAGCAGATTCCCTTGGGGTGATGACTCCTCGGAATGCTCCATGTACACACAAACACAGGAGGTAGGGAGAGAAGCTTCCTCACTCCGTTACTGAATTTTCAAATCTCACTTTTCCACCCTGCAGTATTTGGAGGTTTAAGGCATTTTGCATTGCCAGGCTACACGGAATCATTTTAATGATTTATTTTTGACCATGAAAGGGATGGATTGCTTGTTTCCACATGCATGAGCCAAGCATCAGGGAGGTGTATATCCATGAAGCTTGAACCATGAAATTCAAAGTCCATTGAAAAACCAGTCCAAACATTTTTTTTTTTTTTTTTTAGAATACTACATCTCCAAGAAAGGTGCATTAAATATGTGTGTTATATATACAGTCAAAATATTTTAGCTAAGCTGCTCTAAATTTTAACTTTTATAATAAATAAAGCTCAAACCAGAAACCAAAAGCACGTCGTGTACTTAGCCCCAGATCCCACAGGTTACATCAGGCCGTGGTGAAATGACCATTAGGCCCATGCTTAGTGGACTTTACTCCTTCAGGTACATTGGCTGCTACTCCTCCGTGTAAAGCAGAGATGTGGCTGGAAAGCTTGGTATAAGTCTGATGTGAAGCCCAGATATAAATGTCAGGCTGAACTCAGCCCCAGCTTACAGGCCCTGTCCCAAATGTGGTTTCAGTGGCAAAATAAACCATTATTGGCTTGGTTTTGCCCAGCTGAGCTCTGCCTCGCTGTTTGAGCCATGGGGCTGCTCAGAGGCTCTCCCAGTTTTGGGATAAAACAATTCTGGAGCCAGGAACAAGCAGAGCCTTGGTCCTGTGCTGAGCCAACGGCAAAGACAGGAAATTGCAGACATATCACTGCTGACAGGGCTAAGCAATAGGTGATACAGATAAGTGGAGTTGGAATAAAATATGATTAAACCAGTCCTTCCCATTCCATTTTGATTTAAGAGTACAAAGTGCAAACTATTCATCTTCTGTCTAGAGGCAGTAAATCAACTGATAAGAGAAGTGAAATGTAAGTGGGGTGCCAGGAAAAGCAAATCATCACGTGCCAGAGAATTGCTCGTGGACAGGAGGAGCACAGGATGCAATAACAACGCAGAGGCACCGACCCGAGGCACCGCCAGCGTTTGTGCAGGGTTAGGACAGCACAGTCATTACCAACAACCAGAACACTGAAGGAGGGAGGAAAAGAGGAAATACCACAAGAACTCTGGTTCTAAGGCAGGTTCCCTGTTCAGTTTTCTTTTCATTTTGCCAGCACATCACAGAATTTATGCGTTTTAAGGAGCAGCAGAAGAGCTGCTGAGGAACATCGAGGGACTCTGGGGTTCTGGAAAAGGAAACACAACAGCAACTTCTCTCCAGTTCTGTGAATTTGGTTATAATTAAGGCTTAGTTCCATTTACCACAGGTTTGAAGGTCAGTGGTTGTCCCTCTCAAAGGCAGAATCCATCCCTGCAGGGAGGGTGAGCTCGGGGGCATCACCAGCAAGGGAAGGACCCAGCACAGTTCAGCTCCCACTTCTCAGTGTGTGAAAATAAGGGACAAAGGGAAAAGCCCCACAAGCAGAGCACTTGTTTGATTCAGCTGTAATTCCTAAACAAGGGATAAATGAATAAATGCATAAATAAAGCAATTTGAGACCAAAAAAGATGAAGAACCTGAATCCTAACCCACAGTTCCTTTCAAAGCTTTGACTTCCTCACGTTCCATTGCACATGACTTCAGCTTGATTGCATGACAGACAATCTAATCACAAAGTGTTTGCCAAAAACTGGGGGATGGCTACCAAAGCCACGCTGTCGTTCACAGCCACGTCCTGGCACACACCTCTGGTCCTCAGGCAGGGATTGCCAGGGGTGGCTTCACACTCATTAAAGCACAGTCCACAGTGGGTCACAAAGCCTCCTAAACTTGGCAAACAGCCCTCCCCAGCCCCACTCCCATCCCAGGGCTCACAGGGCACTTCTCTCCTCTTCCCCTGAGGGTATTTAAGAAAGGGAATTCAGTGGAAAAGTCCAGATGCAGCAGGATACACCACTGTTGTGTTCCCTCCTAAAAACATTGATTCCATTCAAACTTCATCCCGCACACGTTCCCACCCCACCTGGGCTGGCCCTGGGCTGCTCAGGGCAGAGCAGCACCACAGCCAAGTGTCACAGACTTCAAATATACAGCAGCAGAAGGTCTCAGTATTTGAAATTAAATCATTAGACTGAGGTTAAAATAAAAATATTGAGCTACTGAGGAACAGGCTGTGGAGCCTCCTGAGGAAGGATCAATGTGTCAGCCAGGAAGGGATGGAGCCACGAACCACAATTGGCATTCTTTAGAGAAACAGCAAAGCAAAATGAGCTAGAAACGAGCTGAATGGGTGAAATGAAGGGGATAATCCTGCAGTTTTTCACAAAAGCCTACAAGCAGATTAGTTGCCAGCACCAGCTCCATTCTTGCAGCAGGATGGTTTGGTAATTATTTTGTTCTTCACCAGTCTTGTAAATGAGCAATTATGATGAAAATCCCTGCGCTGCCTCACCTCTGCTGCCTGATTAGCACCACTTTCTGCCCTCACATTTTACCTGCATGACAACCAATTTCTTCGTGGGCCTGGGGCTGATGGATGAGGCTGCATCCCCAGCAGGGCAGGGAAGGAGCTGCGAGGGCAGGGGATGTACTTGGGGTAATCCCTCAAGGCTGGAATTTCTTGACAGGCAAATCCACCTTAGCACTGGGAATAAAAGGGGCAGAAAAGTGATTCCCAGCCCAGGATTTTGTCCTGAGAGAAGACACAAAACCATCCTGAATTGGCTGAACTGGACCATAAACCTTAAAGCTCGAGGGACATTGCCTCAGGCTCTGCTGCCCAGCATGAGACCTCATCCACTTCCAGGGCCAGGCAGAGCAGCAGCCACCACCAAGGGCTGTCCAAGCTCTGCGCCATGCTCTGGATACACATCCCTCTCACGGTGGTATTTTGCAGCTGAGGTGATTTTTTTTTCTGAGTTTGCAAGCCTGGGAAGGCCAGCAAACCCTCTTCAGGTTTATAAATCCCGTATCATTTGCACACCAGGTCTGTGGAAAAAGTATTACCTGCTGTTTCAACTAATGTCAGCAGTTACAGGGGATGGGAACGGAGAGAGGAGGGAAGGAATGGAAAGTATAAGCATTTCTGAGCCTTCCTGATTTAGCTTAAATCTCCACTTCTACTGGAGGAAACAGTATTAGGGTGGATATGAAAGTGGCTGCACTGGAGCTGAGTTTGAATGACTCCTCTGCTCCTCACAAAGCCACTTACGCAGGGAAAATTAATCAGTTCCACCAAAGTGCCATCCAGGTGAGGCTCCTGGGGCATGGCTGGAGCTTTTACCGAGGACTGGGCGCTTGCAGAGTCACAGATACAGCATCAGGATGGTGATTTAAGGGCATTAACAGCGGCAGCAGCTGTGAAAGCCCAGCTCACACTCCGCACAGTTACACAGAAGAGCTTCTCTGGGTCCCTGCGGCTTCCAGCCTGTCCCCGTGCCATTTCCAGGGTCATTATGGGACCATGGGGTTCCCTTGCTCAGAGGGGCCCAAGCTGAGGCTCTGCATCACAGAGTCCTCTTCCTCGGAGCAGGAATTTGCTCGGATTTGCTGCAGATGAGTGGGCAGAGCAGCAAGGACAGCAATAATCCTGCCCCTGCACTCTCCCAGGCAGTGTCTGCTCAGAAACACCTCCCAACCCCTTCTGGAAGTCTCCTCACTGCCCTGATGGGATTGCAGCATCCCCAGGCAAGGCGGTTCCAGCTCCCATCCTCGTTAATCCCAGCCCACCCGCCAGGCGCTAAACCAAGTTCACCAGCCCGGGGAGGGAACCGAGGCTGTAGCGTGGTTACAGAGGGAGGCTCAGCCACGGCAGCTGCAGCTCTGGGCAGAGATTTATCCCAGAAGCTCAGCTGGGCGTGAGCTCAGCTCTCCAAAGGGGAGGGGGTAACGGGAGCGGATTCCTGCCAAGCCGAGCCCCAACCCTGTGACCGGGACAGGAGGCACCGGCACCTGTGCGAGGCAGCAGAGCCAGGCGCGCACCTTCGCAGAGCATCATTCTGCGCAGCGACTAAAGCTTTGAGTGCCGTTTCCTCTGTGCGCACGGAGAAGGCTCCGTGGGGCCGATGCCGCCCCGGGGCAGCGCTCGGGAGCGCCCGGCAGGAGCTGCGCGGTGCCGGCAGCGCTGCGGGCACGGCAACCGGATGGTGACACCTACTGACACACGGCCCGCACAGAGCGGCTGCCAGCGCTGCCCCCGGCTGCCAGCGCTGCCCCCGGCTGCCCGCGCCGCGAGCGTGGCACCGGCGATGTTCCCGGAGGGACTCAAACACCTGCCGGGCTCCAGCAGCCCGAGGAGCGGAGCTTTGCCCAGCCCGGCGGGCAGAACGGGCGGGATCGCGCTGCACTCACACCCTGCAGGCACGCCCGGCACTCACACCCGGCACTCACACCCTGCAGGCACGCCCGGCACTCACACCCGGCACTCACGCCCTGCAGGCACGCCCGGCACTCACGCCCTGCAGGCACGCCCGGCACTCACGCCCTGCAGGCACGCCCGGCACTCACACCCTGCAGGCACGCCCGGCACTCACGCCCTGCAGGCACGCCCGGCACTCACGCCCGGCACGCACGCCCGGCACGCACGCCCGGCACGCACGCCCGGCACGCACGCCCGGCACTCACGCCCGGCACTCACGCCCGGCACTCACGCCCGGCACGCACGCCCGGGAGCCCGAGGGAGCCGGGCACGGAGCCGCTGCAGCCACCCCGAGGGGCAGGAGCTGAAATAACCGGGGCACCGAGGCCGCTCAGGCGGTGTCGTGCTCGGAGCGGGCGCAGCTCCAGCCTCGGGCTGGGTTTGAAAGGAGAGCCCCCGGCAAGCAGGGCTGAGCCAAGGGAGATCAGCGGCACGGAGCGATGCGTTTCAGGGCAATATTCACCTTGAAATAGGAACATAACGATGGGGCATTGCAAATGTGCTCTCAGGAAAAGCATGTCCAGCCATTAAGTGGGTACCCAAAATGATTCCAGGATTAGAAAATAAATAGTGAAGTGCATTGACCCCATTATCGCCAGTCTGTGCTTGAGCCAGACCTCTGTTGGTTTTAGTCCCTTCTCCAGAAAAGTTTTGCTGAACCAGGACTTAGTATACTAACGCATGAAAAATAATTTCCCCAATTACCAGTTTTACTGAGGCAGAAACAATTTTTGCTGTGTCAACCCATCCACACAAAAACAAGCACAGAAACAAACCCAAATGAAGTTTTGGGCAGCCTCAGTGACCAGATTTTCAGAGACCAGTTATGAGCCGGTAAACAGGGTGTGATTTGTTAATCAAGTATATTGCTCACCATTGGCTCTGTTGGCCATGGAAGGAAAGACCCAACGTCTGTGGATGTGTTTGGATCAGAAGGGACCTTAAAGAGTATTTGTTCCACCCCATGGGCGGGGACACCTTCCCCTATCCCAGGCTGCTCCCAGCCCCAATGTCCAGCCTGGCCTTGGGCACTGTCAGGGATCCAGGGGCAGCCACAGCTGCTCTGGGCACCCTGTGCCAGGGCCTCACCTCCCTCACAGGGAAGGATTAATCCCTAATATCCAACCTGAATTTCCCCTCTTTCAGTTTCCCCCATTACTCCCTGTCCTGTCTCTGCAGCTCCCGGTGAAGATTCCCTCTCTGCTTCCCCCCTTTCCTGCACCGGAAGGATGAAACCCTTCACTGCAGGACTCGTTGCCTCAGCCTGTGAGCAGCACTGACTGTTTCCCATTTCCTTTATGTAGTGGCTCAACAATTCCAATTCAAAGTAGTAACAATAATAATAATAACAACAATAATAATAAATTTTTAGTATGGGAGCCCAGAATCGACTGTTAACTCTTTACCTGTAAGAGAACATTGCTCTGGAAGAAAAGAAAATGCTGCTACAATAACCTTGAAAAGAATTGACTGCAATAATTATTTCCCGTTCCATGAGAACTTCTTCAGCTGTTCCACGGGGTTTTGCTGTGATTACTGAAAGCTGCAAACTCTGACACAGAAACACATGAATTCCTTTTTTTCCTTTCTTGAAATAGCTCAGGGAAAAAGCCCTTTCTGTTCTCTCCCACCTCCTGAGCAGATGGCGATGCGGCACCACCTCCCACAGCCAGCTGGAAGCCACGCTCCGGGAAAATTCCTCCCCCGGGTCCGGTTGGAAGAGGAGCCGGCAGCGGGTGGGAGGTGCGGGGAGCCCCCGCGGGGATGCCCCCGGCCCCGCCGCCACCGAGCCGCTTCCAGATGGGCTCCTGCCACTCCAACACCTCCGTTCCAACGCGTCTTTCTTAGCTCAGCTCTAAGCCCCAGCAGCCCCCAAACCCACCCTGCGTTCCCTTCTCTCCCCCTCAATCAGCTCATCTCGATTCCCACCTGGCACAGGCCATGGGAATTTCCCCCTTTCCTCTTCCCTCCCATCCAGCTCTGCCCTTCCTGGCAAGGATCAAACATTTCTGCAATTTCTCACCATCACAGCCTTTTCTACAGAAAGACAAGGTTGTTTTTTGTTTTTTTTCAGACAGCGAGCACGAAATCAGGAGAAAAATGTCCCAGGATCATCATTCTGCTCCCCCAGGTCTCCCTGACAATGGGGGAGAGCGAGAGAAGACAGAACTGGCTCTGCCCACGCTGCTGGGAGACCCCAGGCTGCTTCCCAGAAAGACAGCACAGCCTGGGCCATGGAGAGAGGAGAGATCCTGCCCCACTGGGCCAAGAGTCCTGCACCAAGAGAGCTTAAAAAACAACCCCAAAACAGCCTTAGCAGCAGCTGAGACTGCAGCCATCAGGTCAGGTGAATACACAACATCTACCCCCAAAATCAACCCAGTATGGAAAACTGTGGCATTGGAGATATTCTTGTTTAGCCACACTAAAGCACCTGGAGGTTCAGCAATGCACAGAACGAGAGACTGGACATTGAAGTCCTACCAAAGCTCAGCTCTATTTTGCTGGGCATTTTGCTGTTTTTTTCTGAACAGCTGCTCGTTCTGATCAAGACAAGACCACATTCAAGCACTTCAAAAATATTCTCCACTCGGTAAAGCACAAAGGGGTTTTAACAGATTATATTTGTATACACACAAGCACCTGGTTTGGGCAATAATTATCCTCTAAATAGAAATTATCCTCTAACATTTGTTGCTAGTGTATAAAAGGAGCTCTGCTCTGATCGATAATTAGAAATCAATTACAGAGCTCTGTGTGCCAGTGATGATTACTCTCGTGACTTGGGCACCTCTTACCAGCATTTGTAAAGGTGTTAATCCATCTTAATAATTCTTAAATCATGTATGAATACAGGAGTGCCCGTGGCATTATTCAGTTCCTATTTAAGTCCAAGGAAAGCTGCCTGTTTAAATTATACACAAGTTAAATTTCTCCTGAAAAGCACTTTGAAGTGGTTCTGTGCAAATACCCATTTGCCATGAAACCACCTTTTTTTAAAAGCAGGTAACCTGGCAATGCTGCTCTGATTCAACCAATTCTGCTTTTATTCTCCCCAGGATGTGATTTATAATTTTTGCCTTTCTCATTAATAAATCCCAGGGCCTGGGCAGTGCAGTGGCAGGGCCCTTTCTCAGGAACAAGCCCAGGTGTGCAGTGGTGGGCAGTAATGGGATGTGTCCATATTTCAGCCAGGGATATTGACTCACCCTCCCATTTCTTTCACTTCCAGGGGCTACTTCACTCTTCATTTCTCATTAGAGGAGTTTCAGCAACCCAGGAATGCTGGAGTATTGAGCAGTGTACATTCAATTGTCAAAAATTGGGCAGTTTTCCCGCCTTTTACTTGAAAACCAGGCCTGAATTCAGATTCCTGGGAAAGCCCATGGCTCCAGAGCCAACAGCTCTGCCCGTGACGCCCTGGACAATGTCCTGCTGCCTCATTTTCTGCCACAGGTGTGGGAATTTCTGTGCTCTATTAGAGGAATTCCAGGGCTGCCTCTCCCAATGGATTCATGTATTTCCAGTTGTTGTATATTTCCCTCCTCTATAAGAGGACAACCCTACCACTCTGTAATTCTCAGATACTGTAGCTGGAGCTAAACTGGTCCTCAGACTCCAATAAACAAACAAAAAATAGGGTTGGGTTCACTTTTCAGCAATAGAGACAATTTCCTGAGCGGCTCCTTGGACTCCAGTACAGCCCAGGGGTCCCACAAGACAGGATTTAAATAAAGCAGCAACTGCTACAGACCCAATAAAGCTCTTCTTCCTGCACAGCGATCCACCACAAAATCAAAGCCCCAGAAAACACAGCCCCAGCCACATCCAAATGGAGGAGCCCCAGGATCATGACAAGAACCCCAGGACAGTTTCAGCTTAACTGAAACAGGCACAGCAGAAGAATTAAAATTTACACTGAAAACACAAGGCTCAGCCTACCAACAGCCTTGATCAGAACAATAAAAATTCTGCATCATTTCAAACTCTAATTCAAGATTTAAGAAAAATAAAAAAGGCCTCAGAAATTGTTTCATGTCTATTTGAAGATTTGACTTTGTTCAAAGTTGCTTTTCTAACAGAACAAAATAAGGGGGGAATGATTTCCTTTGTCAACTTCAGCACCCACAAACTTCCGTAGTGGAGAAAATGGGAAGCAAAAATAGTGACAGTCCCAAGGGAGCCTGTGTGACAGGAGGGGCTGACAGGTTAATGACTGGAGAGTGCAGCCCTGGGGGGGTCAGCCCAGGTTAATAAAACCCTGCTTTGCTTTTGGAGACCCACACTTTGCTTTCCCCTGGAGCATCCCTTCCTCCTGAATGGAGAAGGGAGATTTTCCCTCCCCAACCCTTGCAGCAGGTCCCTCTGCAAGGCCCTGTGTGACTGACACAGCATCAATTCCTGTTTCTACTTCGGAGCAAACAACCATGGGACTGAAAATCATCTTATTGAATTATTCCAAGCCATTTCTAACATGAGGGGTTTATGTGCTTTTCCTCACTCCGGATACTGAAATGGAAACGTCTCCCAGGCTCTTCCCTCTCTAAATTACCCCTCAGCCACCTTTGCTTATCTCTATTGTTTCTGAGAAAAACCTGTTCCTTTACAGACATCTGCACTGGTGATAAAGTGTGATTGAAAGCTTGGCCTGTCAGATAGGGAGCTGTTATCACAGCTTGATTTGGAGCTGTGGAATTACACGGGATAATAGCAGCTCCAAACAACACTCCTCTCAAATGAATTTATGAATGGCCTTTGCCAGATCTCAGGATAAACTTCTGGTAATAGAAAAGAGGCTGCGAGCTGATGGATCACCTCATCATCCATGGGGGCTGGATGTGCCTGTGCTGCACTGGGAATTTCATGGATCGGGAGAAGTCCCTTTATGCTAATTAAATGTCATAGATAAACTTCTTCCATTTTTAAATAATTTATCCTTCTTCCCGTTCAGTTGAAACCCCAGGGGACAGAACGGATGGAGACTGGAAGCTCACTCCTATCTGGAATATAATTGCCTGTGGGAGTGGGGAATCCCCTCCAGATCCTCCTGGGCAGAGCCCTGCGAGCCCCAGGCCTGGTGCTCCCCAGGGAGGTGGCCAAGGCAGGGACCTGTCCCAGCAGCATCGCCAGGAGCCTGCTCAGACCTGTGGGGTTGGTTAAAAGAAGAGAAAATCCCCCTTGCTTTGTGCCTGAGGCCCAGCCCTCAGCAGGCACCGGAATATCTCAGCCCCACCGCCCAGGTCCCAGTGTCTGCACTGAACTGATCAGGGCAGGGAGAAGCAGAGCTGGAGACACACAAGGACCTCTGGGGCTGGAGGAATTCACAAGTTCAGGCACCTCCTGAGAGGGATTTTTATAATCACAACTTTGGGCACGGAGGTATAAATGCACCCCAAAACCCTTTTGTCATCAACCCTTCCTATTCCAGTTATCCCAGCTGCCACAGCAGTGCCCTGCCAGGGTGCTGTGAGGACAGCTGTGGGGCCACACAGACATTGGGAATTACTTTCTTAATAAGATGCTCAGATACAACATTAATAGGATGTGACATCCCATGGAGAAAAACAGCAAAGCTCCAGAATTTTAAAAAGGGAGCCGTGAAGCCTTGAGCAAACTCGAGACTCCCACGAAAGCTCGACTGCCTTGATCTTCAGGACTCTGAGTTGGGATGGTCTGGGACAAATTTGTCCCCATGCAGGAGATGAAAGGTCTACCAGGAGGTCACCCAGGCCATCTCCTCCATGCTCTTACAGCAAAAAAAACCATCTCAAAATGCAACAAAGATCCTTCACGGCTTCTCACTCAACCACAAATAAACTCAAAACATTGAAAATCATTAACTCAGTGTCTGTGAAGTTTTCCTTTGGCCCTAAATAAAATTTATCACCCCAAAAATATTTTAGGATTATTTAACGACAGGAGAGTGTTTACATTCACAGACAAGAGAATGAGCTCACACACGTGGCCACAGCTGGCTGAACAAAATAACCTCCAGTTGGTAAGGAATTAATAATCTCGTTACTCGGGTGAATCAGCTTCTCTGAGGTGAAACACAAACACCCTCCCTGTTATTTGGTTCTGCAGAGCAGGGGGTTCACACCGAGATGGACATCAAATGAACACACAATCTGAAATTACACCCAAATAATTCCCACCCTCTTCTCCTACCTGGAGCAGAGTCTCACGAGTAACTGCGACACTCGAGCCTTGAGTGCTCGCCCTGTCCTTGCACAAACACCTCCTCCTGTGGGTCAAATTGCTCAGCACAACAGAAATGAAAACATTTCTCAGCCCAGATGTGAGACTGAGAAAATCAAAGAATCCCAGTCTGCTTTGGGTTGAAAGGACTTGAAGCCCATCCAGTGCCATGGGCAGGGACACCTCCCACTGTCCCAGGGGGCTCCAAGCCCTGTCCAGCCTGGCCTTGGGCACTGCCAGGGATCCAGGGGCAGCCACAATGTGTTCCACAAACATTCCAGTCCATGTTCCAGGTGGAAGGAAAGCCCATACTGGAGACGAGGGGTAGGATCCTCTGTGCAGAGGCTCCTGAAGCAGGGCTGGGAAGGCACAGCACAAGAAGCACACTGAGCACAAGAACTGGAGCAAAAGGAGATGGATCGTGGTGGGTCAGAAAAGATAAAGCCAACAGCATCCCCTCTCCTATTGTCCCACAGAGAGCCACTAAAATACTGTGAAAATACCCATAAATTCAGCCATAACACACTTGCTGCAGTTACTGCAGCCCTCAGACAGCAGCAGGGCAGGCAGGAGAGGGAAAGAGCAGCCAGGTTGCTGGGAGGCTGCCCAAAGCCTGAAAATACTTTAGAGAAACTACACTACAGTGAAAGCTTCCCAACACCCTAAACAGCTCTTGTAGGAGTGGCCGTGGCCATCACTTTGGTGCTTAACAACCTCCCAAGGAGCTGATTTATACATCAAACCTCGAGCTGACATTAGCAAGCGTTCTCCTGCTCCCTCCTTCTCCCAGTCCTGATTCAAGAATGTTTCTCATGGAGAACACACGCTTGCATTTATAGCAAGGTCACTGAAACAATTAAAAAGTAAAAAGGAGCGAGTTCTTTACAGTTACTCCCTCTCTGCCTTACGTAACTCTCCTACAAACACTTTGCACCTCTGAGCAGTTCCTCCCAAGGTGCCTCCAGCCACGTTCCCGGGGCCTGGCTGCAGGGGCAGCTCCACACGCATGGAGTGGCTGAAGTACCAGTTCCTGACATGTTTTATGAGTTAATTTGCTGTTATTTAGGACACTGCACCGCAGCACTAAATCTTCACATCCTTTTTACTGCTTTAAGTAATGCTTTAACTTCTTGGTAGCCACACAAGCTGGTGTTAATCCTTCTCTATTTATTTGTTTAATACCCCGGGGAGCTGCAGAGCACATTCTTTGCTAGAGGACGAGCAATCCAATCTAAGTTATGGAGCTCTACTTTTTCAAGGCACTTTTCCCAATCAAGTACAGATAAGAGAACAGGAAATAAGGGGGAAAAATATTACAACCCCCCCAAATCCATTAAGCGTTGTCCCTTTGGAGATGGCTGCTTTATTTCATGGACAGATGAAAACTTTTCTACCTTAGTCACCCAGTTGAGGGAGAGGACAGGTGTCCCCTGGAGTTTCCCTGCCTTTCTGGTAGATAATTTCCTCCTAAAACTTCTGCAGTTCCCTGAAGCAAAATCTATACATTGAGAGGTACCTGAATCAGTGTATGATAACCAGACAGGAGGAAATATATCATAGCAGGTGTTATCTCAGATTGTCTTATCAGGACACTATCAAAGGTTGGAGCCACACAACACAGGTGAATTGGTCATTAAGGCAGAAATGATACAAACCAAGATAACACTTGGTGACTCACAGAAAATCTCCCCAAGTGTGATCTTGCTAAATCCATAAACACTACAGAACATCTCGGGCCTTTAACTCGGCTGTTTGAAGTTCCAAGTTGGAAATGTTTCCTTATCCAGGGAATATTGAAAAAATTGATTAATCCACCAAGTACATTATGGGCTGTGAATAGTGCTCAGGGGATGTTCCTACCCATCTCTTCATAAAAACCCAGGATGATGTTCAAATCTTTTTCACTTTCAGTCCAGACTTCAGCAGTTTAACTAAAAAGTTTATCCCAAAAACCCCACAGTTCACAGACTGTAAGAATCTCAGACATGGCTGGCCTTGGTTCCACTGGACATCCTCCACAAGAGCCTTTTCGTTTTCCTTTTCTAATTTATTAGCAGGAGTTCTTACGCTTGAATAAACTTAATAGAACAATTTCATTGTTCTACTGCTGGCCATGAAAGTGGATTATTGTTGTTCAGTGGCACCAGTCTCACACAGGGGAAATGCACGTTGATGGAATTCTACTTTTATCCAGGAATCCAAAGGCTCCTGCGCCCAGACAGCACATCCAGCACTGAGCCTGAGTTTTATACTCAGGTTATTGTTAAAAAGGGAGCAAAGTGGGGAAATATCTCCTGCTGCACAGGGACAGCAATGAAAAAGGGCGATAGAACAGGCTCCCTTTTCATCACTTGCTCTTTGATTTGAGAAGCAAATTCTATCCAACACAATTCTCCTATTTTTGACTGGGTGAACTTTTATAAGGACAATAAAGACCTAGAGATGAGAGCTCATCCTGTGCTACCAAGGAGACTAAGCTAAATAAATACATCAAATGAAAAAATACGTTACATGGGTTTATCAGAATTCAGGAGAAGTTAATTTTAGTTGGACTCCCAGACAGTACCTAACAATAACACCAGCAACACCAAAACCCCAAAGAGTCTTGGACTCACAGGATCACTGAGGCTGGGAAAGCCCAACCATTCCCCAGCGCTGCCAAAGCCACTACTGACCTGTGTTCCCAAGTGCCACATCCAGATGGGGACCCCACACTGCTCTGGGCAGCTGTGCCAGTGTTTGACAACATTTTCTATGAAGAAATGTCTCCTAATGTCCAACTTAAACCTCCCTGGCACAGTCTGAGGCCGCTCCCTTGTGTCCCTTCGCTGGTGGCTTGGAGCAGAGCCCAATTCCCACCGGGCTCCACCATCCTTTGAGTGAGGAGGGCAGGACACAACCACAGCAGTGCCCCATGGAGCAGCCCCTCGGGCACCTTCCCAGCCCCAGCCCCAGCCCTGGAATTCCAGATCCCAAGAGCTGCAGAAATAACTCAGTCGTGCAAGCGACCGCGGCGCGCACACAGCGGTGTTTGAAATAGGACAACGACATGCAAACAAACAGGGCTGAAGTGTTGCTTTTGCTAATAAAAGTGTGTCAGGATGCACTGCTCAGCAAATGAGGCTGCTCTGGGAGGTTATTAACTCGGCCTGCTTTAACAAATTCATGTCACAAGAGGCGAGCACAGAAATAGACACTTTGAGGACTACGGAGGTGCCCCAGAGGTTCCCATGAACAGCTTAATTCTGGGTAACCTTTCACCAATGAATGCTGCTTCTGATTCAGAGCACCGAGTCCGTGGGGACAAGAACCACCCATTTCCTTTAAGCCTTACCCAGAGAATATTAAAGTGAGTATTTTTTAAATCCACATTAATTACAGGCCAAAAATACTCGCATAAAAATATCTCTTAAAGAAGGTGAAACTGTTCCGAGGTAGAGCACATGTGATGAACCAGCGCTTCTAATTAGTTCTAAATAAAAATCTGCAGTAAACTGCCATGAATTATTTAAATTTATCTGGAAAGAGAGCCAATTTTTAGGAAAAAAAAGAAGTTTTTTTACTCCACATTTACTCTGCCCTCTTTTCTCAGCAACAAAGCTGTCTGATCAAAGGATCTCTCTCTAACTTGCCTATTCCACAATGCCACGGCATTTCTCAGATGAGAGCACTGAGCACACTGCAGCACACACTGCTGAGCTTCAGGAGACAGCGCTGAATAATTCACTTTAGGGAGAGAGGGATCAAATTCCAGCCTGGAATGAAAAGAGAGCCATGACGTGATGCTACGTGGGCAAACTCAGGCCTGCCACAGAAACTGAATTCTGGGGATTAGCAAGGCCCAGTGTAGACAGAATCATGGAATGAGTTGGGTTGGAAGGATCTTAAAGCTCATCTCATCCCACCCCACCATGGACAGGGACATCTTCCACTGTCCCAGGGTGCTCAGAGCTCCATCCAAGCTAAAATTCCAACCGGCCACAGGAGGGAAAGGTGTTAAGTGATGCTTCCCAAAGAATCCCGCAAATACAAAAGCTTTAAAAGTCACACGGGCTTGGATGTTACACCCAACAGCCACGGTGGGACAATCACCATGGCAATCCCTGCGCTGATGCCCCAGAGCCACCCCACACCCAACCTGTCACCCCCACCAAGAGTGACAAAGCACCCTGCGATCGGGTCTCCAGGTCAGCGGAGAAAGAATGAAAAACGAACACCCTCTGTGGGGACACACGGTGGGCAAAGCAAGATGAGATTCCCTTCCATGACCTCATTCCTGAGCCTGTATTTCCACGTGCCCGGGAATCCCCCTGAGAGCAGCCAGGAGCTCTCGCAGTGCCCAGCGAGGGGAGGTTCTCAGCAGCCCCTGCAGAGTGAGAAGTGGCATCACTGCCTGAGCCAGGTGGGGACGATGCTTCCTAATACCACAGCTAATGCACTGCACAGTCCTCTGCTAAATCTCTTTGATATTGTGAGCTGTCATCTTAAAACCTGGTGGTTTAATTTGTCCTGAGGAAATCCCAGCGCTCCCCACAGCCATTACTTTGTCTTTCATCGGGAGCACCTCGGTGGCAGCTGACGAGGCTCATTATGCACCAGGGCTGTGATTAGAGAGCCAGAGTGGATTAGAAACAAATCCTCTCATCAATCCCAATTACCAGGCATTAATGCAAGGCACAGAGCAGTTTTGGTGAACACCAACTCGACTTCTTGAAGAGGAAATTAAATTAGAATCTTCATTCCAAAAGTCCTAAAAAAATGGGTCAGTTTGGGCCGTATTAACGCTGTAGATGGGAGCCAAGTGAATATTATCCCAGCCAGTCCCTGGGACTTCTGACAGCTCTGAACTACATCTGGAGCTTGGTCCTGGGGCCAAATTGTACAAAGTGTGCAGAAAAATCTATTCTATGAGCACAGTAGATGGATACTCCTGAATTTCATCTTCTGAGCCTCTCCTGTCCGAGTGATCCACTCATGCAGAAGTAGCCAAAGTTCACCAAAAACATTCAATTAAAAATCAATACTCAATACTCTCTTGGGGGTGTGATCCCTGTTCTCCCCCTCCCTGGATTTTTTCACCTCCTTTTCTTCCAGATGGCCTGACCCCAGTGTTTAACACCTCATTTCCACTCCCACGGTGCGGGGGGCGAGGGAGGGAGACGGAACTGCTTTAGGGAGCACACGTAGATGAACCATGCACAAGTGAAATACACATGTAATACACACAGAACCCGTTTCAAAAATAGTTCTTTAAGCAAAAATTACAGGTTATTTACCTGCCCATCACAGCAGCCACCAGCAGGCAATTAAACTGTTAGGGCAGAAAATCACACATAATTTCCCCAAATTCCAGCGCAGTTCCGTGAAAGGTTTTGGAGCATCTGCACTGAGAGCTCCAGGAGAGCCCTGGTTCAGTGCCAGGGGAACAGAACTCTGTGCCAGGCCCTTCACTGCAATCAGGGGCTGGAAATTATCTCCATCTTAGAGGAGGTAATGGAACATGAAAACAGGATCTTAAACTGGAAATAGGGCAAAGCACATCCCGGGCAGGCTGAGCCCGGGCTGGGCTCTGACATTTTCCCGAGGAAATTGCCGGTTCATCCCCCCCTCACTTTTCAGGTTCAGCTCACAGGCTGTGCCAGGCAGAAGGAAATGGATTCTTCAGTTTCCATCTTAAAACACAAGAAGTCTTAAAAGTTATTTATGGAATCCTAAGGGTCACCCACCAGTCAAATATTCCTCATTACAGGGGATTCTGACCTTTGCTGTCAGTTTGCAATTTCTGTACTTAAATAAATCTAAACATTTTCCTAATCAATCCTTCCAACAGGAATTTCATGATAAGTTGGATAATTCCTTTAAAATATGCAATTACTCTTTGATAATGTATTCATTACTCTCTCAATGCAGTGTTCTTGAAACATTACAATTTCCCATTGAGAACATATTTCTGTATTCATTTCCATAAGACAGTTTTAAAAGCTAGATTAATATACTTTCTACTTCCTATATTAAAAAATACTTTTTGATTAAATCTGAGTTAATAATTTGCAATTAATATCTCATTTGATGGGTTTAGGTTTTTTCTTTCCCCCCCTTGAAATTATCCTTACATGGTAGAAATCTTTCATCACTTAATTCAAATTCCATCTGCAAGCCTTGAAATTTGAATTGTGAATAGTTCATAATAACTATTAGCTCATAATAGTCACCTAAGTAGATATCTTATAGAATCATTTCAAACAGCAGAGGAATGGAAAAGCCTGGTAGTCAAAACAGTTGAGAAATTAAAAAATTGTCAATAAAAGCTGCTGAGCAATTAGCAACTCTTGGAATTAACCTATTTTGCTAATAAGAAGCTTGAAAACTTCTTTCCCTATCCTATTTTTTCCAGTGCACAGGACACAGCAGAAGAGAAGGCAGATACATTCAAGTGAAAAGATGGAGCTGGGAGATGGGCACCCCTGCGGCCAGAAATCACCACTCTGTTCTTGGATGGTCTTGGTTCTGAGATGGGAAACCAGGAGTGAAATTCAACTATTCCTCAAAACCTTCAGTTTCCCAGCGTGCAATAAACCCCCCCCCACACTGGGATTCACAAATCTCATTTCTAAAGGATTTTCACTGGAAGCAGAACTTCCTGATACTGGTACTTCGTGGAATCATCCGAGTTGGGAATCATTTTAAGACTGAATCCAGTCATTAACGTAACACTGCCAAGGCCACCTCCACCCAGCTTCCAAATCCCTCCCGGAACGGGGGCTTGGTACAGGAACAACTCACTAAAACACCATAATTTCTACTCAGAAGTGCATTGTTTTAATCCACCGCCCCCGATGAGCACAGCTCGTGCTCCCAGCACCGCTGCTCTGCTGGGAGAAGGCTGCAGCACCCGGAGCGGGGGAGAGCCCCGAACTGCAGGCCAGCATTGCACAGGGAAATCACCAGAGCTGCCTCCAGCGGGGCCAAGGCTCGCTGCACCATCAGAAGATAATTTTTAAAGCTCCTACAAAGCCTCAGGCTGCCGAGCCCTGCACGCAGGCCAGCCCAGCGTGGGGCAGGGACGGGCCCAGGGCACAAACACCAGCCCAGCTCCACTCCCAGAGCCCACTGGGCATTGCCAGGCACAGCCCGCTGAGACACGGCCAACACACTGTGAGAGGAGCCACAGCCAGCAACCAACACGCTCCTGGGCAGTGAAAATCAATATTCATTTTGGGATCTCTGACACAAGTAATGCTGGAAATGCTGTCATGGAATTTATGGATAAATAGCCAGGCTTTTGCTCATTAGTCCTAACTACTGCTGAACAGGGCTCTCAGCTGCCTCACCATCACTGCAGTGACATCCCTGTTACAATGGTGATGCTGGAAATTATTGCCAGGATTTTCCATATATCAAAACTACATCTTTGTTGTTGGAAAATTATAAAATAGCAGTCACAACTCTGCCTATTTTGAAGTTCCTGTGGTAAATCTAGAAGAAAACCTTTACCCTGAGTAAAGGATGATGTCACTTTTGGGTGTTGGGGGTCTCCTGCCACACCTGAGAGTTTGCTGGACTGGAACTCTAACCTGGTACAAAAGGAAACCCAATGGCTGCTGGAACCTACAGCAGGAAACAGGAGCTTGTGAGCAGCCTGCACACCTCTGGCACTGTGCTGCCTCCACTGCTTTGTTATTTCCAGGGTAATCTGCTCATTTGGAGCTTAAGAGCTACAAAATCCTGGCCATTCCTGGGCTCTTCAGCTCCTCTTACAGACACTTCCAGCCAGCCCACGGCTTTGACTTCTCCTCTCCAGCCTTCTGAGGATGCCAAGCAAATTATCCTTTGTGCCTCAGCTCAATCACCAGTGACTGCCCCAGAAAGCTGCACAGAACAAGGGCAGCTGCAAAGCTGTGCGAGAGGAAATGCAAAAAGCCAGGAAAACTCGATTGTCCAGGCCCTACAAACACCACAAACACTCCTGACTGTACCTCAAGCTCCTTTCTCACACCAAATTGTCAGGATATCCTAATTGGGGTAATCCCCACTCACCGCCCTGCTCATCCAGCCAGCACTGAGGGAGGAAGGGACATGGAGAGAGGGGAAGAGAGGCAGGATCCAGCTGCTCCGTCCCAGCCAGAGCAGCGCAGAGACAAAGGGAATAATCCACACTTGGATTATTTAAGGTTCATTGGGGGCTGCAGGGCTGTCCCCCACATCACCCCAGTTCCACCTGCAGAGCCGCAGACTTCCCACAATGGTGCATTTTATCCCAGTCTGCCCTGAAAAGTGGAAAATGACATTTCCTGAAGGCTACACACTCTGCCACAGGGTTCTGACCATGTAACACAAGATGCACTGAGATTTGCAATGATTTTTTTGGTCATCCAAAGTAATAATTTTAGTCAAGTATCACATAACTCGTGGAGAATTTATGGGTACCACCACTGGGGAAACATTTCTCCACTGTCTCCTTTCCTTAAAATACAAGATGTCTGATCCAAAATTGGGGGGGAAATTATATCCTTTGCCACCTTCAGTTTTTTATGGCCAGGCTTTGATTTAGGAAAATCTCTTTACAAGTAACAGTTCTGTTTTTCAAAGCAGTGTACTTGGAAGCAACAACGTTCTGCAATACAGAAAATATATCAGGGAATTTTCATAATGCACAATAAATTGATTTGGATTTTTCAAACTGGTCAGATTTACACTCCTCTGATGACACAATGGCTAAAGAAAATCTATATTATTGCCCTTTTTAGTAACCCCATTGCATCACTCCCGCTCAGAAGCAGCAGAGTGTCTGCACAAGGACGTGTCAGATCCCAGGATTTATGAGGAGAGAGGATGCAGAGGGACACAAGAGCGAGCTGTTAGCTTTTGTGTAATGTCTAATTGGAAACTCTACCAGAGCCCTGTAATTTAGGAGATTTATTTTGCACAGAGTCAAAAAGTTATTGACGGAGTGTTAACAAGGCAGAGCCGTGAGGTGAGTGAAGGTCCAGGGGCCGGGAGGAGCCAAGGAGCAGCTCTGGCTGCAGAGACCACCAGGGAGCTCAGCACCTTCCCCGCTGGCAGAGCAGTGTTCAGGGCCCACAGCACTCAAGTCCTTGCTCAAATCCGTTGTTGATTTTAAGACTAACACAAATTATATTTAATCCCAAGCGATTCACGCTCATCATCGATAGAAATTCAGGATACTTCCAAAAATAAAAGCTTGTCGTTCTTTGGGGAAGGCTCCTGACTCAGCTTCATTTAAACCTCCACATTTGCTATGGGTTCAACTCATTTTTGAGTTTTAGAACAGG
The DNA here is from genome assembly GCA_013398015.1 of Oreocharis arfaki. Lineage (NCBI taxonomy): Eukaryota > Metazoa > Chordata > Aves > Passeriformes > Paramythiidae > Oreocharis > Oreocharis arfaki. The sequence goes on from VZRR01002862.1 coordinate 289,637, forward strand.
ACAAAGCCTTGTCTTAGCTGCACTTAACAATTAGATTTCTTTTTTTTTTACTGCAGTGCCATATTCTGCCCTCCAGCAAGTCAAGGCAGGCTCTCCGTGATCCCTGTGCTGCTTCCAGCACCATTTCCTATTATTATAAATACTTAGGTATTTTCTTTAGCAGCACATTCCTTTCAAACGTTCTGCAACTAAATGAAAACAGGTAAAACTGACTGTTCTGGAAATTCTTCAAGACTTTGTGATTTTTGAGGCCTGAAAATTTTGAGCAGCTTTCCAGCTGGATGATAAAATAACGAACACAGAGACAGTTCCCCTCAAAATAGATTTGATCCATAGTCGAAGGTGTTGGAAAAATAAATAAATGAAGAGGAAAAAAGCTTTTAAACCCTGGGGAATCCAGAGTTCCCCAAATCACCTCCTCAGTGGTTTAAGACAAAAGCCCTGTGCTCCAACCAGGGCTTTCCCACACCCGTGGCTCCCTCTCCCAGCCTCTCTCTGAGCCAAAAAGTCACATTTAACACAGGTTGGGCCCGTAATGATCAAAGGTCCTGAAGACAAATTAACCCAAATGTCAGTGCCCCTGTCAATCTGTCCCTCCCCAGGCAGGGCAGCCACAGCTCCAGCACAGGCAAGTTTCCATATCTCTGCTTATCCATGCACTGCACAAGAGTTACTTGCTCAAGGCAAGGCAGGATCCAGAAAAACAAATCTGGGTGCACAAATTGGGGCGTGTGGGAACAAGCAAATCCAAAAGGAAGAGATCTAGATCCATTCACCAGAAAGCAAAGGTTCAGAGGGGATGTGGCTTTTATCCAAAGGAACTGAAATCCTCAAAAACCAGGACAGAAAATGTTAATTCTTTGAGTAAAACTTAACTATTTCTCAAATATGCAAAAGGCAGCTGTGATTTGTGCCACAACCGGGAGTGTCAGTGACAGGGATTACAACTCCAGCAGTTACACTCTCATTTTTAATGATCAAAGACAGATTTTAGCCGTCTCCTCGCAAGCCCCAGTGCTGTTAGCTTGTCCCATCACAGCCTGACTATTTTCAGTGACGTCTCCATCCCTTCCCCTCCTCTTCCCAGGGAAAACCTGCATCCTGCAGTGTGCCAGTTCAGTATCTGCCCTAAACACTAACATTTCATACTTCAGGGGAATTACCCAAACCCTCAGAGCCAGGGGTGCCACCACAAGCCCAGAATGAGCCGTGCAGGTGCTGTTCCCGTTCCAAACCCGGCAGGAGCCCCGTGCTGGGCCAGAAGGGAGTCCCTGGAGGGCCTCGCCCCCCACACTCAGCACAAGGTTTGGAGCCCTGTTTGACCAGGCTGATGCACAATTATAAATAAGGTGATGGGCCCAGCTGATGAGCAGTGAAATCAAAGCATTCAGGATGGACAGTCCTGGCAGGTTTGGCTGCTGGGGGAGGCCCTTGGAGGTGCCACACACAGCGCTCGCCGTGCTAATTGCTGCTCCTCCTGCACCAGCAGCAGCTCAGCCCTTCCTTTAAGGGCTTACCTTCAGCCACCTTGGTTTAGGCAGACATTTGAAGTCCTACTGACTGCCATCCCCATCACTGAAGTGTTTTACAGGCCTTGGCTTTTCTCTCCCTGTTTTTACAACCCCGTGTGTTGCTTTCCCACAGAGCCACACAGCCCCAGGTGGCCTGAGCCAATAAATCTTCATTATTGAGACACTGATATTCGACTACAAGCGCCTTCCAAGGAGACAAAACCCCCCTTATTGCCACTGAAAGAGAGGATGGCTGGCAGAGCACGATTTGAGGTAACGAGCAAGATCAAGAACCACAATTAGACAACAGAATATTAGAGGTGAAAAATTGCCAGGCAGCAAATAAACACATGGCTACAGCAGAGCTCATCCTCCTGAGCCACAGGCCAAGGGACTCCTTCAAAAGTCCGTCATGGAGAATAATCTGAGCAAAATCCCTTTCAGGGCTGAGGTGACACCTTGGCAGATGCAAGAGGCACAGATTTCCACCTCTCTGAGGAGGGAGCTGGGGGCACCGAGCGCCCAGGGAACGACTGAGCAGCAACGTCTGCAAATGAAAGGAGAAATGCAAGATGTTTACTGGAGAGCTCTTATCCCCTGGGCTGAGAAGGAGGAGGCAGAAAACGTGTTGGTAACGCTCCAGGGGACAGTCCTGGAGCCTGAGCCAGGCTTAGCTGATCCTTGGGCTGGAGACCAGAGCAGGGTCTGGCCCAGGAGGGAACAGGAGACCACACCGGAGGAACTAAACCTTTGCTAAATGCTTAATGAAGGTGCTGGTTTCCTCCTTTTCCAGAAGGAAAGGAACCAAAGCTGCTTGGGATACTGGAAGAGCTCTTCTCTTCTGTAAACATCCTGCATTTCTCTTTTCCAACGTTAACAATTCCACGATTCCAGCCCAGAAGCTCCTGTGCTCTCACAGACCTCAAACATCCCTGAGAAGGCCCACCCTAAATGCAGCAAACCCTTCCCCAGGCAGCACAAACCCTGCAGTCACCAGGTTAGCAGCAGCAATCAGCAGAAATGAGATTTGCCTCAAATCCAATTAGAATATTCCTCTCCAAACCCGAGTAATCCAATTCAAACCCCACAATGCCAAGCCACAGAGTGACTCAATTTTACTGCTCTGTGTGGAGACACAAAAACCTGTCTGCAGTTAAGTGAAGGATGTTGTTCTTTGGAGGCAACAACGAGAATTTCTGTTAAATACCAGGAACTCAGAAGTAAAAGAAGAGGAAACCAAGCGTGCTTTACGTAGAATGGGAATTTGCAATTAAAAAAGTTAAATCCTATTACACATCATTTTTCCAATAGGCAGAAACACAAAGAACTCAATTTTCAATCTCGTGTATAATTTCGTACGTCTTTGCTCAAGACAGATGAATTGCAGGGTATACAAGGATTGCATGGATGATCAAGAAGTGGGAACAGAGGATGAGATTAGAACAAAATTGCTTATTTAGCCTAGGAAATTAGCTGGATTTTGTGCCAGTAAATAAATAAGGAAGAAACTGTTCTACTGTAAGACAAAGTCACACAAAAGAAAAAGTGAACTGGCTGAGAACCAAGGGTGAAAACTCAAGGTTTTTAACGATGACAAAAATCAAGTTCTGGAGTAAACTTCACATTCTGGGGAGGAGGAAGGGAGTGAAGAAGTTCCGTGATCAGGCTCCACTGGTCACCCCCTTGTGTCACTCCTGCATTGCTGCTGCCTGCACACCCAGAATCTCCACAAACCTGCAGGACTCTGGCCTTTTAATGCCTCCCCTTGAGAGCCTTGGTTGCTCCTGGAGTTTGGGGCAGACACAGACACACAAACACAGCCCAGCCCAGGCAGGTGAGATGCCAAAACAACCTGCTAATTAACAAGGCTTCAATAAAATGTGTCATATCTGGAAAAAGCCCAGCCCTGAGAGGCAGGAAGAGCTTGCAGCAGGGATCAGACAAACAGCCCCAGCCAGGAGCAGGCCATGCCTGCACCCAGTGGGGTGCAGTTTAACAAATTCTGATCCTGCTAAAGCAGCCCCTGGCCAGGGAGCCCTGCTCTCCCCAGGATGTGGAAACCAATCTTTCTGCACTGGGTTAATTAAAATAAAAGTCACTGTGACAAGACTCTGAGTCAGCCAGGGCACAGAGATAAAACTTTATAGAAAGACATCAAAGACACTCCTGTCTCTTCTGTTAAGACAGAAAACCACCACAACAGAACTCTCCAAAGAGAAAAAAATGCACTCTACTAAAATAAAATATATTTAAAACATATAAACAAACCTACCTGCTTGTTATCTTCATTCTGCTCACACTTCCTGCTCATTCCAGCAGCCTCCAGAGGCCCAGAAAAGTCTCTTTTTGTGACCTCGGGGTGATGGTCAGAGCCCTCCTCACTGCAGAGACCTCCCAAACTCCAGCTGAGCATCCCTGGGGTGCCCCACCCTCCTCCCAGGTGAGCAGACCCCAACCCCACCAGCCCCTGATTTGCCACCCGACAGCTGCAGAATAAATGGTGATAAAGCCACGAACAGCTGCAGGGTGAGTGGTGATAAAGCAATAAACGCGGTAAGCATTGTGTCACAGAGATGTGGAACCCGCAGAGAAAGGGCTGCCTCGGGGGCTGCGGGAACTCCTGGCGTTCAGAGACAGAAATAAACAATAAAATAATATTTTATTTACAAAATAACCAAAAACAGCTGTGCAGAAACATTTCATAAAGCGAGCAGAGCCGAACCTTACAGATTACAGAGCTTCCCATGCGATCCTGGGATGAATTCAGCATCTTTCCAGTCCTTAACACAGCGAAGGGAGGGAGGTTTCCCACACACGAGCTGTGCCCGGGCAGGGCAGGGGACGCGTGTGTCCCTCAGCTCCCTGGGCACTCCGGGGTGTGAGCACTCAGCCACCTCATAAAACCTCTCCAGCTCCAGAGCCACAGGGCTCAAAATGCCTCTGCTGCTGCTTTTTAAAAGCCAGCAAGCACTGACTGGGGTCCAGACTGGTTTCAGGTGTGATAAAGCAGAGATGCAAACCAGAAATTTGTATGGCTTCGTATTAATCAAGCTGGGCAGAAACCCTGAGAGTTTTCTTACTTGGACACATAAAAACCCCCATAGAATTCACATTTATCTCTGTGCTTCGTATGAGAGATTTGCTTTACTGCCTTCCCCTCCTTCCCTGCTCCAGCTGCAGCATCCCATGGTTTAATTACTGCCAAATTTTTTAGTTTACAACTGACTCTTTCAAAGCCCCACAAAAATCCTCTCTGCACAGCAGCAGAAACATTCTGGGGTTCACTGGGGTTTTTCTGTGTTCTGTGTAGGACTTTCAGCACAATCCTACAAATATCCTTTATAGCTACTGTGGGGTTAACTTGAAGCTCTGACAAGTATTTCCACGGGCTGGGAAATGCTGTGATGGGAACTGAGCCTGAATTCCCAGGTGGTCCTGGCTCATCTGCATCGCTCCCAGAGATCTCTCAATTGACACCTTGAAAAATGATGATGATCTGCTACAACTTGGCTTAATTAATTGAACTGTTCAGCCCCCTCCTCCCCCACATTAAACACCTGATGTGCAGAGTCAGTAACTGAGTAATTACAGTGGGAGAGCAGGGACACGGAGTCAGAGGGCAGGAAAACATGAGAGAGCGATTTTCGTTAAAAAAAAATCAGTCATCCACAGCAGAGAGCCCTGGATAAATTTAACACATAAACCCCATTTTTGCTGTGTCCAATAAACCAGCATTTAAATAGAAATTGTCTCTAGAATAGAGAAATATTCTGCAGTATCACTTCAATGGCTTCCCAGTGCCAGAGGGCAGGGCTGGATGGGATATTGGGAAGGAATCCTGCCTGTGAGGGTGGGCAGGCCCTGGCACAGGGTGCCCAGAGCAGCTGTGGCTGCCCCTGGATCCCTGGCAGTGCCCAAGGCCAGGCTGGACATTGGGGCTGGGAGCAGCCTGGGACAGTGGGAGGTGTCCCTGCCCATGGCAGGGGTGGCACTGGAGGGGCTTTGAGGTCCCTTCCAACCCAACCCATTCCATGGTTCTGTGACATCAAGGCTTCAAGACAGAGCTCCACTGATATTTTCTCATCTTCTCCCCCAGCACGCTGAACTGGGATTTAAAATCACGCTCAGAAATACAAAATTCCAGGAAAGTCCAAGCAGATCTCTCACTTTTGCCTCGGGATACAGGACTTTGTGATCCCCCTGAAGGCTTCCAGGATACAGACTCCAAATTAACCTTGCAGGATGCCAGTGCTTGGAATTGTAACCTAAACAGTTTGGAGCCACTGGAAGCATCCTGCCTTTAATGGAGGCCCTGTGCACGCAGCCCAGGTGAGGCTGTTAATGATGTTGTGCAGGGAGCAGAGCCCCGCACTCCCCGGGAGTGATTTATGAACTCCGGCCACACAAAATCCTCTCCCGGCTCCGGCACGCCGAGACAGAGGAGGCAATTACTGTGCCCAAAGCACTTCAGCTTCGTTTGTGCTCTGGACACCACGAGCACAGCACAGGCCCTAAATCACAGCGTTGTTATTTAGTCCTCAGCAGCCTTTGCAGGGGAGATTTCGGCGTCATCCTTTGCTCGCAGCTCCTTTGGGGCGAAATGCGACGTAACAGATGATTGCTGCACCGAGGAGATTCCGTACATAACAAACTCGCTGCTACAGGAGAATTCACTGCTGTTTCAGGCTCTGGCAGCAGCTCTCATGGCTCTCCCTGTGCTTGTAGAACATGAATTACAGCAAAAAATCAGCTCAAGAGCTGGGTTCAGTGCTGTGTACAATTAATTTATCAATGCTCCTAACGCTCACATCATTCTTTGTACTCTTCTCAGCTCTGGAACATCTTGATATGCCTGAAGTGAACATGAAATAATGTCTTCTAGATAACCTGCATTTATTTAAATTTCTGTGTCTCCCTTTCCCTCCCTTTTGTCTGGCACCTTTCCCAAACAAACAGATAAAACACGGATGTGTCAGGGAATAAAACCCCAGCAGCAGGATCTGCTCAGGAGATGCCTGATGTGTGATTGCCCATCACAGTAACTCCTCACTGTGCCAGGTGTGCACATCACTCCCTGGAGTCTGCATCTCTCCCAGACTGACAGGAATAGACAAACACCTCTAAGGGGGAGGGAAGCTGCAATTTTAGGGCAAAGCACTGTCAGAAGCCTTGGGGCTGGTGTCCTTTGGTGCCTCTTTGCAGGGCTGGAGCCGAGGGAAATGAGAGGCAATCACAGCATGAGAGGCTTTGCTACGACAAGGGATCCTTTCCCCGCTTCAGGAGCTTAAAAACTGAGCCTAAAAGCCTCGCCTGACTGAGCCTGCGAGCTGGCACAGCACCTTCCCTGCTCATGCATGATTTATGTTACCGTGGCCGGGTTAACCCCCGTGGGCACAGAGCTGGAGGATCACAATCCCATCACAATCCCATCCAGGGAATGATGGAGAGCAGCCGGCCTCGTGGCTGCCAGGGCTGGGCTCACCTCAAACTCCTCCCTGCAGCAGACACACACAGCATTGCCCGGCGTCCTGAGGCTGTCCCCTGGAATTAAATATTGATTCACCGTGATCCGGCTCTCCCGGGGGACGTGGATGTGCATTTCCCTGAGCGAGTGAGGGTGTAAACACCAGGCAGGTGAGGGGGTGAGCAGTGCCCAGCTAATCCCGTGTTTACCCAGGCACAGCATCCCTCAGCTCTTCTGTTTACCACCACCTTGGCCGACCCTCTTTGTTTGTTCATCCAGAGCAGCCGTGTGGGGGAGGCTCAGTGTGGCCCAGCCCTGCCCTGGACACTGCAGGTCACCTTCCCTGCCTGCCCAACAGGCTCCACTGAAGGTAACTGGACACAAGGAGCTCTTTTCCCTTGTTTTAGAGAGCACCATTTGCTGCTTGATGAGCTGTGGACATCACTCCAGAGGCCATAAACAGGGGAGGTGGTGAAATGTGGTAGAGTGAAGGAAATAGGTGTGAAACACAGGGAAATGAGAGCAGGTTACATAACATTAAAAATTAAGAGAGTTCCAAGAAGATAGAGAGTGCCCCTTTTTGCCAAATGGGGTTACATTAACAACTAAAGCATGAGAACACCACAAGGTCTGTGTCTGATTCAGATTAACCAGAATAAAAATGTATCCAGGTATGTTCATGCTGGAAATTCATCACAACACACCAATAACCTCCCATTTCGTCTTTCTTATCATAGAATACAATCCCAGACTGGCTTGGGTTGGAAAGGACCTCAAAGCCCATCCAGTGCCAGCCCTGCCATGGCAGGGACACCTTCCACTGTCCCAGGCTGCTCCCAGCCCCGTCCAGCCTGGCCTTGGGCACTGCCAGGGATCCAGGGGCAGCCACAGCTGCTCTGGGCACCCTGTGCCAGGGCCTCATCTCCCTCACAATAAAGATCTTTTCCCAACATCCCGTCTAAACCTGCTCTCTGTCAGTTTGAAGCCATTTCCCCTTTGTCCTTTCAAAGCTTTTCTTCTCTCCAAAGAATTACCAGAGAGATTTTGATTTTACACCTGGTGGGTTTAAGGATGTTTAGTTGGGCAGAAGTTGACCAAAGGCAAACTGAGCAACAGATGCAGAAAATAAAAGAGCACTTGGAACACACTGAACTTTCAGGAGAAGAGTCTGTGGCAGCTCTTTAGATGCTGTAGAACCACGTGGGGTCAGCTCTCAAGGGGTTTGCAGCCTCCCATCAGTGAAGGACTCGAGGGTGGCACTGCTCTGGAAGTTCCTGTCTGTGCTCTCCTGGAAGTTTATTCCTTTATTTTCCAGTGTGAACCCCATCTTGGGAATCTGTATGACAGTGTTACTGGGCAGCAGCAAATGAGTTCTGTTAATCTAATTTTATTTTAATTTGAGGTCCTGAGAACTGTATTGTGCTGGAATAGGTCACCTTGCCCTAATCAATACTCATCAGCTGCCAGGCTCTTGGAGAACTCTGCACTTGACTCTTACTCCAGTCCTACTCCTTCTGCCTGCATGGGGCTTCGCTCTCTGTTGCTCTTCAAGAGCACAAGATGCTCAAAACCCCATATTACTAATTTTAATTAATTTTCATGTTAAATTCAAGCACAACTGGTGCAAAACCCAGCGAGTAAAGGGCAGCCCTGGCAGAGGAGCTCAGTGCTCAGAGATAAGGGCTGATACCAAACTCTGCACTGATAGAAGCAGAGCATCTGCTACCTTGATGTTGCATTTATAAATTGAATATCTTCATATAATTAGGTTTTTCCTCCTCATTAAACTCCAGACTGTTTGTTTCTGCTTTTATTATTTCTGCTTGGCATTGAGCTGGGACTGGACACAACTTTAGGGTGATGGGTCACCAGTGTTACTCGAGGGATGCAACAGAGAGCAGAGGTGCTGAGCTAACTCCTGTCACCAGTATTTACTGTCCAAGGCCTTTGTTCTTCTGTCCATGCAGAAAATAAAATTCCCCAGTGCCCTTCCCAAATCTCCCTGTGTGCTTTGCTCCCCTTTGAGCAGTTTCAATGCCCGTGCACCCCTGCAGCCCCTGCCCCCTTCGTTACCCTGCCTTTGGATCACCAGGTCCTGGCACCTGGCTCAGGCCTGTAGCTGATGCTGCCCAGGAGAGCAGAACCCCTGAGAAACAATTGATACAAAAATATTTGGCAGGTTTCTCTGCTCTCCTCTTCCCCTCTTTCCAGCCGGGGAATTAGTAACCTTTTCTTTGCAGAAGATGGTTGTATAACAGAATCCCAGGATGGTTTGGGCTGGAAGGGACTTGGAGGCCCACCCCAGGCACCTCCCACTGTCATGAACCACAAATCTCATTCAGCAGCATCAAAATGTGCAGGGAAGAGAATTCCCATCCCTGCCCAAAGCCCTGGGTGCTGACACAGAGGAGGATTTGGCTGCACCCCCACAGCTGATCCGTGTGGAGCCCAGCCAAGGGAGCAGCTCTTGCTTGGGCTTTTATACTGATTTTTGCTCACATAGGCAAGAATTACGTTTATTAATAGAACAAATTAAGTAACCAAGTGTTCCCAATATGTTCAGGACAACCAGGAATGTGGAGACACCAGGACAACTGCTGTCTCCAGCTGAGTCAGGGGGATTAAACTCACGAGTGAGGTGCAAGTTATGCAAGCAGCCTCTCACAGAGTTAGGGAATATCCTGAGTGGGAAGGGACCCAAGGGATCAGAATCCAACAGCCCAGCAATCCCACCCTGTCCCTGAGGCATTGTCCCAGCGCTCCTGGAGCTCTGGCAGGTTTGGGGCCATGACCACACTCCTCTGCAACCAATGAGAATTTATTGCCTTTGTTTCTGGGGTTGTCATCTCCTCCCAAGGTCTGAGATCCCCCTGGACACTGAAACCACACTTCCTTTCTGCTGCTTGCTGGAAGATGTGTCAGGAAGTGTTTTACTTGGAAACACTCGGAGAACATATTGGAAAACCAGAAAACATAAGGAAAAGCCTGCTCTTGCCAAGAGATTTTCCTTTTCCTTCCCACTGCAGAGCGACACCCCCCACCCTCGGCAGCGATGGCAGATGAGTGAAGAGCTTTGGGGCTTGCACAGCCCGAGTGCCACAGCAGCTCCTGACTGTGGGATCCGTAAAGAAACAGGTTCCCTGCTCTAAATCTTTAACACGCACATTAAAAATAAAAACCAAATATTCATTTTTTATGTACTTCTTAAAAAAAAAAAGTAAAATAAAATAAAAACTCTTTCAGAAGCCTAAAGCTGAAACCAACTCCCAGCTTCAGCTCCCTGCCCCTCGGACTGCAGTCATTTCACATAAATACTGCAAGAGAAGATTTGTTACTGCCCCTCATCACTCAGCACCTGCAAGTTTATTCCAAATCCCAAAATACACTGGAACGTGAGCTGGGTCCTGCAGGAGAGCAGCAGGGAAGGGGGCACTGTCCCCACCCCCAGGGACCAGGCTGGGGCTGCATCCCCCTCCTGGAGCAGGGTCTAAAATCCCAGAATGGTTTTGTTGGAAGGGCCCTTCATGCCCATCTCATTCCAGCTCCGTGCCATGGACACCTTCCAGGTCCTCTTCCCAGAGAGGACCAGAATGGAAAAGTTTCAATCCATTCTCAGGCAATATCACAGCACTTCCCAAGCAAAACTCGGGCTGATGTTGCTGCTGTCACACAAAAAAGAGTTTGAACTCTTTTTGCCTCTTAGGCAGAATAATCAGTGTCTTCAAACCAGCAAAGGAGACAGAGCCGTGGAGAGACGGGAAGGAAGGGATGTGGGAGCTGGAGAACGGGAACACAGCATTAATTACACACAGCCTGACAGGTGGAGGAGAAAATTCTACACTGCTCAAAAGGTAAAGAATGAAGAGATGATGGAAAGCAGGGAAAAGTGGTAATTTCGTTGAGCTGTTTAAAGAGTTTACCACGCTCTTACTGGAGCTCCGTGTGTCAGAAAGAGATGGAAAACAACCCAGGACAAGGGGGAAATCCAGAAAATGCACAGAAGTGAAATTCAGGAGAACTGGAACAGACAAAAGGGAAAAAATAAAGAGGGTGAAGGGAACTTGAAGCTATTTTAGATGTCAAAATCAGCTGGAAATCCTTGAGGTTCCAAGGGAAAGATCCCCACAGCTGGAGACTCCCTGGCCCTCACCTGTCAGGGAGGGGTTAAGTACGAAAAACACCTGTGACAATTTCAACCCAATATTTTCATTTAAAAACCCAACGTGCACAAACCAGTGTTGTTTGTGGGAAAGGGCTGATATAAAAAAAATCCTGAACTGGCAGAACACGAAGCTGAAAAATTCTTTTCATTCCAGAATATAAAGAAAGAAAGTTGAAATTCAAATCGAAGTGCTTTGGAATGCCCAGCAAACAGAACCTACTGCTTGCAGGAAAAGCAGCAATAAAGAAGCAAAACCCACCCACCTCGTTTTGGGGAGGGAGAGTTTCTGAAGTGTTTCGCAGGACAGGAAAACAATTTCACTGAGATGCTCCTGAGGGAAGCCAGGAGAAAACTGGATATTCAATTTATAAAAGCAAGAAGAGAACACATTGAGATGTTACCCTCGGCTACGAGAGACAGAAATGAGAACAGGGCCAGGTTCGGAGGAGCAGCTCCCAAACACGCTCCCACTGCTTGGGAGTGACACGGAAAGAGCTTCATTCAGTCCCTCCTGCCACTCAAAGCCTTTTGCATCAATAGTTAAAGGTCAAGGTCCAAAAGAAAGGGTGTGGAACGTGAAATGTGGTAAATTAAAAACCTCCCACAGCGAGTGATGAGGGAATCCCACATGGTTTGGGTTGGGAGGGACCTCAAAGCCCATCCAGTGCCACCTCCCACTGTCCCAGGCTGCTCCAAGCCCCGTCCAGCCTGGCCTTGGGCACTGCCAGGGATCCAGGGGCAGCCCCAGCTGCCTTGGATAACCTTATTTCCCCAGTACTTTGTCTAAAACCCCTCCTTTAGGCTGCATTTGTCCCAAACTGGAGAGGCAGTGCTGAAAGGCTTCGCTCTGAGGAGTGAATTCACACAAACATCCATCACAGAGACTGGGGAGAGAGTTACCACTGGTATTTTGGGAAAGGGAACTGCTAAATGACTCAGGGTGGAGAAGGGCTATAAAAAGCAATCAAAAAGATTGTGCAGGGATCCCTGGGTAGTTTAAAACAAATATTTTAACTCCACTCTATTTTGAAAGTATCTTAAAATAATGTGAGAGTGGATATTTTTATGGTGGAAGCAATGGCACATCCTGCTAATCCAAGTTATTTGTATGCAGACAGAATGCCAATCTTGTGCATTATGGATTTGGGAATGTCCTTCCAGCTCTGGTTTATTTAACTCCTTCTGTTAAATTAAACTCCTTCTTTCTCCCTAAAGAAGATCCAGAACACATCCACTGTGGTTTGGTCCCAGAGTTACTCCTGCCTTTCAGCCTGGCGTTTGTCACACAGTGGCAGGAATATTCACCATCTCCCCGGGCTGATAAAGAGGATTATCAGCATTTAAACACTCCACATCTACAAGGAACCACTGGGAGAAGCTCTAAATAAACCAGAAAAACTCTGGAAAAACTGGAAATTGGGCAAACTCCAATGCAAGGTAATTTACATCCCAGCTGCAAAAGGAGCAGAGGGGAAGCTTGAATGGCAACAGCAAAGAATGGAGAAGAATTTAATCCCAGGGACGGTGATGCCAACACATCAGTGTTCCTGCTTTCCTCTTGGGAAAAGAGGAAAACCTTGGGAGGAGCTGGCAGGGGAGGGATCCTCCCCACCTGAGCTCAGGGTTCCATCCAAACTCCTCCTGGAAGGTTTTATTGCATCCCCACGTGCTTTCCCGGCTATTTGAATTTCTGTTTGATATAAAATCTCCTCTTGACTTCCTGCTGCTCTCTCCTGTTTCTCCGCACCCGGCGGATCTGCACACGAGGCCTGACGCGCCCCAGGCGCTCCCCGAGCAGATGAGAGACAGGAAAGTTCTTTGCTGCTCCCCGGATTACTCACGGACAAGCAGCACTTCTGGCACTCCAAAAGGGATCATATAGACTGCAAAAAAGGGGGATGAAATCCAGCTTGGGGATTGGATAGAGGAGCCTTGTTTTACCAGGGCAAGGTTTTAAGCAGAGGGAAAGCGAAGTGAGCTGGATGGGCGCTGTGATTCCCCGAAAATTAAGCAGGAACAAACCGCACGTAGCAGAAGGAGAACAGAAGGATTAAACTGTGTTTCTTCACCAAAGGGTTGTCCAGGCTGCCCAGGGCAGGGGTGGAGCCCCCATCCCTGGAGGGGTCTCAAAGCCCTGTGGATGTGGCACCCGGGGACCTGGGGCAGTGGTGGCCTGGGCAGGGCTGGTTGGACTCCAGTCTTAGAGGCCCTTTGCACCCTAACTGATATCATACTTTGATTTCCTTGTTTGTTTGTGTAAGACCCATCCTGTGACACAAAGAAGAAACAATTCTAATTCTTCCCTTTTTTCCCCTGGCTGATATGAAGAGATCACCACCATTTACAGAGAAAAAACCCATCCAAGTCGTTCCTAAGGAAGATCATTCCACCAAGTGGAGTTGATTTTTACATGTGAGTGAAGGTTCAGAGGGACCTGCACCTCAGTACGTACCAAACTCGTATTTTATCAGCACAATATATTCAGCACTGGTATTAGAATATTGAATAAAACATTCTTGAAAGGAAAAGCTTTGTGAAAACATCTCCGTTTGCTCTCAGGTACCATCAGAGGTGAATGACAGGGCTGTGTTTGTCTGTTCCAGTCTTAAAAATTGAAACAAAGAGCAGTTGCAAAGAAATTTAGGGAAAAATGTCCAATTTGCCCACACATGACTTGAATTCCATGAATGGATGTGTCTCTTGCAGCAGGCACGAGGCGATCAGCCTTACATAAATGCCCTACATCATCCGAGTAGTCACTTTCTGATCTTCCAAATCCAACAGAATTATTTATAGCTTGCCATGAAATATTCATGGAGAAGTGTCCATTGCCTGAAATTCCTGCTAAAGAGTAATTTAACTTGGGTTTTTGCATTTCTTGCTATCAGAATAATTTAGGTCGGGCAAGAACCAACAATATCATTTGCCTACAAAGCCCTTGTGACGAGCATTACAAAGCCTTTAGGTTTGGAGTAGGTATTTGTAATAACCACGGTGAACAATGGGCCCCATCCAGCTCAAGTCAATTATTAGCCCAGTATTTCCATTTATTTTAGCCTGATGGAGCCTCAGAAGCATTTTTAATTACCAGAGCTAATTGTCCCCATACCCAAAGCACTGTTACAGGGCATCGGATGAGGCAGCAGCAAATCTGCCTCTCCTGGGGCCAGGAATGAACCAAACCCACCCTGCCACATCCCCTCTCAGGGCCTGCAGCCTGCATCAAAATCCCCTTCTGGTTTGAAACTCCTCAGATAATGACTCCAGAGGCACAGGAGCAGCGTGACTCCTGCTTTGGGGCTGAGTGCAGCGAATGCAGGCAGTGAAAATTGGTGGTGTAACCTCAGGGGTTGCTGAACAAGGGCCAAATAATGTCACCTTTGTGCTGACATATTTCACATTAGCATGGAATAAATCTCCTGGCTAAATAAATACTCCTTTTCACCCATCTTTAATATTTTATAGATTCTTTTTTTTTTTTACACTGATGTGCTCATCTTTACCCTCAGATAATAAATATGTAAAAGACCTGAATCAATGGGACTGGGGGGAACATTAAAGTCCAATACAATAAATATATACATATGTGTGTAAATGAAAGCTGCATATCCAGATAGATATTTATTTATGTGTGTCTTACAAGGAATTCTTTTCTCTACAGGCTTTGAAGTGCCATTTTCACTCAAAGGAGTTGAGATTTTATGGCCAGCAGATGTCATAAAAACATCTCCATTGCCACTCGCCAGCGGGAGCTGCTCCCACCCCTCGCTCCCCGCTCTGCTTTGAGCCGCTCTCCTGGACAGGGAGAGCTCTGCAGGTAATGGAATGTCACTCAGGCTGGGAGGAACAAGGAATGGAAGTGTCTCCAAACACGGGAAGCTGCCCAGCACCTCGGTGTGCCCCCGAGAGCCCGGCCTGTCACAGCTGAGCTGGGGGTGGCACAGGGGCAGGGGCTGCTCCCTCTCTGCTGGGGTTTGTCTGTGCCAGTTCTGGTCCTGGTGCCCTCTCCAGCTCCTGACAGCCCTGGAGATCAGCCCATGCGTGTCTGACCCCAGCCTGGGCAGCTGCAGGGCCACCCTGACCCTCCCTGTCCTGCCGTGGTCACTCTCAGCTGGACGGGGGACCCTCCGTGGGGTGACACGAGGCAGCTCCATCCTGAGCATCCCCCCATTCCCACCCACCCAGGACCATCCTCCTGGCAGGAACACTCTGCCTGACATTCCCAGCACAGCCATGGAAAAAGCCCCGTGGCCAGTTCAGCTCCTCCCCTCGGATTAGATCTGCAAGGAAAGCAAGAGCATTTCGTGTATTTCACTTTACAGACACCATCATATTCTAAAAAATCATCTAAAAAAACCCCAACCAACCCTATAAATCACCAAATACTATTAAAACCTACCTGTAAGAATTTTAAGAGGGTTTTCATGTGATAAATTGAAGCATCTAAAGAACTCCTGTATCTAGAAAAACACATGACAAATATAAATATTACATAGCAACTGTTTAGACAGTCAGACAGAAAAATGCCTTTTCAGAATAGCACTGCCTGTCAATCCAAATGTCACATTTTTCAATCAAATTAAAACACGCCTCTGAATATTATAACACTAATTTCCCAAAATTCCCACAGCACAGCGGTTCCAAGACATTCCTCCTGTTCCTGCTCTCCTTTCGTCCTGTCAGTTTTGCCTTCCTGCATGTTTGATGTGTATTTATAATTAAAACGCAGCCTTTGCCGCACAGTTAGCCCAAAAAGGTTCTGTGCATCATTTGCCACAGAGATGTAATGGATAAATAATAGGATCTATCTCCTGCACCTCGGGAAGCTGCTCCCACACGAGGGAAGGGGAATCAGAACCACGCACACCAGTGTCAAGGAGAGGAACAAGAAGAATCAAAAATTACCTGCTCCTGCACAGGGCTGTCATTACCATTTTAAATAATGCATCTCCCCCCGAAATTCCTGCGGATAATTAAAAGGGAGAAGTGTTCTCAGCAAGCAGGTGTTTTTCCCATTGCTACCAAATAATTTAGGGCAGAATGTAATATTTTGACAGCGTGGCTACGTGGGAGTGTGAGTGGCTGTCAGGCAGGAATTCCCCTCCCAGACAAAGCTGTGTGAGAGGAACAATCTGGAACGACATCACAGGCTCCCCACCCCGAGGAGGCCGAGCTGAGCCCCGAGATGTGACACACAGCATCACATCCAAGGGATCTGCTTGTTTATTTTGCAAAATGGAGGGAATTAGGTGTAATTTCCAATTCTGTCTTCTCGGCCTCCACAAATCCAACCCAATGGCTGGAGCTGGGAGCTGAAATTGTTTGATTAATAAGACACTGGGATGTTGATTCGGATTTAGCTTGCCAGTGGAGGCCCCACACGTTTTGAAGGATTTTGTAACACTGCTGAAACCCTCATCCCTTTTCTCACAAATCTGTGATGCAGCCAGGTATGAACTCTAAATTTCAGACACCGAGTGCAAAGCAAGGTCAAGTGTGCCCAGGTAATAAATATCTTTGCAAAGGTGAGGCAAAAGTCAACAGGAAAACTTGGGATCAGCTTGGGCTCACCAGGTGCAGCCTTTCAGTGGGAATACATCCCCCAGCCCCATGGCACAAATGGCACAGTGGGAGTGGAGTTTCCAGACCCTGCATTTCATTGCTCCTTGTGCTGGAGGCTCTTGAACATCACACACAGGGCTCACGTTTGTTGTGACCTCGGCAGGGAATTTCCTTCCAACACTTTTCCCTCCTGCAAGTGGGATAAAGGCATCAATATTCAGGGGGAGTTGACCACATCTGCCCTGCTGGGTGCCTGAGCAAAGCAAACGTTTTGCTTTCACATTTCAGCAAGACAGACCGTGCTCAGCCCAAGCTGCTCCGATGGATCCCGACCTTTTCCTGCCCCCACTCCCACACTGTCACCTCCTGTCCCCTCAGAGCGCGTTGGGAGCACTCCTGGGGCACTCCTGGGGCTGGGACCTTCTCCTCCTCCTCCCAGGAGTTGCCAGAGAAACCGTGGCCTGATTTACCCTGTACTCATTCCCTCAGTGCTGGCAATAAATACTGGGGATTGCTGGAGAGCACATTCCCGTGGGGAGGGAAAAGGAGTGTTTCCATATGGGCTCAGCCAGAGCTGCCTGGGCTCTTTCCTTCAGGAGAATCTGCCTGCAGATTTAAATAGAAAATAACCCAAATTTAAATCCCAGCATTCTTTTGCTTCTCTTCTTCCTTTCTGCCTTGCTCCACCCCCTTTCATAATCATGTTTAAACCCTGAAACCCAAAAGAGCTCTCTCCAGCTCCATGTAAATTCACATTCCTGCGAGTTTTGATTCCGGTTTGTGACAGTGTGATTTGCTGCACAACATCTAAAGCTCCACCATGTCACTTAATCCTTTTCTACTTCGGCAAAAGCACGAATCACAATCTCCCAGTGGTGGGTTAGGAAAGGACAAACCAAAACTAAAAGGCAACATTGCTCTACCTATGGGAGAGGAAAGGGAGGAAAACATTTCACTTGTGACAAAACCTGCTTTAATCAGCAATTATTCATTAGAAGAACCTCCATTGTTACAGAGACAAATATGTTAAAACTTCTTCTAAATATGAAACACTTTTCTGTTCTTCATTTATCATTTTTGTATGAGAATTGATTGTCTTTACATTACACAGCCCCATCTGTTCAAACACAGAGTTACCATTAAACAAAAACCAGCGTTCAGGAATTCAGTGTTAATGGCAATATTACGAGTGCAGGAAAGCTGTGCCTGCATTTCCAGCTCCCCAGGCTTTCCTCAGAGGACTGGTGCATTTCCTATGCATCCAGATTTTGATTTAAGTAAAATAAAAATGGTATTTACCTATTGACAAAGCCAAGGGAAGGAACTGTTCCTGCCACCAGCCTGGCTGCTAAAAATAAAGGCAGAGAATTCTAATCTCAAGAGGCAGTTAAAAGAAACAAGGAAATTCTTCTGCATAACACAACAGCTTTTCCTTTCCCTTTCCAAGCTCCCCTCCACACAGACACTTTCTTTTCCTGCATTTTTGCAGGAGGAGGGAAAAACCCCATTTTAATTTCCCTGCAATAGGCAGAGATTGCAGCAATAACCCCTGGCCCAGCAAAGCAAAACAAACTGAAGGAAAACCTTTGGATTTCAAGGAGTTTGCCCAAAAGAAAATCAGGAAACATCTGAGGTGGAGGGTGCTGCATAGCAACGGTGGGGAGCGGAGCAGCACTGCCAGAGCCAAGGCTGTTTTCCTGGGAAAAACCCCAAATCAGCTTACCTGGCCTGAGCAGTAATTACAACATGGGATCTGCTTCTCCACAGAAAAATATCATCGTGCTCAGAAGCTCCTCCTGCCCCAGCACTGGGTACAAAAAATATCATTTCAGTAATTTATAATACTAGAGCAGCAGGGATGAGGTTTAAAGGAATAGAGTAAAAAAATAAGACATAAACCCAGTGCCGTGGCAGTGCAGGAAAATATCCATTGTGAGGAGCAGGAAAACAAACGGGACGTGGGATAGAAAAATCAAATTATGGACCCACTAAAGCCAGATTCCAGTTATATGGATTCAAACTCAGCAGTTAGCCTGGGAAGATCAGAACCCAAGCAAGTTAAAACTTTCCCTTCCAACCCAAACTACTGAATGGCTCTGTGATATATGGGGAGATCATGTCCTGGCATCGTCCTGGATCACTGCTTGGAGCTGGGGCAGGCAACAGACCCAGAGCTCAGGGAGGTGAAGGGAGGGGAAACGCTTGGCTGTAAAAGAATGTAAAAAGGCTCTAAAATCCTCTCCTTGCAGCCCATGGACACGTGGACACTCCCCAAGGCAAACCCACCTGTGCTGCACAGCAAATCATCCCTGCAGGCCTGGGGGAGACTCAGTTCTCCTCACTCCTGCAGGTGCTGGTCCAGAGCAGCTCCACCACTCTGTGCTCCTGCAGGGAACTCCCTGTTCCCAGCCTCGGCAAGGACCCCAGGAAAGGGCCAACGAGACCCCCAGGAAAGGGCCAGTGAGACCCCCAGGAAAGGGCCAACGAGACCCCCAGGAAAGGGCCAACGAGACCCCCAGGAAAGGGCCAACGAGACCCCCAGGAAAGGGCCAGTGAGACCCCCAGGAAAGGGCCANGCCAACGAGACCCCCAGGAAATCCCAGCCAGGAGCTGCTGCTGAGAACGAGAAGGGAATGTGTTGTTTCCCGGCTGTAAAAGGAGCTGTTTGCTGTGGAGCTGTGTTCAAAACCAACCTCTGCAGCAATCCGAGTCCCAGTTCCCTGCAATCCACGCTGACCTCCGCCACCCCCTCCCGGCTTTGCAGCAAAGAAGTGGCCCTGCTTGCTAAGCAGCACTTCCTCAGGTTATCACTCCTATTTAAATTTCTATTTAAACTCCGCTTCCCAGTGCCCCGGAGTGACTGAGTGGCCTTTAGAAACTTCCCACCGATCCCAGCTGAGTTATGAGGGAATTATGAAGCCGGAGTTATGAGCCCTGTTATTATGGCAGAAGAAAAGCGGTGCCTGCAGCAGCTCCTGTGAAGGATCCAGCATTGCCTGGGACAGATAAATAAGCCCAGATCCCGACACAATTCCCTGGAGAGAGCCACCGCTGTCCCAGCCCATTCGGCACGGAAAACACTGGAGGAAGCTTTACACTTTGTGTCCTTCTCCCAGCCATCAGCTCAGCTTTTTCCCTCCTCCTCCATTTATAAAAGATAAAGTCAGGAGAGTCAGGATCCAAAGGATGTGGGTGAAAACAACAATAAAGCCTCTTGCTCCCTCTCAGCAGCCCCAGCAGACGCTGCCCGGTGCTGATCCTGCTCCTGCAGGCCACGTGTGCCAGAGCAGTTCCTAAAGATTCAGGAAAAGGTGATGAGTCAGTTCCTCTATCTTGATCAAATTCATCTGGAACTGCAACAGCAGCAAAATGCACTTTTATCTCCAAGAGGGGAAGAGAAATAGAGGGCACAGATTAGACACAAAGGACAGAACCAGCGCATTCCCAAACCCGAGATTCTCATTGAGGCACAAGGAAAGAAAACCAGTGACAAATGTGCTCTGCTGTGGAGTAGATAATGGAAAAGGTAAAGAAAATGTCCATTATGCACAGGACATTGTAATTCTTTACAGCACGAAGTTTGCAGTGTTTCAGTTTATAAAAGGGAGACAATTCCTGATGAAAGGCTGAGCGCTGCCTCAGCCCCGCGGCGCCGGGAGCAGCTGATCGTGAGCACGCTCCCGACTTCCAGCTGGATAAAATACAATGGGAACGGAGAAGAAAAGTGGATTAGACCGTGAAATATAAGTATGACACTATTAAAGAATATTATGATACTTCACAGTGTAGAAAGAATGAGAAGTGGAATCACTGGGTTGTGAAAGTTCTTCTTTCCTCAGATAAATCCCGAGTGCGGCGTTACCTGACAGAGGCAGAGGGAAGCTCTTGCTTCAATAGTTTTTCTAATTTGCTCAATTCCTTAAAATACTCTGGGAAGCTGAACAGCTCTGACTGAAATTTATGGAGGCAGAGGAGAGTCTCAGTGAGGTAAAAAGCTGCTGCTGGTGGTCCCCCAGCCAGTCTGGGCTTCGCCACCCAGGGAGCCCAGGGGTGATCCCCCCTGCACCCACGGGCACCTGTGGGAACTGTGGAACAGCTGCTTCATCCAGAATTTGGGATTAAAAGAGAGGGAGGAGGTGCTGTGCTATCCAATAAACACCACCAGCCCTGAGCAAGAGCCTGAGCTCTCCCCACAGAATGGGAAATGGGTGCACTGGGCTGGGCAAATGGGCATAAATAGCAATACCCCTCTTACAACAGAACCTGGCCATGTAAATCCCCCAAAACACTCCCAAAACACTCCCAAAACACTCCCAAAACACTCATAAAGTATCCCTGTCCGAAAGAAATCCCAATCCCAGCAACATCTGAAGGTGTTCAGGCCCTGGGAGTCACCTTGAATTAGCCAGTCACAAAATAAAAGCTGTGTTTTGGCCTGCAGCATTTTAAAATGACTCAGTTTGATCTTGAGGGATTTCTTCTCCCCCTCAGTGTTCATCTCTCCTACTTTAAAGGCACCTCAGAAATGTTTTCTGAGAAGTTATAAGTAGTTGTTTTATCCACAAGAGTGTTTTTCCATGTGACAGGAATGTAGAGCTGCCAAAATCCACTGCTGGGTGTTGGTGATTGCAGGGACCCTTCACCACACAGCTCCTGCTGCACAACAGGGGAAGATCTGCCTCTGCTGGGCAAAAAGCACTTGTTTATATAAAAATCACCTTAAAAGCAGCCCTACAAGTGGTCCTACAGCTGCCAGGCCTCCAAAATCCTTGTGGAGTTCAAGCACTTTTCCAGGGCAAGAAGGAAAATGTCCTTGGGAAGTAACCAAGGCCGTGTATTAAAAAGGAAATTTAGATTATAAACCTTACAGAAGTAGATAAAAAGTTAAAATATATATTTTATATATATATGTTATATCCACTCACCTGAAAAAAAAAAGCCAATATAAATAAATAAATAAAATATTGTGCTTCTAATAGCTTTTAAAAATTATTTGAAGCTCCGGGTTAAAACAAAACAAACCCTTAGCAGGCAGCAAAGGAGTGGAATACTTCAAACTGAAGGGATCTAAACAAGATAAATAGGAGGCAGAAGGGAATGACACAGCAGCTCATTAGGAATGGTTCACAGAACAATCTTATCAGTGAAAACATTTTCCCCCTTCGTTTTAAGAAAGCATTCATTTAATAGGAAAATTAATTCTGAGCCTTGACTAAATTAAGCCTGGAGCCTTTCAGCAGGGATGGAAGGAACTTGTTGGGTGTTTGATTTCCAATTTATGCCCCAGACAAATCTGGAAATAACAGAAGTCTGGTTCAGGTTAAAAATCCATTCTTTAATCATTTCCCTGGCGGGAGCTGTGGGTACCTGGTGCACCCCGGTGCTGCTGTGGGGAGAAGGAAATTGGGGAGCATCCCAGGGACAACGGGGAGCTGGGAATTAACATCTGTGATGGTATTTCTGACATTTCCTACCACAAAGGCGCTGGTGGAACTCCAGAGCTGGTTCTGTGCAGGCCGAGTTGCACTCAGAGCTCCTGGTGGGTCCCTTCCATTCATCTCCTGTGAAAGGCCTTGATTGGTTTTGTTTGCTCTGAATAAAATGCGGGATTTTGCACTCTGTCATTTTTGGACACTGCAGCATTTATTTTTTTTCCCACAATCTACAATCTAATTTTTATTTTTTTTTTGGAACTTAAATACTTGCACCCACTTGAAATTGAAAACTCCAACATTTCATTTTCTTTTTTAAATACGGGCTTTTGCAGGAGCGACGGCAGCGATTCCGAGGGGGTTTGAGCTGGGTTTTCATTTAGATAAGCTGCCCGTGGCCAGAGAGGTTATTTACCTTATCCCCACCATCTCTGGGCCTCAGCTCTGCAGCTGGGGCTGGGACAGCTCCTCGGGAGCATCAGCAAGTCTAAATCTTGTGTTGCCAGGGCAGGGGGAGCAGGGAGAAATTATCTGCGGTGTCAGACCCTTCCAACACGCAGTAATTCCATAACCATTAGGTTCCTCTGGGGCATTAATCATAACAGATATTGCAGCAGTTCTTGTCTCCCTCTCCCACAAAACCTGGGAGGAAAGCAGAGCACGCTGCACGAAGCCCAAGGAATAACAAATGCAAAATTAAACGTTTTCTTCTTCTCACATAAAAGTTATTCATCCCATTTTAATCCTGAACTGCTTGAACAATAATATTTCCCCAACCTCCTCCTTCCAGTGAAAGCTGCTACAGATACAAACAGAGCAGCAATTGATCCAGAATTAATTAAAGTGACAGGAAAGGGTGTAACTCAATCAATGCGCTTTATGACAACCCAGAGTGGCCAGAACCTCTGTTAGCATTAAAACAAAGAATCATCCATTCATTGCACTAATTCTCCACTTCAGGAGCCCCCCAGCCCTCAAACCCGAGCCCTGTGTCTGCACTGAGGGAAATGCTTCACGTGAGGCTCTGATAAAAAGGTGACTTTTGCTACAGGACAATCTCCAGCCCTGGATTGCAAGGACACAACACGATTAAGGGGCAACAATTAGAAGAAAATAAAACCCCGTGGAGATCCCCAGTTTCTTTTTTCTGTACAGACAATGGAGGGCTTTGATCCTGGAGGGCTTTTCCAGCCTTAATGCTCTGTGGGCACCCAGACCCTGGAGATCTTTCCAGAGGAGCTATTACCAGCCTGGGAAGCATGAAAGGGGGACCTTCCCCACCACCTGAAACGTCTGCTTTAGACTGAGATCTGGCACATGGGAGAAACACACCCAGGGAGAAACTTTACCCCCAAAGCATCACAGGATTTTCTTTCTTTCAATCCTATTAGGCACTTCTGAACAATTCCCGCCTGGAGGTGCCCAGCCCTGTCCCTCCCTCCCTCAGCAAGGGTGGATTGGGGCAGGACAGGTGAAGTGACTGCCCAGGGCCCCGTGGCACAAGCAGTGGTGAAGGACAGGGAGCAGAGGGTCGCTACTAAAGGAGTAAACCAGGAGTAACTCTGCACCCTGGGAGCGCTCAGCTCTGCTCGCAGCCGTTCCATTCGGACACCACGCCGGGGCATCAGCCTCGGCTTTGCAGGAGCCCAGGGAGAAAATGCATCCACAGAAGGATTAGAACTTCCCTGAGACTAATTCCTGGCTTTGCCTTCATGTTCCAACTCACATTTCTCTCTCATAGGAGGTGTCTCTGCTCAGTTCAGTCCCAGCAATTACATTTTCTTCTCTGATACATTTTCTGGTTGTATTTTCTGGTGCAAGTCGTTATTTTCAAGCCACTCCTTTGAGAAGTCTCAGGTGACATCACCAGCAGTTAATGGCAGGGCCCTTTTCATGCCACCATTTCCCATTTCTTCCCCCTGCAATGACATTTCTCCATCTATTTTTGTGCAAGATAGGCAGTTCCTGGGAAAAACCTGCAAGTGCAAGACAGACTGGGTTAAGAGGGCAAAGAAATTCCTCCATTCACTCCTCACTTAAACACCACACGAATTAGAGGCAGAGCTCTCATTATTGCACCTCATGAGCCAAGGCAGGGAGTTAAAACTGCCCAGAATCTCCAAGTTCCAAAGAAACGTTTAAATTTAAACAAAACACGTCAATATTTTCACCAACAGGTGCCTTTATGGGGAAAAAAAATGCTTTTATTTGTCCTGCTTCCCCCTGGCCTTTGAAGGCAGAGTTTCCTCACAGAGCTCCAGCCCAGGATGACTGAACTGGGAAAATAATTTAATTTTTCCCCCCCTTTTTTCTTCTGCCCCTCTTTGAAAATGGCATCCCCTAAAACAAAGCCTTTCAGGAAAACCTCAGAGGAAGGAGCAGGGGGAGGCTGTTTTTAAATCTTCTCTGGAAGACAGAGATTTTGAAGTATTGATTTTTGATAGTTGTGTCCTCCATCTCAGGCTTTTTTGTCACAGACATCAAAGAAGAATGGCTGTGCCTTTTGCTCCACTTAGGTGGAGTCTGGACAAATTCCTGTCATCTTCTAAAAGCTGCAGAGTGAGGAGGTAGAATCAAAATATTTACCCCAGAACCTTGTGTCTTGAAAATGTGAATTACATTAAACACAGCCAAGCATTACTGAGAGCTGCAAGAGTTACTAGGGGAGGCTTCAGAAGGTATCACAGTATAGAGAATTGCTTCAACTTGTTAAATACTTGTTAAATCCATCAGAAAAAACCAAGTCAAGCAATATTTTCTTCTAGGGGCTCTTTGATACAGGGGAAGTGTCCAAAACACAATTAATTTTGAAATATTTTCACTGAAAGTATCTATTTTTCCCTTCCATTAATAGAAATAATCCAGACCTGAATACAAACTTCCTCAGTCTCACTTTGGTTCTAGATGTGTATTTTTAAAGCCACTTCAGAAGAATATTAATGGTAATGAACTTAACATTTAATTCCTTTCTTGTGAGCAATGGAAATCAACTTATAAATGAGGAATGTTACTAATTGCTGATGGGGAACCCGAGGAACAGAGCATTTCTGGCTGTTTCCTGCAGGCAGAGTGGGGAGTGCTGGCACTGCCCATGGCAGCTCTGGGGGCTCCAGATTCATCCCCTGTCCCACAGGCTTTCAGTCTGTTGGGTTTGGGTCTCAGAGCCCAGACATCTCCCAAAATAATTCCAAATCTGTGCAAGTGCCTGTGAGTGAGAGCCTGCCTGGAGCCAAACCAACCCATCCTTTCCACACGGCCCCTGCACCAGGAGCGGCTACAAAACCTCTGTCCTTTCTGAGCAAAATAGGAAAGGAAAAGACACAAGGGAGGTGCCAGAAAGGCTCAACGACCTGCAATTTTTGATTTTACAGCATCACAGAATCCCAAAATGGTTTGGGCTGGAAGGGACCTTAAAGCCCACCCAGTCCCACACCCGTGGGCAGGGACACCTTCCACTGTCCCAGGCTGCTCCGAGCCCTGTCCAGCCTGGCCTTGGGCACTGCCAGGGATGGAGGTGCTGGAAACTTCCACCATTTCCCTTCTGCTGCAGCAATTTAGTTCTGCTTCTAAAGCCTCTCTCTGTTTTCCAGCCCAAACACAGAATGAGCAAACCCACCCCAGGAAAAGCTCGCGGGAGCCTCCGGACAGCGCGGCACCGCCAGCACTGCCCTGCAGCAGCTCATCGACAGGAGGCTGCTGTGCCCTCAGCAACTGCTTGGGAAGCTGGCAGGAGGCACAGGAATACCTGGAATCCATCCCAGCTGGCAGCAGCGAGGGGAGCATTAAGCCCTGATCAATGGCAGTAACGCAGGGCCGGACTCGGCAGGAGGAGCGAGGGTTTCACCATGGAAATCTCCAGCAGCGGGGCTGGGGATGTGCCCGGAGCAGGGCCCAGAGGAGCCATCGCTCCCCCACTGAAGCACCAGCTTGGAAGCTCACACAGCCTGAAGAAGAGCAAAGCAATTCTAGAAACTCGGCTTAAACAAGCTCAAATCTGTCCTGGGTGCGCTGCCAATTCCTCCTTACGCATTCCTGCTTTGTACAAAGGGAAATAAGAGCAAAATCTGGCCCCCAAATTGCCAGCAGCTCTCTGAATGCTAATTCAGGCTTTTCAAATATCCAAGTACGTGCAAAAGCACAGCTCAGGTTTGAAAAACAACCGGAATTGGCTTTAAAATGTCTGCACTCTCTTTTCTCGATGTTCCCCAGGCAGAGCACAGCTCCTCCCTATGGCCAAGGCTCCATCCCAGAGGAAGAACTGGATTTTACCTGTGCTGGAGCCGGGGCTCACTCCCTGGAGCTCCATCCTGGTGTTCTCCATCCAGAAGCTCCTCAGGTGTCAGCAGAGTTTCCCCGGGGAGCAGTTCCTGGCTTCAGGAGGAGTTTGAAGCATCAGGGGTTTGTCACATCCTGGAGAAGGTTCTTTTAGAGTTATTCCAGCACAGCTACCAGAGCCCAAACATTCACTGACATATTCCCAGAGCTGGAGTGACCATGGAAAAGCCAGTGGCCAGCAGCTTGCAAAGTTTCTCTTAGAGACTTTTAATTTTTTTTATTATTATCATGTACAGGTCTTATCCCTTAGCACTTTATATCAGCAGTTATTTTAATTAAGCTTCCCAATTTCATGATTTTCATTCAATTTAATTCTTTCACTGAACCAGTGCCAGCTCATGTTTTAAAAAATTGATGAGCACCTCTCTGAGACTGGTACAGCAGGCAGAAGCTGTGCAGCTGCCTCAGGATTGTCAGTCCAGACACAAATACTCACATTGTAGCAACAAAAATACCCAGGAATTCTGTTGCCCAGGACAGTAACCTGCATGGCAATTAACCAGCAATTAATTAATTTAAAATACATTCACCTGACCACTTGAGAGCGGGTTGGTTGCTTGTTTTGAGTCTTAAACAACTGCACCAGCCCCAGGCGCCCGGCACTGGTGCTCCTGGGCACGAGGCCACTCCTGACAAACATCAGCGTTCCCAGGTGCGTGGCAGCCAGGCCCAGGACACCCCAGTGGCACAGAGCAGGCGCCTCGGGCTGCTCCAGGGCAAGCTCAGCCCTGCACCTCTGAGCTCCATCCAAAGGCCACATTCCTGTTCCTGCCAGCCCTGCCTGGATGGAGGGAGCCTTTCCCATCCTGCTTTGTGTCGCTGCCTTGGCACGGGCTGGTATTCCTTAGGGATGAGGGAACACTGACTGGAGCATTAAGGGAAATTTCAGGGCCCCATCTGAAGGCTCTGAACATGTGCACGATGCACGTTAACAAATATCTCCTATTTTACCACCACTGCTTATTTTGCCTTTCATTTTCTTCAGTGAATCAAATGGGGACAGAATATTCCATCTCCGGGAGGGAGCAAATGTCCCATCAAGTAAAATAGACGCTTCTAGATGAACTTCTTCTCTCCAGACCAGTTCCTCCACAGATAAATAAAACCACAGGGAAATTCAGGTTATTAAACCATTCTCATGGATATGATAGACTAGAAATGGAAAATATGAAAGGAAAATTATCTCAAACTATTTCACAGTGACTGTAGAAATAAACTGGCTTTTTGAAATGATAAGATGAACAACGATATTTCTATTTAAATTCTGCTTTTTATGTTTATTTATTAATGACAAGCATTTTAACTCCCATGCCCTCACCTTGTATCCCCTTTTAAAATAATGTAGAACAGGATTTTCCAAAGAATTTACAAAAACTATTGGAGGGAAGCAGGAAAATGGGAAAGGTGCTCTCCCACAGGCTCACAGTGCCTTCTTCCAGCAGGTTTTCTCCCTGTAGCATCTCGTGATCAAAATAAGAACCACAGAGGCACCTCCAGACTGCAGAGAACTCATTACTCTGACAGACCGGCAGGATCACATTGTAAGGACTTATAAAATATCTGCATTTATATTGGAAAATAGGAAATTGCTGTTGAAAATGAGGGAGAAAAACTGCAATGGAAGGCCTTCTACCCATGCAGAATTCAGGTGAAATGATAGCAGACACATTTATTTCACATTTAGGGATGCAGACAAACACCTCAGGTTCCCGGTGCATCATACAAGGCATGATTAAAACCTGGCCATCAAAGGGCGAGGTTTTCCTGCCTTCCTGTGGAGCAGGGAGGGAAGAAAGGCACATTCTGTGTAACCCGAGGTGCCAATGGCTCCACGAGTTAATGGCTCTTCACTCCCCCTCCGAGCCAAGGGATTAAAGCCCCTCTGCTCTGCCAGACCTAAAAGCACGTTCAATACAGCAAATTTATCACAGCCCTCACTCCCTCCTGGACTCTGCAGTAGAAGCTCTCCCTTTCCCTCATTCCTTCAGAACTCCTGACGATTTTATCCCAGGTGTTTTCTGGCAGGGGCTACACTTAACCCTTCCCAGGTGCTCCTGTTTGAATCCAGCGTTTGAGCCATAAAAAGCAGGCTTGAGCCAGCAGAAATCCAGGGATGATACCTCATTATCATTCCCAAAGTGAATTTGAATTTTCCAAAACGTTTTTGGTGTCCAGATTCCAGGGTACCACAACAACCAACTGCAGCACTGACTTGGGGATGTTTTAAGCTAAACCCTGCTGATGACTGATACCTGAACTGGTGCTTGTTGGCGAGCTCTCCTCCTCCTCTGCCTTCACATCCTCCCCTCGCTCTCCTGGGCATCCCCTGAGTGTCCTGAGGGATCAGTCACCATCACCTGGGCACGTTTCACATGGAGGGAGGTGTCCCTGCCAGGGCAGGGTGGAATGGGATCAGCTTTCAGGTCCCCGACCCACCCCATCCCCTTCCAGCAGTGTTTGATTCTATCAAGGGCAAACATTGTGACAAAAATCAGAAATGGGCCTCTACCAAAAAATAACAGAGATGGGAAAAAAAGATCCCAGCCTCTCCTGGTCCTTCCTTCCCCCTCCCCCAGGACAGCAGCTCTCGTGTTGGTGTGAGAGGAGCAGGAGGATTCTCCCGGCCTCTGAGCCCCCTATCCCGCAGCTCTCCGGGCAGGCAGAGGGGAGCTGTAAATTCTCTCTTCAGGCCACTTGGCAGAACTAATCTCTTCTAATCTGCTCCCTTTATGGCACCTCTTTGGGCTGACAAAACTGCGATTTATGGACTGTCAGCCAAGCCCACAAGGCCAACATCTTTCTCCAGGAGTTCCCTTCCTCCGGCGGCGTCGAGTGGCGAGGGAGGGAATTTAAAGGCAGCATTTCCCTTGCTGAAGCCTCAGAGCTGCACAGTGTTCCATCAACAGCAGTCTTCTAAAGCAATAAAGAATGTACACTTATTTGGCAAATTAATAAAAAATTAGGGCACTGCTTTGTTCAAGTGGTTTTCCTGTAAGGAAAGTGGGGCACGGCGTGGAAAAGTACAGCTGGAAGCTGCAGGGAGCTGTTTGTGCCCCGGCACCAGGGACCCCGTGGCAGACCCGGGGACCTGCACCACTTAATTCTTTATCAAACTTATTAGGGTTATTCCCAGGTGACCTGGGCTCAGCACCCTCCCCTAATGCAGGGTGAGAGAGAGAGACATCATGCCAGGGCTTTGTGGCACTTTAACTGATTAGTCCCGAGCTCCCAGTTCATCGATTCCCTCCCAGCCCGGTCTCCAGGGAAGAGCTGTGTGCTTTTTGTGGAGCAGTTACATTTAGAGGCTGAAAAGAGAAGAGGCCCTTGAAGATTCAGAGGATAAAAATAATTACCTTTGATTCTGAAAATCAATTTCTTTTTTTTAACCAATCTGGCAAGACTGTGTCCAGCTAATTAGTTAAGGAAAAAGTTATTTATATAAGATTAGTACTTAAATGTCTCCAATAAGATATTCATTGGCATAATATTGAGAGGGGCAGTTGTGAAGTATTAACTGATTTGGCACAAACAGACCAAAAAAACAACAACTATCCTGAGTTGAAGGGAGTCAACAAGAGCTGGAGAGAGACTTTAAAAGAGCATGGAGTGACAGGAAAGGGGGAATGGCTTCCCAGTGACAGGGGCAGGGATAGGTGGGATATTGGGTAGGAATCCTCCCTGTGAGGGTGGGGAGGCCCTGGCACAGGGTGCCCAGAGCAGCTGTGGCTGCCCGTGGATCCCTGGCAGTGCCCAAGGCCAGGCTGGACAGGGCTTGGAGCAGCCTGGGACAGTGGGAGGTGTCCCTGCCCTTGGCAGAGGCGGCACTGGGTGGGCTTTAAGGTTCCTCCCAACCCAACCCATTCCATGATTCTGGGACTTTGCAGACCAAAACTGCGTTACAGCCAGACCAAGTGATTGACCCAGGGTCACACAGACCATCTGCAGCAGAGGTAAAACCAGCACCAGCATTTTCCAGAGCGATTCAGTCGTTAACCACCAGCTCATCCTTCCTCTCCTAATTCCCTGAGCCATTCTCTCAGTATCACAGGACAGGGGCTGGAATTTAAATGCAGTTACACACCGTGTTTAGCATCTCATCCCAAAGGGTTCCATGAATCTGAGTACAGCCATTCCCGTGCACACGAGCATTTGCAGAAGTGGTCCCCGGGTGAGAAATATTTCAAAACATGCCCCCTGCAAGGGGAGAAGCATCTGCCCCCCTCTCTTCTCTTACATGTGTATTTTGCATCTGTAAACCATAAACATATGATAAAAGCACTGCAAACCTCGATGGAGCTCGGAGGCAAAACCGATCTGTTTTGCTCTGCCAGTTTGAAAATGGTTTTCTTGATGAAACTCATGAGTCTGCTGGAGACTGAGACACAGATGGATGAGCTGAGCATATGATAAACCTGCTGCATGAGTTTGTAGTTAATTGCCCATCATCTTTTTTGTCTCCCCATAAAACATTTCACGCCCACCTTGCACAGTAAAGGTAACCCGAGTGTCATAAACCATTTGTCTCCTGAGCTCTCCCCGCTGCACTCCCCGAGCTCTCGTGGTGAGAGAGCCATGGAGACAAGACAAATTTGCTGAGCCCTTTTACAGATGAAGCACTCTGCATCTTTTATCAAATGATCTCCATTGTCTAATGAGAAGGAACACCTCCCAGAGTCATTTGCATGTTAATATCTTTATTTCTAAAACAATAAGCAGGCTGTGACTCTCCGAGCCGCCAGTCAGCACAGACACTGCATTTCCATGAGCCAGGGGTGGGGAGAGGCCAAGAAACCAAATCCCTTCCCCTGGGCACAGAGGGGACTTTGGCTGAGCACAAAGGGGCACAGGGGTCCGGGACAAGAGTCATTACCTGGCTGGGGTCCCATCTCTGCTGGCCTGTGCAGGGCCAGGAGCTGGACTTGGTGATCCCTGGGAGTTCCTCTCAACTCAGGATATTCAGAGAATCCCAGGATGGTTGGAGCTGGAAGGGCCCTTGAAGCCCCCCCAGTGCCCCCCCTGCCATGGCAGGGACCCCTCCCACTGTCCCAGGCTGCTCCAAGCCCCAATGTCCAGCCTGGCCTTGGGCACTGCCAGGGATCCAGGGGCAGCCACAGCTGCTCTGGGCACCCTGTGCCAGGGCCTGCCCACCCTCACAGGGAAGGATTTCTTCCTAACATTCAATCTAAACCTGCTGCTTTCAGCTCTAAACCATTTCCCCCTTTCCTGTCACTCCATGCTTTTGTAAAAAGTCCTTCTTCATCTTTCCCGGATTTCTCCATTATTTCTTGAATCATATTTTGTATCCTGCCCTGCCTTCACAGCTCCTGTTGGGAAAGCAGCTCCTGCAGGACCAGGGTGCCAGGCAGGTGGAGCTGGTCCTGCAGGCACCCTCAGAGCTCCCCACCCCTGTGGGTCACTGGTGCATTCCTCTCTCCCTCCTTTTTTATTTTCACTGGGGGAAAACAGATGGCAGGAGCAGGTCATTTGAGGGCATCACAGCAGCCTCACTCCGAGCAGTGAGAAAGACAAAACCCTGCCAGCCACCACGACTCCAAACCTGCCCTCAGAAAGCTCTGTCCTGGTGCTCTGCCTGGATGCCACAGCACAGAGGGGCTGCTCTTCCCTGCCGCAGCTCGGGGGCAAACGGTGCCACCCTGCCCTGCTCTTGGGATTTTCCTGCCTCCCCACGTCTCTGCTCGCCTGAGCTGAGCGATTCTGGTGGGCAGCAGCCACCAAACACAGGGAAAAGGGGGGAAAAAACCCAGTCTTCCTTGCACTGAGCCACTTCAAAGCAGATTGAAGCCTTTCCTCCATGGGAGTGGTGCTGCCAAACAGGGAGCAGTGGTGGCAGAGCTTCCCAGGAAACAGCTTCTCCTCAGCAGTCGGATCCTTGGAGGAGGAAGGAGCAAAGCCTAATGGGCAGTTGAAGGAATTAGCCCCACTTTTCCCGGCGTGCTTTCCAGTTCACAGCCCTGATTTCCAGGACTTAAATCTCTGGCAGAGAGATTTTCCCTGCTCCCCTCACGGCACGGATTGGCTTTCCCTGCCCACAGCTCCCTGCCAGCAGCAGCAGAGAGCAGAGGAGCTGCCAGCACAGGGCCCGCTGCTCTTGAAAAGCTTCTGGGAACAGGGAGGACTCTGCTGAACACCTAATTTTGGAATTTGCTGAATACAAGCAGAAATGTCTCAGGGAGGAGGAACAAACTCTTCCAAGCCACTGCTGAGGCATTCACAACAGCACAGATAGCAGAAGTGGGACCTCTATTTTTTATATTGGGAGCTGTATTTATACTATTGATTATATTTAGTTATACTGGCAGCTCTCCAGAGGGGATCACACAAAGCCTTCACCTGGCTAATGAAGCTGGTATTTTTCATGTCTGTGCACACAGACACATTTGGTTGATTTTGGTGATGCATTTATGGGTTTGTGTCCTTGTATCTCTCAGCACATTAAAACTGCATGTTTGCACTGCCCATTTGAATTTTCGCCTCCTTTTTTAGCCTAAAATGTAGTTTTATTTTATGAAAATATAGCAGAATATTATACCAAGGTAAAAATGGTATTTATCTAAGGCTATGACTGTTATAAGCACTTGAGAAGTGATGGAAATGATTAAAACCACTCCTGTCTTGATATAAGGCCAAGAATCTAAATAATCTTGTTAGCAAGGAATTAGGAATCCTGTCCCTCTCTCGGGTTTCTGTGGAAGTGCTTCAGAGATGCCCATTTCCCCCCATGGAATTGAGAAGAGCCATTCCACATGATCTGTTTTCCTTTCTGACTGCATTAAAACAAACATTCCACGGAGGGAGTTTTTCCCCATCTCTTTCAAAAGGCTGCCACCATATGGGGGATTGGTTTTAGTACAAGGCTTAGTTTGGGGTTTTGCAAACAGACCCTCCTGCAGCCTCAGCCCAGCCTCTGGAAGGAGAGGGCCCTGTAGGACAGCCCAGGAGGGGAACACCACTGGGAACTGTGACACAGAATCAGCTCTGTCCCACAGGGGCTGGAACCACCTTTCCCTTCAGAAGTCTGCACTTACTGCCAAGCACGTGTTTCATCCATTTGTGTGACAGTTCTGTGGGTTTGGAACTGCATCATTCCAGTTCTGCTCGAGGAGAGGGATTGCTGTCACTGACTGCTGTTCCCTCATCTTGTCACCTGCTCTATGGAAGGTGTCCCTGCCCGTGGCAGGGGTGGAACCAGATTGTCTTTAGGGTCTCTTCCAACCAACCCATTCTGCCATTCAGTTCTTCGATGGAAATATGAGCTCACCTGCCCAACAGGAGTTCCCTGGATCCACAGGAACTGCATTCCCAATCTGTGGGCAGCAGTGGGTGAGCAGTGAAAGCTCTTACTCTGAGAATAAACACCAACCAAGGTAAAAAACAATGTCTTTCTATTGGAATGAAGAATTAAGATAAAGAAAATGAGAGAAGGTGAAATCAGGGAAGCATAAAGCCTTTACTTGCATTAGAATTTCTCCACCAGATCTGACACTATTCCACACCAGAGCACATCAGCTGCTGAACCAACCCTAAGATCATACTTGAATTTGATAAATAAAATAAATCCCCATCTCTCAGTGGAACAGATTAAGCCAGAGGTTCTTCCTATCAAGCTACAAATGTCATGTGAAGATCAAGTTCCCATCTCACATAAGTGTTTGTTCAACAAAGCACGGCAGGGCCTTCCCAGGGAGCTTAACCAGAGCAGGACCCTGCAAATAATCCTGTTCTCAAATTTAATTCCTGCAGACAGGGCAGTGCCACAACCCTCCCCTTGTCCAGAGCTGGAGCTGGCTGCCCAAGACAGGTCATTTCCAGGATTATCTGCCCCGCAGATCATGCCTCTGTGTCTGTGCAGGGCAAACCTCGGGGCTCTGGGCACCTCTGCATTGGCAGAGCCTGGCTTTGGAACGAGAACTGCCAGACTGCCCTGAGGTGAAAGCCTGAATAACCCAGCCTCTGGCAGTGGCAGGCCACCAATGCTCTTGCAAAGCAAAAATCCGTAATTTCCATACAGACACCACCCTAGAGAGGGATTTATGAGGAAGCACAGCCTTTGGGAATCCAATTCCCTCTTCTTTACCATTCTCCCAGGAGAGTCACTCCAGTGTTCAGAGAGTGATGAGGAACATGGAGTTTGAGGCCTGGACAAATACAGGGATTGGCCTCACAGTGAGGAAAAAGTGGGCTCACATCACCCCTGGGTCAGTCCTGGAGTTACTCTGGATACAGAGTGAGCACACCAGGATGAAAATGATGGCTTAACATGAAAAAGTCATTCCTTGGGCCATAATTATATGAATGGGAAAGTGTTTCGTCCTGCCCCTTTCTTGGGCCAGCAAACTGTTGGAAATTAGGTGTTGTAGCTCTTCCTAGGGATCCCTCTAGCTTTAGACACATATTGGGGGAGATACTTCTGTGATTGCATGGAAAAGCATTTCCTGTACACTGAAATTGATCTCTGTTGATCCCCACAGCTGAGAACATGGCCCTGTTCTCCCTCAGGTACTGTTCCCTCCCTGCCTTTCTGCCACACACACCTGGATGTTTCTGTCCATCACAGAAACCTGCCTGGCCCTCTCAAAAGTCAGGAGGCATCGCTGGGATTTTCACTTTATTCCTGTAGTGCCACTGGATTTTACCAACACTGATATCCCAGCCTGGGGTTTTATTTGCCTCATGAATTCAGAGTTTCCTTTCATAGCACATGTGGAGCTCGTGGCACTCCTACTCTGGAATAGAAGACAATAAAAGTAATAAATTCAGTGTACTCAGCCCATTTTACCTGGATCTGGCTCTACCAGTTCCCTTGGAAGCCTGGTGCTGTTGGAACACGCTGCTGCTGCCTCCACTGCAGTCAGGGGGTGAAAAAGGAGGGGAAAACAAGAAAAAGAGGTACTATCCAAGCCCAAGGAATGCCCTGAGTGTGCACAGCTCCATGCAGAGCTCCAGCAGCTCGGAAGCAGAGCTGTGAAACACTCGGGCTGCGCAGACTCGTGGCCTTTCCTCACGCACAGACCGGGGTTTTACCACAGAGCAGCTCCTGACGCCAAGGAAATGGAAAGATAAGGAGTGAAAGGAAAAGTTATTACACTTAAAATGTTATCATTAGCAACAACAGGTTTAAAAAACCATCATGAACTATTGCCTGCCACGTTGCCTTTCCGCTGCCATCGGAACCAGCAAATATTCCCGATGGTCCCGGTGGCTGTGGAGCTCAAATGATGTTTTATCTCCTGTAAGTGTTTATTTCACTCTCCATAAAGTAAAAGGCACCACAGTTTAGAAATAATGCGTTCCCAGCCCTGAGTATTATGGGGAACCCATTATTTTTATTGCTGGCTGTGTAAAGGATATTTCATATTTAGGGAACGGAGCTGTTCCCAAATAAATAAGGAGGTGGGAGCTGCATAAAAACCTTGGTGCAGAATACCCATACAATTACGTGCCAAGCAATGCAGGAGCACATCGTACCTGCTCCCAGAAGTTTTAGAGCCCTGAGAATAATCCCTTATTTGCATGTGCAATTACTGCAGTTGCGTTTGCAATTACATCAATTGTCCAATTACATCAGCTGTGTTTCCAATGAGCTAAAAGAAAAAAAAAACCAATGAGGTACACGTTGCTCTTTGCTGTAATAAAAATGTGATTTGCATACACAGAAAAAAGAGTTCTGTTTGCTGGGAGATGAAATTAGTCTACCTTGGGGTATTTTGCTTTCCTTGCGTGAAGTCTGAGCATTTCTGTGATATTAAAAAAGGTTGGAGCTGTTTGATAACTTGAGACTCCACAGTAATTTCTTCTCTTGGGCCACTGTAATTACTGTGCAGTTCTCCATTGTCATCAGAGAAATTATTTTACATTTACAATTAATAGGACACAGTCTTGGAGCCAGATCCCTTAAAGCTTGCTTTTCCTCTCTAATAACTTAGATCATTAGGAGTCACATATATTTCATTTCTCAGAAACGTGCAAATAAAAGAAGTCTAAATTCCAAGCTAGAATTGTACTTCCAGCATTACCAGCATCTGCTCTTTCTAATAACTCCACAGGTGGCAGGAAATCCCTTAATCTGCTCATCACCAATTTCCACGTGTGAAATGAGAGCATCTGAAAGTGCAGCAACAATCAGAAAAATACAGAAATGGAACCCTGGATTTTCTGAGTGTATGGAGCATTTCCAGGATTTTCACCTCTTACTGTAACAGTTCAGGAACATAAAGTTTTGCTAATTTTCTTCGGTGCTGCATAAAGGCTGTGATTGTCCCTGTGCTGAATAACCAGAACTGGAAACTTGGGCATCAGCAGAGAGGAATTTCAGGGAGGTGTTCCTAAGCCTCTCCTCAGATTTGTTCTCCCCACCCTCACAGTGAGGTTGTGCAGGGGACAGGGGGAGCTGGCTGCTGCAGGGCCACCCTGGCCCCTGGAAATCCCTTTATTTGGGGCTATTTTGTGTATTTCCTAAACTCATGACCAGTTGATGCTCCTCAGGCCTGAGCAGGTGGAGGTGACACATCCAGATGTGGCCAAGCCACCATCCATTCGTACCTGAACCTGGACATCCATAAAGAATTTCCAGCAGGGGATGCTGAAATCCCTGTGCAGCTCTGGCTCCCACATCTACAACATTGCAGGGATGAAAATCTACCTCTAACCCCACATTAAACTCTCAATGTTAAAACAGAAAATAAATCTTGTCTGCTTTGGTAGATGAATGTTGCACCTGGAGGAAGCAGAGCCTGCTCTCTCCTGAACAAAACAGCAACAAAACCAACCCAGCACCTGATTTGCTTTTCCTCTCCTCAGAAACAGATGGGAAAAAAACACTGTGGAAGGGAAGAGCTGGGTGTGGGTGTCATCTGTGTGTCAGCTAAATTCAGATTCCTCGTGCTTACATCAGCCTAACCAGGGCAGACAGGTTCTCTCTGCTGCCTCTACACCTCGACTTAAGGAAATAAGAAAGGTGGCTCAGCACTGCCAGATCCTTCCCAGGCTTTGGCACTTTTAGACAAATAAACATTAATTAAAATGGCTTGGAAAACTGACTCGTGCGGAAACTAGAAAAGCTTATTTAATTGTTACTTCAGGCCCAAAATTAAACAAATACCTCTGTCACTGAAGAACAAGGAATGAAAACGTTGAACTCCTGTCAGTTGTTCAGTTCTAACCTCATCAGAAGCAACTCAGTCCCTGGCTCAGGGATCTTCTCCTCCTGCACAGTGTTTACCTGTTATTATTTTAATGCAGAATTACCTTTAATATTTGCTGGTTTCAGATGTGTTTTTCTGTTTGCAGTGCCCCTCCAAGCCTGGCACACACTGAATTTAAACAGAAGGCAGCAGCCAATACAGATTCGACACCAAAGCTCAGCTATTTCCAGTTCAAAGCTGTTCCCCTCTCCCCTCAGCCCACGGACACCTCAATGAGCTCTGGTCTAGAGAGCTCATTCAAACCATGAACTGGACCTTGGCAGGAAGTTTTCCACTGGGGAAAATGTTTTTCTTACTTTAAAATAACTTTCCTTTCACTCTGAAGTAATTAGAAGGGGTGGGACCGAACAGCTCCCACTTACTGTGGAGAAACCAGGAGCTCTTGGTCTCAGCTGAGTCACGGCCCCTTAAGTGCAATTTGGGAGCACTTTAGGTAATTTTTGCACTTCAGCTGTGTTGGAGAGGTTTCCAAAGAGCCCTTTATTAACGGTGAGAGTCTCCCTGTGCCCTCTTCAGACAGTGAGGATGGTGCTCCACATGCCCGTGCTGGCCCTCGACGTGTGTGGCTCCCTGGAGACGTTCAGGGTGCAGCGTCTTCCCTCCTTTAAGAACAGGAAAAAACCTCAGCATAGAAGAGTTAATGCAGAACATAGTTTTACTTAGTATGACAAAGGTCCTGAGGAGCAAAAATCAGTTTTTATACAAGAAAATGGGGTAGGGTTAGATATATTTCTGAAAACAATCATTTCTCCTGGTGATAATGTTTATTCTCGTCTCCAGTCACATTTTGCTTTCATGTGTAATTTGTGTGTAACTCCATATAGGGCTGAGATTTCAAACCTAAACAGCAAATGTCATAAATAAAGACCTTCACAGATAAAAGAAATGCAGCAGCAAAGTGCTTTAATTTGTATTTGCCAGTTCTGGGAACAATTGCTGTGGGATGAATGCCTGGCTCTTTCTGTCAGGGAAACTTTGCTATTAATTCCTCAGCCTGAGAACAATTCCCCACTTAGCAACCAGCTCTGGGGTATTAAAGCTGGGACATCAGTGTTACAGCCAAGCATCCATGAGGGATGGGCCAGCAGAACTGTTGGATGTTTGCTTGGAGGATGGGAACCCCTCCCAGAGCCAAACCCAGTCATGGCAAACATGGTAAACATCACCTGAAATTCATTAACATCTTCCTGCACAATATTATTTTCATTATTTCCCTTGCCTGACCCTCCTCTCCCCTTTTCCCTTCACACCACCAGCTGCTTCCACCCCAGCATTTGGAGCCCACACCAGGTCTGCATTTGAACCCCTCAGGCAAACGGGTTAATTGTGCTTTAATTGGTTCCACAGTGACAGGAGACTGCAAAGACAGAGCCTCTAGGAGCCACTGAGCTCTTGGGACTAAAATAAGGTGGTCCTTATTTTAATGTTAAATTCACTTTACGAGCAGCAATATTAGAGGAGAAGTGTTTAATTAAATAACAGGGCTTAATTAATAGGTTAATTAACAGGTTTTAATGAATAATAGGGCTTCTCTAGACATTGAACCTTTTGCTCTTGAGCAAATTAACTGGATAAACCTAGACCCAGTGTGGGAGACTGGACTGACAAAAAAACCCAGATAATTCATAGAATTATGGTTGGAAAAGCCCTCCAAGGCCATCAAGTCCAGACTTTGACTGGTGCCCACCCTGTCCCCAGCCCAGAGCACTGGGTGCCACCTCCAGGCATTCCTTGGGCACCTCCAGGGACGGGGACTGGGCAGCCCCTTCCAATGCCCTTTCCAGGAAGAAATTCTGTGTAAAGGATTCTTGCTCCATCAGCCTCATGAGAGCAGCAGTTGGTAACAGAGGTTTGAAGTCACCACTACTGTATTATTTCACCTTGTTTGAGATTTGTAAAAGAATTTTGTTCCAGAACACATCTTGGGGATAGCGACAGCGTTCTTGTCATCCCAGAGCATGCAGGGAATTCACAGAGCGTGATTTGTGCAGAAAATGCCCAGTGAAAAATGCTGCTCAGATTTGTCCTGTCAGAGCTGAACCGAAGCGCTCAGAGCGTTCCCCACCCCACAGCGACACAAACGCCGAGTCTGTCACTTCAAACATCTGCAAACCAGGACTCAGGGTTGTTTAGGAGCAGCTCCCATCCTTGCTGGGATCACACTCACACTCCCCATCCAAGCAGAGCAGGCGAAAGGAGGAATTGTTGGATATTTGTACGGAGCTGCTGCCCACAGAGCTGGGGATAGATCAGACTGGGAACAAGGACTGGAGAAACAAGGCTGCTGGGAAGTGCCCAGGATGTGCTGAGAGAGAAAGGAGCTGGGCTGGGAATGCTACAGGTCCTGGGAGAGGGAGCATTTCATGAGGAATGGCCCCAGATCTCCAGGGATCTCACATATGCCTGGACCAGGGCATCCACGATGTTTTTTCTCTTCATTTCAGCTACACAAACCTTCTCTAGTAGTGGAAAGGGACCTTCCCAAGGGCTGCTCCTCCCCTTCTTGTTCTCCCACTCTGGAGATGGATAGAGTAGTCTGAGCAAAAACTGGGATTTTTTTAGGCAGAAAACACATGTGAGTTCAGCTCAGCTGCCCTGGACATGACAAACCTCCCTGCCCCCTGTATTTGTAGTGGGGTCCCACCTCGTGCCACCTACACCTGATTGTCTCTACAAGGTGCCTGTACCACCACATCTGTTCCCAACCAGGACAGGTTTCTGTATTGCCAGACATCCCAGTTGTGGAATACCTACATCAAAGCCACTTCCAGGCACCTGCAAGTCATAGCTTTCATTTACATTCTTTCTTGTTGGCACAGAAAGGTGTAAAAGCACTCAGAAATACTAAAGCTGTCCTGGTGCACCTGAGCCGGCTCCTGCCCCGTGTGTTTCCCTCCCCACAGAGCCAGTGCTGGAGGGGGTGAGGCCACTGCTGGATGAAACAGGAGCAGGGAAGCCGTGCAGTGCAGAGCACAGCTAATTTGGGATGTGAGGATCAGAGCCAGTGCCCGTTCCTGCCCCTCAGTCCCTTCCAGCCCTGACAGGTGCCGTCCTCAGGCAGCACCTCGGGAGCGCCGCGGCCACTTCTGCTGCAGCTGCAGTTCCTCACACGCTGTGTCCCTGCAGCACCTCCCGGCTCTCCTCACAGTCCAACACATTCCATGGCCATCCTTCCCCTCCTGCTCCCGGCAGCCTGGGCTGGGCTGCTCACCCGGGCAGGGGAGCGCCCTGGGGAAACAAAGAGCCTGAAATCCTCAGGCCACAACAATTCAGAAGCAACTGGCTGGAGGCTGGCAGAGGACACCTGGAAGCACTGCTGGAAGCTTCCCCATTTCCCAGGACAGCTCCTGCTGGCTGCTGGGCCAGGCAGGGCTCCCACAGCAGGGCTGGGATAACGCTCAGGCTCAATGGCCTTGGAGGGCTTTTCCAACCCTGGCAACCCCATGACTTCATCTGACCCATTCAATCTGTTCCCATGCTCATGAGACCAGCACTTCCAGGACTCTGTTTTCTGGTCCTTAGGTAAAATTTTTCTTCCCAGGATGAGCAGGCCTTTCCCACCCCTGTGGAAATCACCTCCACTTGATAATTCTTAAAAATAATATGCAGTTTAGGAAACAACCTGGAAAATCAGGAGTTCAATATTAAACATACAAAGTTGCCCAGCACTGAAGATTTAAACACAAATCACGTGGAACATTTATGACTGCATGGACCAAGCTCTTTGAGGATTTCTTATTTCTGACTCATTTTCAGCGGCATTAAATAGAGGAACATTTAGTGATGAATTAAACATTT
The DNA here is from genome assembly GCA_013398015.1 of Oreocharis arfaki. Lineage (NCBI taxonomy): Eukaryota > Metazoa > Chordata > Aves > Passeriformes > Paramythiidae > Oreocharis > Oreocharis arfaki. The sequence continues at coordinate 331,123 of VZRR01002862.1, forward strand.
GTAAAAAGGACGGAGTTTAAAATGCTATGCATTAAGAACTTAAGTTGACCATTCCCTTTTCTTGCCCTCTGCCTTCTGAGCTCTCTTATTGGAAAAAGAGATTTCCATTAATAAAATTAATTTATTTCACTCTGCCTGTTGAGCAAGAAAAAAGCTCTGGGCAACTCCCAGCTGTGGCTTAGAGATACTGCTGCTCCCCACTTCTCCTCCCCAGTTCTTGGCAACTTCTCCCTCATTAACATGTCTATTTTTATAATATTTTTACAGTGTCTCAGTGTCACAGTGCTCACTGGGTGCCCTGCAGAGGTTTGGTGAGCACTGTTGCATTTGTAGCTTCTTTTCTCACATTTTTGATCCTCAGAGCTGCTCGAGGTCATCCCTGAGCACAGAAAACTCAGCTCAGTGCTGAGATTGTTTGCCAAAAATAAATATCAGGAAGAACTGAAGAGACAGCCATGAATCTCAGGGCTCCAGGGAAAGGGAGGACCTGGTTATTTGCTGTACAGCCCACAGGGGCAAAGGTGGACACACATCAGCCAACCCATGTCCTTTGAAACCCTTCCTTCATCGGCTGTCACACAATAATTCTCCAGGCAAATCCCAGCAAAAAGAATGGAAATCACTCCTCTTTCCACAGCACGAGGAAAATGCAAAGCCTGTGTTGTCCCATCCAACTGGTAGTGACAACTTTAGCACCCAAAAATAAGTTGTGAAAAAGGAGGGAAGGGAAGAACCATCTGAGCTGACTTACGTGAGTGCTTTTTTTGGCTTGGAACAGGAATTATCGCCAGCAAACCCCCACACTCTGACAGCCAAGGCCACAGCAGCCTGCAAAACAAAGCAAAGTGACACACATTGAAGTTCCCCCAAAATTTGTGGAGGAAAAAATTGTGGCACATCCTCCATCCCAATGAAATTTTGCTCCTGTCCTTTGCCCAGCAATCAGGGATTAGTATCACCCCAGAACTCCGAGCACACACGATGTGAGGCAGAGTCCAATAAAACTGATTTTCCACCTGCAACTGAAGTGTTTTGTGATTCTTTTCGCTGGGTTTGAAGGCAGACACTGAGCTGTGCTGGTTCAGCCCCACCAGCCCCTGTCACCCCTGACAGATGTAGGACAACCACCTCCCCCAAGAATCCTCTCACAAACAGAGAGATCAGGAACATCCAGAGTTGTTAATTTGCCTTTTTATGTCAGTGCACTGCTGCTTTTTCCCTCCTTTAAATCAGCACTTCCCCCCCCCAATCTCTGTGCTTTGACAGCACTGCTTCATTCAGCAGAACGCCCAGAACCCCCCTTGCTTCCCTGTGATCTGCAACTCAACAATACATATGCAAATGAAATTAGTGCTGGCAAAAATAATTATAGTTGCTCATGGGAGGATTAATAACTGAAGTCTGCCCTGCTTAAGCTGGGGTTTAATTCTGTTATAGGCACTAAAAGAAGTTAATTCTGCGTTCAGTGTTGTGTGTGGCAGTTTAGAGGTGTTGAGTGAATGCGGAGTTAATTAAGCAGAGGGGAGAGGAGGGGGAGTGGGGATACATCCAGGAGTCTGGTACAGAGAAAATCATGGAATCATGGGAAAGATTGGATTGGAAGGCACCTTAAAGACCATTTAGCTCCAACCCCATTCCACGCTCAGGGAATGTTCCACTAGACCAGGTTAAGCAGCATATCACCAAATTACATATTTATTTATACATCTAGATAAAAAATCCACTAGTGCTCGTTAGCTGGTGTGGGTGAATGAACAGCACAACCCTTTTCTCCTGGATACACACCCCCCCTGCCATCCATCATTTGAAAGGGAACAGGATTGGCTCATTCCTACCAGGTGTAATGATGTTGTATAAACTGTGCCCTCAGGCTGGGAGTATTTAATAAAAGAACAAGCTCCTCTTTATACAATGTTTGTGGGAACAAATCAAATTTAGAGCAGGCTGTAAATCTCTCCCTCGTTAGTGCATCGCTCTGCTCTGGCTGGGGAGAGAGGGACAGGAGGGACACCCCAAGAAAGCAGGAATCCAGCAGCAGTGCCAGCCAGGGAGCACAGAGAACAGGGTGCTTCCCTCCCATCCCGCTGGAATGCTCCTCCTCTGGAAGAGCTGGGGTGGGAAAGCCCTTCCACCCTTTCTCCCCTCATTGAGCAGAGCCCCATCCCAGCCCAGCCACGCTGGTGCAAATCCCTGCTAAGGTGACCAGCAGGGAAAGCCCCAGATTGCAGGGATATAAGCACCTTACAGGCTGAAATCCCCTCTAACCAGCCCTGCTTTAGCTGGCTGTTTACAGCCCTGATGAGCTGGATTAGCTGGGTGCGAGCCGTGGCTACAACAGCTGCTTTTCACCTAGGATTAGCATAAAAATCAATCAGCCCCCCGTACGGAGCCAGCGACCTGCAGCTGGGAGAGCTCCAATAAAAACAACATCCAGGTGGAAATGATGAAAGCTTTATGGAGCCAAAGAACACACGTCCAGGTCGGACATCACCTGCTGCAGACGTGTGCTCACATGTGTTTAAAACCCTCAATTTAGTGCTTGTTCCAGGGCTGAAATGAGGCAAAGCTGATGTTACCTGATTAACTTGATTTTAAATTGCTGCATGCTTTTAAACATGTTAAGCTTTCCAGTGTTTCACCAGAGATGATATTTACCACAGCAAGCTGCTTTTCTTGCTCTGGTATCTTCTGGAAAAACACACTTTATTAGTGGTTAGGACATGTCATTAAAGCCCACAAAAGGAGTCTCAGAAAAATCCTAACAAATGCACTATAAGCGTTCCACAGTAATTTCAAATCATTGATTTGGGCTTTTCTTTATGGTCAATGTCATGGTTGAAATAAAGGGAAGAATATCACCAATAATCCAGTAATAACTAAATTTACTGCTATCTAAAGCAGCCAGGTGGACAATAGTTTACAGGAGACATTTATACAGATCCCAGTGTCAAAACACTACATTCAAAATATTCTATTTTTACATGCAACCAGATAACATTACAGAATGATCAGGTCTCTAAATGGCCATGATGTTGTCTGACTGCATTTGTGCTGATTTATTGTAAAGCCACAGAAATCAGAGCATTTGGTTTGAAGTGGAGGCAAAACCTGCAGGCGAAGGTCACAACCTCACAGCCAACGTGACACTTCTCCAAAATTGTATTAAACTGCAACTTGCAGAGTGCTCCAAGTCACCCAAGGTCCAGCTCTCAGAGCTGCCAAACCTTCCCGCTGCCTGCTGAGGTGTTTTATGCCCTGTCCACGGTGTCAGCTTCCATTTGCACACTACTGCACAGGAAGAGCGAGGGAAAATCCCTTCCCATAACATTATAACTTCTCATTTTTTTTTTCCCCTTAGGTAAATTTAAACTAATTGGCAACTCACAGGAGTGTGCTGTTATTATTCCAACACCAGCAGTGCCTTGGATCACCACAGAAAAATCCGCTTTAGCTTCAAACCCACAGAAATCTGTGTGTCCCACAGAAATCCTCGTTTGCTGCCACAGATATTGCTGTTAATTTATTGTGCAGGTGTGTGTCAGGCACCCAGAGCTGTTCCTGTGTTCCCACATGAAGAAAACACTGCAGAATTTACTCAATCTATGAGCATGAAAATGGAGTCTTATTTAGTACTTGCTCAGCTGCTTGAGTTCATGCCCCTCATTCAGAGAATCAGCTTTTCCCCTCAGAATAAGATTTACTGCATTTAGACTGACCAGGACTTCATTTTAACTCCCTTTCCTGCCTTTACTTTTTCTAAACTGACTAAATTCAGCATTTCTCCTTCTACCTGCCTCATTTAAACACTTCTTGCATGCCCTTTTTTTCCAGAATAACCAGAATTATGGACTTACCTCACATTAACCACCGTAAATGGAATTACGGTGTTTACAACAGCCACTCTTAAGTTACTTCAGGATGGGATTTTCACCCCTAAAAAACCAGTATAAATTGTGATATAACCACATACAACAACCTCCAGAGAAAAAAAAGATTCCCTGTGCAATCCTAAATTCAGTAGTTCTTTATTAAATAGTGAAACCTTCACAAGCGTGGGTCAGTCTCCCCAATACCCTCAGTTAAATATTGCTAAAATGCCAGCTTTCAGGTGTTTCAGTGCAGAAATACCTCTCCTGCAGCTATTCCCTGACCAGACTCTGAGGACAAAAATAACTTGTGGAAGGGACAAGTGCTCAAGCACATGGGTGGCACAGCTGCAAGCTCATTAAATTTTAAAAGTGATTTGAATCAGACACTAAAACTCCTGTCTGCAGTTAATCCCACTGCTTAAATACGGCCCCAGAACGGTGAGGTGGACTTTGATTTTCCTCTTTGCTAGGCAGGCTGGCTAACGGCAGGAAAGGACAGTACATCCAGGATGAGGGTAATTAGCCATGAGCAAAACGAGGTTTTGCAGGAACTCGGCCGGTGCTCTTTGCTTCCCCATGGGTGCCTGGCACCGGGCAGGGTTACAGGAACCCGGCTCACCCAGGGGAGGACAGAGCTCAGTGCAACCACAGGAGCACGGCTGTTATTCCTGTGTCACCTTCCTGCCAGGGCTGCAGCGGGGACGAGCATCCCCTCGTGCTGCCCAGAGCCCGGGAAGGCTCCCTGCCTGCGGGATTAAAATGTCCTTGGGATTGGTGGGGAGCCCCTTCCGGACGTGGGGATAATGTGTGCTGCCCTCCTGCTCCTGAGAGACGTTTCTCAGACCATAGGGGGAGGCCAGGAGTGAGCAGGGAAAACCGTTCCCCTCTCCCGCATTTGTCAGCCCCATCCTCAGATTTCCTGAGAACGGTTTCCCAGGGCCAGAGGGCAGGGATGGATGGGATTTTGGGAAGGAATTGTTCCCTGGGAGGGTGGGCACGCCCTGGCACAGGGTGCCCAGAGCAGCTGTGGCTGCCCCTGGATCCCTGGCAGTGCCCCAGGCCAGGTTGGACATTGGGGCTTGGAGCAGCCTGGCACAGTGGGAGGTGTCCCTGCCATGGCAGGGGTGGCACTGGGTGGGCTTTGAGGTCCCTTCCAACCCAACCGTCCTGGGAGGGTTTCCTCCTTTCTCAGAGATAGAGAAACACCAATCTCCTCCCCTGAGGGCAGCAGACAGCAGCAATTCTCTTTCTTCCCTCCCTTTCCCTCACTTCAGGTCCAGGCCCTTCCCAGAGGGAGCAGAAGCTCTGCCAGGTCCCTCTGCCCAGTGGGACAAGGCCAGAAACCAAAGGCAAGAGGCCCATCAATAACTTTGCAATCGCTCTCTTCAGAGCCAACTCCCCCTGCCAGTGCAGGAGACACTTCCACAGCTAATTGAGCTGTAGGTGTTTCACTTTGCCTTTATCAGTGGTATAAAACTGCTGCAGATTTTGCCAATATCCATTAACAAGAATAACTTCAGAGCTCATTTTTGTTTTAGATATCCAGATTGATTCCTGAACACAAACCCACCAGCTATCTGCCAGCTTAATAGCTATTGCTTCTTTCTTTTTTTTCCCCCACAAGTTAAGAAAAATGTTTTCCTCGCTTTATTTTTAAAGCTGGAACTTAAAGAATCCCTTTCAGAGCATTTCAAAATCACTTCACTGTCCACCATCAGTACCAACTACATTTCATTTATTTATCCATCTCCTCACTGTCAAACAAATGCACCTTCAGAGTATTCTGCATTTATAAGGACAAACTTAAACAGTTTTCCACGTGGCTTTTCTCAGGGTTAATCTGTTCAGACTTTCAGACAAAAACACCTGCATTTATCTCCTCTGGCCAGGTGGAAGGTACTTATCCAACTGTGCATAAAATAAACAAACATACCCATTACTGCCTGAGGAAAAAATATTCTTTATAACACAACTTCCAAATTGCTGAAGATGCTGGAAAAAAAGACTTTTTTCAAAAAACAATCATGTGACTTTTTTTTTTTTTAATGTAATGTGAGCAGCAGGCCAAAAAGCTGACTTTTGATATCATCTGATACTGCCTCTAGTGAAAATGCCCTGATTACAATCCCAGGATCACTGAGGCTGGAAAAGCCCTCCAGGATCACCAAGTCCCAGCTGTGCCAAGTCCCCACCTTGTCCCCAGCCCAGGGCACTGAGTGCCACCTCCAGCCCTTCCTTGGACACCCCCAGGGATGGGCACTCCACCAGTTTAAGCCACACGTGCACCAAACGACCCTGCTCCTGAATTTCCTCATTCCCCTGGATAACTAGACTTGTCAGAGGTATTAAACACGGAGTGTTATCAGCAGCATGTCCCTGTCACTCACTGCTGTGTTCCTGCACTTCTCACTGGGAGAGGGTGTAAAAACAAAAATTCCCCTGTGATTTAATGTTACTATTTAATTGCATTAAGATTATTTCTTCAAGCCTTAACAAAATAGATTTAATACAGATGTTAAATGGAACTGCAGTGTGGATGTAATTGAGGGCTGTTACCCTCAGAGAGGCTTTAGCAGCAGAGGGTTATGGTGTTTTTTAGTGCCTTATTAAACAGTCAGCACAGATATGAACATTTTCAGGGACATCTTGTCACATAAATAATTGGGCCATTACTTTCATACATTGTACACTATATAAAATGTTAATAAACCTTCTAAAATAGCTCTACATTATAGAAACGTATTTTATATTCCATAAAATGTTTGGAAGGTCAGGGGAAGCACCTGGGGACAGGGGATGCTGCTGGAGCCAGGAGAGGACATGACAAGGGGGAGCAGCTTCAGCTTAAAAAAGCAGATCGAAACACGACCCTACAGAGAGCAGGGGCTCAGGGCGGGCTCAGCCCAGAATTTTCAGTCACTATTTAATCAGAACACCATTTCTCACCAGGTAACATCTATCAGATAACAGATACGAGCCCCAGACAGGTCCAAAATATGTGCTGTGATTTTCTGGAGTAGCCAAAGAGCAAAACAATTCAAAGTTTGGGCTGTTTCTTGTTTGACTCAGCATGTGGAAGTCATTGTCCTCATTGTGCTCTCCTGAGGAGGGCAATAAATCAGGTATAAAAGCCCCCAGTCAGAGTTTCCTCCCAGTGCTGCTGTAATTTACAGAACCCTTGCAAGGCTGTGCGAGTCACTGGGGTTTGATTTAAGAGCACCCAGAACCTGTTGGAGCCGTGGAAAAACTCCGTGTGAACTCAGCCCTGACTGGAATAACCCCTTCCAAACTGTCCCAAATCCAGCTGGGGATTCCAACAGCACAGGAAGCACAATCCAAAGAACATTTTAGTCACCAGAGACTTTCTTATGGGATCAGAGAAGGTGTGTCTGAGGTTGGGCAGCCACCCAAACCCCACATTGCTCCAGCCAGGGAGTTACTGGGCATCCATCTGTCACCAAGGGCACCTCCTGAAGGCCAGCACTGATGTGCCACGTGCTTGGCAACTGCTCAGGGACAGGGCAGAAAAATAAAACCACCACAAAACTACAAATTATTACTGTAATTCCCTGGGGTTTATATTGGTCTCCCTTAATAAGGGAAGGTGGGAACAGCAAACACGAAAATTCTAGAATAAATCAATCATAGAATGGTTTGGGCTGGAAGGGACTTCGAAGAGCATCTAATTCCAGCCCTCTGCTGTGGGCAGGGACATTTTCCACTAGACCAGGTTGCTCCAAGCCCCATCCAACGTGGCCTAAATATAATATACAATATTATAACCCCAGACTGCAACACTTTGCCAAGGAAATTGTGAAAAGACTCACTCCAGCCCAGTACGGGGCCATGTATCTCTGGGTACTCACTCAAATTCCCTGCACACCAGCAATCCCTGCTCCCACCCCTTTGGAGAAGCAGGATCTGCCACGGTGTGAAATCACCACACGAAGGAATGGTTTAGAAAGGCACAAAATCCACGAGTTGGGGGGTTTTTTCCCCTTGAAAACTGAAGACAAACACAGCCAACTCCAAGCCAAGGAAGAGAAGGGATTTCTTGATTTAAATTGTCCTGTTCTGTACCTGTAAAAGAATGAAGAATAATTATATTAATTAACCAATTAAATAAAACCAGGAAGACAACAAGGACACAGGGCTCTCTGCACTGGTTTGTGAAGAACAGTCTCAGTTGCCTTCAATGTTTCAGCACAATTCTCTCTCTCAGTGGCTGAAACAAAGCTCAGGCTTTAAGAGGAAAAGAGCATCAGGACCAAGCCCAAATATTGCCCCAAAAAAAGGAAATTTCTTTTCATTACTTTTGTGCACATTTATTTTCCAGCAATCACCTGATGGAGACAACTGTTTGTGTCTGGTGACAGTGGATTTAAGCTGCAAGTGCTTGGGGTGTCCTGTGCAGGGCCAGGAGTGGGAATTGGATGATCCCTGGGGGTCCCTTCCAACCCAGGATATTCTGTGATGTTTAAATCTGATATTTAACCCCCTGGATTGCCCAGCTGGGTGCAGAATTCAGGCATTTCACACCTGTTTCCCCAGCCAGGCGCCCCAAGTGAAGCTGGAGGTGTTTTTATTCTGTAGAGACAGCGAACTCTTCACTCCCGCTTTCAGAACACCTAAAAAAAAAATTTATATTTTCTTTAAAATAATAATAAAAAAAATTAAAACTCCTTTTTCTAACACCCCCTTTTATGGTGCTTAAAGCTCTCCATCAGCTCCATGAACACGCTGTGCACGGATCTGGGAGCACACCCAGGGGACAGGCAGGGATATAATTCCTGCTGTTGTTATGGACTCGCTGACTCACTGGTGGAAGTTGCTGGAGAAGGCAATAAAAGCCAAACAGATAATGGCTGCACTGTAGTGAAAATGTTCAGCAATTAAATTAAAATGGAAGATCTTTTATACGTGCCACATTTGCATCTTCTCACCAGGCAACCCAAAAAAAAACCCCCATAAAGAACTAAAGAAAATATTTAAAGTTTACTTTATAAAGTGCTGAGAAAAATAAAGTCTTGGATACACGGTTTTATTTATGGAACTGGAGAGACTAAATGTATTTTTGGATAGCAATCTTAAAAGTGTTGAAATTAGGCATTTAGGCACTGGGAAGAGTGTTCCAGAAGTAACACACCATGCCAAGATTATCTACTTAATGAGGTTCCAAAAATAAATTGAATTAAAATTTTGAAGTTTAGGTAAAGTGCATTAAACACTGGTAAATTAATAACATGCAAATTAGCAAACATACATGGAAAGCTTCACCTGAAATGGACAAAAATTAAAAGCACCTTGAGCATTCATCATATCTCCAGCTCATACTGGAAAAACTATTTTTCTGCATTATACTCTCATTATGGTCATTAAAATTAATGTACAACTATCAGAGAGAGAAAACGTTAGGAAAAGGGAATCTGTAATAGTCTTCTTAGGAATTGTATTAACTAATTAATCTTGACAAGCAACAATTTCACTCCTAACTCATAATGATTTCAATTCGAGCTCCCAAATAGCTTCCTGCCAGTCTTTATTTCTTAGGAGTTAAGAGCTTTTTTGGACAAATGCTGACATTCCCTTTCACCCTCTTTTAGCTTAAAACCACCCCCCCTTGTCCTGCCACTCTCTGCCTGTGAAAAAATTTGCTCTTCCTCTCTTTCCTAAGCCCCCTTTAACTCCTGGAAGGGGCTCCGAGGTCTCCCTGGAGCGTTCCCTTCTCCAGGCAGTGCCAGTGTCGCACCTGTAAATCACGCAGGCTTGTGCCAGTGGAGAACTGCAGGTTTGTTTGCTGTCCTGCACAAGGTAAATGAAGAAGGAAACACCTTGCAAACACTGCTGGCACTTGCTGAGTTTGTTTATTCCCAGCTTCCAGGGTGCCAGGGCTGAGGATGAGCAGCGGCAAAGGACAAGGACAAAGGGTTTGGGCTGAGTTCTGGGACAAACAAACCCATCCGAGCCCTCGGGGAGGGGAGGGGAATGCAAATGAGCAGCTCTGTATCTAAATATCGGCTTTCAAAACAAATGCTTGCTCAGATTATTCAGGTAATTCAAATGATCAGGGCACTGGCAAAGGGAATTCCTGGAAACTTTGGCTGTCAAGTGAAGGAAACAGAGCGGGACCCTCAAAGTGGGTTAAAATTTACAGCGAAGCTGTGCAAACACTGTGTGAGATACAAGGGCTCGCAGGCATTTAGAAAGCTGGGTCTGGCTGTGCTGGGCTGCTCCTCTGCATCCCGGAGCTTTGTGCCACATCTGTTTTTCCCTGGAGCTGGCCAGGATCTGAGGGAGCTGGCTGGCTCCAAACCGTGCCAGCCATGCTCCAAACGGGCAGGCAAATCCTGCTGGGCTCAGAGGGGACAGAACACACAGGGGCTGCTGGACACTGGGCTGCTGACACCACCGAGTCCCTGTTCCACCCCCGGGGAACTGAGCACTCTCCGTGGTGCTGAGCAGCTTTCCTGAAATCATTCCTGCCAGCATGGAAGGGATGGATTGTATAAATAATATGCAATATTTACTAATGGCTGCTAATTGCAGAATTAGTGTCAGGGTAATGAGACTTTTAGAATATAATGGTGTCCCTGGAAGACACACCTGCTGTTAGCTCAGAATATTCCTGGTTTTTACTGAGCTACCACTCAATTCAGTGCACACAAAACCTAAAGCAAGGCAGCAACCAGTCCCCTCTTCTTTCGTGCTTCAACAAGGAAAAGTCACCAACTCTCAGTGAGACAGAAATGACACCAAAATCTAAATCTATGTGTCCACCACCTTCAGGCCATTCCCCTTTGTCCTGTCACTGCAGGACCTTGTGATAGGGCACACCATATATATATAAAAAAATGTGTTTATGCACATAGATATACACATAAATAGCTATATCACAAAAACGTCTTTTTCATAATACAGAAATTCCTAAGTGCCTGGAAACCAGCTCATAAAATAGTGACATTATTCATTTGTAATATGGTAAATTTAACTTGATTAAAATATTCCTGTCATCACTGTGGGAGCTGCTCAGAAATGTGTCTGGGCATTGGACACCCCAGCCCTGAGCCCTGCTCTCCCCTCGGGAAGTGCTAAGGACATTTTATTGATAAAACCTCTGCAACTCCAGAGCTCCGTGACCCGGCACAGCCCCCAGCCTTCCCCAGGAGTGTTTGCTCAGGGAAATGCAGCCAGACAGGATTAAAGGACAGGGTGGAGTAGGGCCTGAGCCCTTTGCATCACTCCCTCATGCGAGGCACTGCTGAGGAGCTCCTGCCTTGCTCCTTGGCAAGGAGCTTTGATGCAGCATCAGAGCAGCAGCTTCCCAGAGATCACTCAGCTCATCTGAGAGAGAGAGGGGCCCCAGAGTTCTGGAACTCAAACACTGGGTCAAGCTGAATTTATGGCTACACGTGCAAGTACTGCTCTGCAAAGTGCAACCAGAGTTTGCCTCTGGAATTCCAAATGAAATGTGCCTAATGTGAACGCTGTAGATAAATTTTTAACAACTGCAGCAGTAGTTACATCCCCTTTTTCAAAGGGATTTGTGCACTGGGGGGAGAAATTCCATTGCACAGCCATCTGGGCACTTTTGAAACTCTGCTGTTGTATCATCATTGATCTCAGCCTTCCACTGTGACATAAAACCTGATCTTGGACATGAATAGCTCTGAGAAATAACAGCAGATTTGAGATTGTGCACATTATATTTAATATTAAATAAAGCTCAACATTTCCCTCTTTCTTCCTCCGCTGCTTTATAGATCCAATAACCTTTATCTGCTTTCCAGATGTCGGGAGAAGAAGAACTGATGTTTGCAAGGCATTTGCAAATGAAAAGCTTTCTATAAATGTAAGGTAAGCTATTATTCCTGTAGTTCCTTTAAACTGATAATACCATTACACCCCCAGGGATGCTGGACAGCCTCTCATAATGAGGTATTATTCAGTAGAGTGAATAATGGAATTATGCAGAAGCAACAGTTTCCTCTTCTCCTTGGACTAGCTGCACTCCAAGTGGGTTTCTCTGTTCTTCTCCCAGACACCTGTGCTGCTTGCAGTGGGACATTGTGTTCTGGGAAAACAAGCACCCCCACAAATACTCAAAATGCAAATGAAAAACCTTTGCTGCTTTAGATTATGCTTTGAAACATGACATCAGGAAAGAAAAAAAAAAAGGAAAAGGTTTTATGGCTTTAAACTGGGAGAGAGTAAATTGGATTCTATAAAGGAATTGTTCCCTGTGAGGGTGGGGAGGCCCTGGCACAGGGTGCCCAGAGCAGCTGTGGCTGCCCCTGGATCCCTGGCAGTGCCCAAGGCCAGGCTGGACATTGGGGCTTGGAGCAGCCTGGGACAGTGGGAGGTGTCCCTGCCCATGGCAGGGGTAGATCCTTAAAGTCCCTTCCAACCCAAACCAGTCTGGGTTTCTGGGATTATTTGTGGTGAACTGTACCCAGACATCAGTGTAGGGACATGCACAGAGCCTGTGCCAGCTACAGGCACAGAGGGATGCTGGCTACAATTTCTGAAACGTAAATTAATGGGAGGAAATACTTAAGAATCCAAGAGAAATCAAAAGCACTGGATTGCAACAAAAGTGCATTAGTCTGATATGAATATCTTCGAAGCCAAGCAATCAAACTTAGCCAAGTCTTCCAGCTGATTTTGGGAACCACCAGCTGCTTATAAAGAACGGGCCCCCGAGGGCCCATCAGTAACACAAAACTTTAATGAGCTCGCTTTGGGCATTCCTGGCATCATCTTCCAGGGATGAGAACTGCAGACTCCTGCTTCCAGATTGCTGATGTCCAAATGGCTCCTCCCCAGAAACTGTCTAAGCTGAGAGTACTTAACAGAAGTTGATGAAAACTCAAGTGCTGCAGATGCTGGCACCTGAGCTGGGGCCAGACAGGCTGAGGAGAGCCAAGCTGCTGGACAGCCTCAGGATCCCCAGCTGGAGCCTGGCCCTGCTGGCTGCTGCAGCTCAGCCACCCCTCGGGGTTCCTGTCACTTATTTGAAAGGACGCTGGTTTGTGTTGGGATGCTGGACAAGGTGCTCGTGCATTGCTTGACCAGCACAGGGCTCACCTTCGCCGAGGAAGAGATCAGACGAACACATGGATCAGAATCCATCTCCATACACGCAGTCCTGGCTCTGCTCATGGACACGGTGCTGGGGCAGACGCTCGTGCTGGTGCTCGCAGAGTTACAGCAGATAAACCTCTGAATTCAGTCTCCTACTCACTGCCAGAAGAGTCTCAAAGGCAGCACTGGGATGTGTTTTTCCCTGGGGGATGTCCCTAGGGATATTCTAGCTGGCATGAAAGCAGATTGGAGTGTTCCATCCTGTGTTTTCACTCCTTAATCAGAGGTACTCGGGCGCAGCTCACATGGAGCAGGCAGGCACTGCCCTCGCTCCCCGGAGCCAACGAGTGCCAAGCTCCCATCTCCAAGTTCCAGCAGCACAACCTCCCTGCTGTGCCGAGCCTGCACCACGTTTGGGCTCAGCAAACGCCCTCTGATGCTGAGCAGCATTTCCCCACAAGGGCCAGACCCAGCAGTGATGAGAAATTAAAGCGGAGGCGCCGTCAGGCCGTGATGAATTTCCATCCGCGGCAGGTCAGGCCCTCTGCTTCCCGCTGTCACTGCCACTGACGCCTCGCGTTTGCTCCCACATAATCCCTCTGCACCTCTCCCCGGCTGCAGGGAAGGGATTTTTACATTTGGGACGTCTCTGCAGAGATTTCTGGCCGCTCTCCCCTCGCAGGGCTCAGCCGGCCTCGCTCCACCTGCAGGCCCCGCTCCGAGCGGGGCTGGCGCGGGCAAGGCACCACGACGAGGATTTTACAGCGTGAGGCTGATGCCTCCAGGAGACACAAATTAGAGATTTAGGAACCTATTTAGGCCATATTTCTGCCAGGCCATCCCTCTGCCCGGCCTTCCAAGGGACAAGGACACGATTTAGCACCTCTGGCTCCAGACAACAGAGGAGCACAAGGGCTGAGAGTTGTTCCTCTTCTGAGCATCCTCGCTGTGAGGAGAGGCTGAGGTTGATTTGTTTCTCCATTTTCCTTCCACTTACACAACCTGCATTTAAGTTTGCCCTGAATGAATTGCAGATGTAACTTTGCCCTGAACAAATAGTGCAAGGGACAAAAACTTTCCCTCAGTGCCCTGAGAGCTAAAAAGGGAAGAAGGAAGCCAAGTATGTTTGTAAATATATTTGTGACAGACTCACAAATTTCCTAACAACACGAAATCTTTGACTTTTTAAATAGTGCCAAGCTCAGAGGCAGAAGGTCACATAGGATTAGATAAAAAACACCAGTAAATTCTTTTCCTACCTTAAGGTTATTGAAACTTGTGCCTGTAGATGCATTACACAACGATTTCTGTAGTAAATGTTCTATTGCCTTTGTCTCTAACTTGTTTTTCCTTTGCCTTTTTAGTGCATCAAATAATTTTCAAATCATTAGATACAATAAATTCTTCTAGATGTTTACCACATCCTTAGAGTTCTGCATCCTTATCTTCCTCCACAATTTTCCTTTATTCAATCTGAAATCTAAATCACAAAAATAATAACCAGGAAACAGCATTAAAATCTCATTGTCTTCTCTGCAAAATCCATGACATTTAACTCAGTTCTCTGTGACCCCCTACTGTTGTACATTTTCCCCACTGAGAAATGACTGAAAGTTATTTTATGAGGATTTTTGGTTTCATAAGAGTAGAACTGCAAAGTAAAAGAGCTCTAGGAGGAATTGCACCCCTAAGATCAGCCCAGTCCCTGCAGCAGCTCAGCGCTGAGTTGTGCCATCATTGTACCTGCCCTGCTCACATGAGAGCTCTGCCTTCCTCCTCCCAGAAGCACAGGATGGGAACTGTCCCCAAAGGGATCATATGGATACGGTCCATGGCAGCTTTCAGCATAACAAACCTCAGAGAAAACAGCCAAGAGATTCAGAGCTCCCTTGTACAAAACATATTTGTAAAACCTACGAAGTTACCTTGAGGGAGTAAAAGTTAAACTGGATTTCCAGCCATGGCAGGCAGCAGATTCCTGATCCATTCACCTCATGGAAGAAAACACCATACCAAGGATGTCAGGAGGAAAAACACAAAGGAATTATTGTACAACTCACAAAGCCAATTTGAGACCAGAGTAGTGACCACCCAGAGTGTCTGGTCAGCAGCAGCCCCTTGTGCAGAGCCCAGCTGAGAGGATCACCCACTCCCTGGGCAGCCCAGGGAGCACAGAGCTGTTTCTCTCAGCATTTTGCTCAGCTGAGATTGGAGAGCCACAAAAAAGAGGAGCTGCCTGACGTGAGCAGCTTCCTGACACAGCTCTTCAGTGGGGCAAAACACTGGCAGTCAACAACCATAAATCCCAGCACTCCAAACCACCCAGGCACATGAAGTGCTGGGTATCCTTTGCATATCTCAGGTCTCCAAAGGAGCACACACACAAGGGCAGAATGGAAGGAGCTGTAACAAGAGAGATTTCAGGTAGAGCAAAGAATACCTGCAAAACCCGAATGTGACACCCCTGCACAGCTGTTGTAATTCTGATAAGAAATGCCAATTATCATTTAAGTTATGAGAAGTTAAAGCCAGGCATCACCAGCCCTAGTCCTGTCCTGAGGTCAGTATCCACTGACCTCCATGCAGCTGTGGTTGCAGCAAGCAGGAGTTTGGGGTGTACAGGAGTGCAATGTGTTTTTTCAACCCGAGTTTCCCATTCCATGCGCATTCCGTTCTCAGCCGCAGAATTATTCCCACAGCCACAGAGATCTACCACATCTAAAAGCACAGCATGCAATCAAATTAATTTTTGAATGATGAGGAAATCAGGGACTCTTCACTGCAAATTTCAGAGCCGAGCTCGGTTCTGAGGTGCATAATAAGATTCACAGCACTCCTCTTACAACACAGATCAAACATCTACTGCAGATGCACTGGAGGCCACGAAGAGACCCAACTGCAGCAGCTCCACGTGCACCTGCACTCCCTCTCCCCAGCATCTTTCCATTTCACTGCTGCTGGAGAAAAAGACCTCGTTTGTTTGAAATATGTTTATCCTACCTGGCTGCAGGCCAGCTCTCTTCAGGATTTCCTTTCTCCTTGTGGCACCCTGGCTGAATTTTAGAGGTGATCTCTCCAAACTCTGCTCTCTGGATGCTGTCCAGGAGCTCAGCACAGCTGTCCCGTGCCAGTTGGATGTGCCAGTGTTACAGATGTCATCTGCCAGTGGAACACACTGTGCCAGCTCCTCCTGCTGTTTGCAGATCTTCTGTAAGTGCTCACCAGTGATGAGAACCTGGAAAAATCCAGCAGCAACATCTTGGGATAAGGGGTGGCTGCAGTTTGCAAACTGCCATCCAAGGTGGATAATGGACTTGGCAAAGCACGAGCTGGAAGGGAGCAGAGTCTTCACACAAAGCAGATTGGAGGCCATTCAAGCATCCAGAAAAGGCTGGCAATGGCATCCAACCTCCTCTGCAGCCAGACAATCCGAGGGGAGCATCACATGGGCACCTTGAAGGAAAAGTTCACATCTTCGAGTGAGACCAGCTCCAGCTTTTAAGGTTTTTACAACAGATCATGGCTTAGTACACAGCTGGGATGAAGCCCAGTACTGAGCTCCCCCCGGGGAAGCAGCACAGCCTGGCACAGCACCCGACAGGGCTGGGCCTCCAACTCCAGCTGCACTTCACCAAGTGCATCTCCCATCGTGGTCTGTCCCATTTAAACCAGCACAGTCTGATCATTACAGGAGAAATCATGCATCACCTCTGATGCTCTGCTTCAGCTGTAGGTGCCTCCACTGCTCAAACTGCTATGTGCTAACTTAGAAACATGGAATCCCACCATGGCTTGGGTTGGAAGGGATCTTAGAGCCCATCCAGTGCCACCCCTGCCATGGGCAGGGACATCTTCCACTGTCCCAGGCTGCTCCAAGCCCCGTCCAGCCTGGCCTTGGACACTGCCAGGGATCCAGGGGCAGCCACAGCTGCTCTGGGCACCCTGTGCCAGGGCCTCCCCACCCTCACAGGGAACAGTTTCTTCCCAATATCCCATGTAAATCTACCCCCCTTCAGCTTAAAGCCATTATTTGTTACTTCATAAGAAAAATTTTATATCCCAACACCTCCTTTCCATTCTGCCTCACGGCACTGGGTCAAAGAGCTCTGTGCACCCCTGGAACAGCCATTCCTTTTCTTTGCCTTGCTCAGGCCTCTCACGCAGAGCAATTTTTTATCTCCATTATTTAGCACTTACAGCATCAGATATTGTTTTCCAACACAGAAGAGGAAGAAAACCAGTGAAACAGGGAAGAAAGGGGAAAAGAGAATTCCAGGTCTGAGTTATTACATGCCGAATTTCTACCCAGAATAAATTTTCACAATGGATCACATTGCAAATGCTGACAGACTCTTAATTGGAGTTCCACAGAGCTCACGCACAGCTACAGAGCAACCATTTGGAAATGTCTTGTTTAAAATACATTGAGGTTATTCAAAGCAGATATTGATATTCTCATGTAGTACGAGGCGCCAACAACGCCTCGCAGGCATCTCGGAGCAGCAGAATCCTTTCCAGCAGCAGGTGGGATGAAATGCTGACAAATGGGGTGGAAGCAGCACGCAGGAATAAACTCCATAATATGCTATTTGTTTCCCCAGCCTGGCTGCTCGTGCTGTTATTTTTCACGAGCTGGCAGCTGAGCGCAGCCCAGGCACAGCCCATTCCCGCGGCTCCGTCCCACGGGAGCTCGGCGGCAACTCCGTGTGCACAAAGTGTGCGTGGGGACACAGCGCTGCCTGGGGCAATAAATGCCGATGAGCAAAGCTCTGCTCTCCCTTCAGAGCACGTCTGCAGGGCAGGTTTATTAACAACAGCACCGCTGCCATCTCCGAGAGGGAAAAGCTCACAGCTCCCACCCGGCCCTGTCCCGGCTGCTCCTGGGGGTGCCTGGTGTTTGCCGGCACTCGAGGGACAAACAGAAGCTGTGGTGCCCAGACCCAGCCTCGCAGGGCATCAAAATTGCTCCTCTAAGGATTGATTCAGGCTGTATCAGGTGTAGTTGCGTCCGTGAAGATCCAAGATATAAAATCCTTACTAAAGGAGAATGAGGTAGCAGAGTGAAAAAATTGACACCACGTTTTCAAAGTCTGTAAAGCACAAAAAAAAAAGTTATTTTGTTCTACAAATCTTGTTTGGGACCCATGCAGGGAGGACTTCGAACACCTAAAGAGAATCTATTGAGGAGAACAAGCCCTTTGCAGAGCTCTGGTTCTGCACAGTTCGGGCTCAGTGGGAGCTTTGCCAGTTCCTGGCTTGGCTGGATTTTGGCCGGGCACCACGGCAGGTTTGCTCATCATTTATCATCGTGTTGTCTTAGCTCGTGTTGCCTTAGCCATGAAATGAGACAATAAATATTTGCCTCCCTCCCACAGCTGGGGGGAGGTTTAATAAGCTCAAGCCTGTTCGCTGTCTGTGGGAATGCCAAGTGTGGAATTGCCTTGGCGTGGAGGAGCAGCACAGCAGTAAAAGCAAAGCTCAGGTAAACTGTGCTCCAAATGGCCTCTGGGAGGTTCCCTAATCCATGACTGTTAAATCAGGGAAAAGGGGTTCGGTGTTGTCCTCACACAAAGAAAATGAAGATGAATGTACCGCAGTGCAGACACATGAAGGAGTCGAGGGCGCATTGCCCCGAGGGCCAAATGTCCTTGAATGGAAGGTAAGCTCTGTAGTAGGATTCTTTAAATTTAGAAATCACAGAATCCCTGAGTTATTAAGGATGAAAAAGCCCTCCAAGACCATCAAGTGCAACCTGTGCCCAATCCCCACCTTGTCCCCAGCCCAGAGCTCTGACTGCCACATCCAGGCCTTCCTTGGGCTCCTCCAGGGATGGGCACTCCAAACCTCCCTGGGCAGCCCCTGCCAAGGCCTGAGCACCCTTTCCATGGGGAAATTCCTCCTGATGTCCCACCTGAGCCTCCCCTGGCACAGCTTGAGGCCATTTCCTCTTGCTCTCGTTGGCAGGAATGCTGCTCCCTGCCAACACAGAAAGGCAAAGTCAGACCAGAATCCTTATAAACAGCATTCTGCTTTCTTTAGTAAAATATTCTTTTCCATTTTTCCTCTAACCTGTCCATCTATGCCTTCTTGGCACCCCACTTCTCCACTGCAGCACTTCCTGACAAATGCTGTCCATGGAGAGAAACCTGGATTTGCTCAGTCTGAGCTAACAAACAGCATTTGTTACAGATCCCAGAGGGAATGTTTCTCCTCTCAGGTTTGGGGAGGGATGGGGGGGACAGGACACAATGGACATTGAGCATCCTCACTGCTTCTGTACATACAGCAAAATAAATTAAGTTGAGGAGAAAATGAAGCCTTTTTTGGTGAATTTCCAGAAGGGGGTTATGAATAATGCTCTTTGAATTCCAGGATGAAAAGTGACTGAGCACAAGAATCAGGATTCTTCTGTCAAGCTGATTCTTTCAGGAAAGGAAGCAGAGAACATTCAGCCTCTCTGTGCTGGATGCACTGGAAAACTCATCCTTAGGGAAAACATGGGTACATTTTCACCTTGCTAGAGAAATATTAAAGGAAAATACCCCCACTGTCCCCTGTAGTCCTCATCAAACACCCCTGGGCTGCCACAGCACAGAAAATCTCCCAAGCACCCACAGGCTCTGCCCTTCTGGAACCACTTAGCTCTAAAGTGCTTCACCATCATTTCCACATCAATTAAATTGAGATTTACGACTCAAATATCCAGAAAGGCTGTTCCACAAGTGATTTAAACCCACGACTAAGCACAAACGTCCAGAACGTTCCCAGAGCCCTTGCATTTAGCGTGACACAGTCAAACCAGCACAAAATCCAGAATAATGCAGTCAAATCCATTTCATGTACTGAGATTCCCAGTTTATGTGGTGAAGGGTTAAAATGTCTTCAGCCACTGCATTACTCAAGCACAGAATATTAATGCTGCCTCAGAGCAAACATCACTTATCTTGTTTCTTAACTAGTGCAGTTTTTAAGTCTCACTACAATCATTTGATTACACTACAAGATGTGCATTTCATGTTCATTATTACCTGTGGGTTTCTGAAACAAAATCACATTTCATGCGTTTTTATACATATAAATTGTTCTTTTTTGTTGCTGTGGTAGAAATCCTACTCACTCAGAAGCAGTTTGCCTTTGAGGGGAGCAAGGACAGATTATTCCCCAAAGCTGGTGTGCCCTTGCACAGAATTCGGCTCAAAAGTTGCCCAAATATTTTGGGTCAACTTGAGAGAAGTGTTTTCTGCTTTGCAGGATAATAAAGTCCTTTGCAGTAACAAGCATGGGACTAAGTGACAAATACAACTTAATCAAGGGAAAATCTATTTCAAACAGAAGACAAATTGCCTCAGGCTTTGGTAATTATCTCTCTGGGATTAATAATCAACTCTAATTTAATAATTGGCTTAATATTTCCTTTTTTTAATTTTCAATAATTACCTGCAGTCTCTCAAAAGTATTATCCCCAGGCACTTCACAGAATCGTGTTATTTAATGAAAACAAAGTTAGATAAGCTGTCACTGGAGAAAAAAATCAAAGGGTAAATTATAATCCTTAGAAGGCTTTCACAACACACAAATTTGCAGGGCACAGGTACCAGGAGTGCTGTCATTCCATGGGTGGGACCAGCCTGAGGAGGTGCTGGAGTGCCTAAAGCCAGGCTTTAAAGGAAAGGCACATTAACCTCAAGGAGCAGTGAGGGGAGAGTGCAGCCCCACATCCCAAACCTTACTCCCACGAAGCACAGACGTGGGATGCCCTGAATGTATTTGGTAGTTTGTTTTCCATGAGGATCCCCTCGGTGTTTTCTCCTGGCCAGCTAAGGCAGTGCATTAGCAAAAGCTGAATATATAAAATGTTCTCACGCCAGAGCAATGCAGGGGCTGCCAAAGGTTAGGAAATAATCAGATGATGCTGGAAAAGTGCTGGCCCCTCTGCAGTGGTGTCTGGCCATTTTAAATACATTTGTGGCTGAGCTACTGAAGGTCAGCCCTGGATATTTCAGTGTTTTCTTTCCTTATAAAGGAGCTTCAAGACACACAATATCTTATATGTGGAACAAACTCTGATGAAGCATTTCAAGATCCTTAGCTCAAGGCATGACCTGAGCAGAGGCAGTCAGGGCACAGACCCTCAGCCCGTGGTAGCTCATCTGCTGCAAGGCCTGGGGCTTCTCCAATATTTTCCAGACCTGCCTGATGGTTTTCCTGACACCTGTGGAGGTGCCCATCTGAAGGGCCTTTTGTTCTACAGCTTTCACATCTGATGTTTACTAGAAAATCTCATTCTGAAAACAAATTACCTCACAGAACTTCACTGCGGCTTCTCTGGTGTCACACATTAACTTTAATTCTGCTGAGAAATGGGTTTTCCTTTCATAAAATAACAATCCTCTGCACCAGCTGGACATGAAGTGCTCTGATTTCACGTGGCCCTGCCAAAGCCTTTCATTCCCAGAGCACGGAGAGCTCCCACGCTGTTCCGAGGAGATTGGGAGCGGGAGCTCAGCGTCCCCGCGTGTGGCACGGAGACACGGCAGAGTCAGGGGCTGTTCAGCTGCAATAAATGTGCCTCTCTCACACTGCCATAAAGGAATTGAAAATCTGAAAACCTGAGGTAGAAATAACAGGCTGAAGTAACACCGAAATCTCTGACCAAACTCACCTGCAGGAGTGAATTATTCCCTCCTTCAGCTTTGTGAAATCAGCCCAGATGAGGTATTTCGTATGAGATTGGCTGGGTTGTGTTAACTTTTTGTCATGGCTCATTTCAAGGAACTTGGGTCTCAAGTCAGCCTAAATTTGGAACTTTAGCAGTACTTGCAAAATTAAACTGCACTGGGTAGAGAAAAATCTGTTCATTTATTTTCTAACATCATTAGGAAGTCTCATCAATGCAGGAATCAGTCACCACCAATTTTATAAGTAGAGAAAATCATAAAAATAAGTAAAAAATCAGACTCCTTGCCTTTCAGGATTTATAGGTGTCTTTCAAACTTGTCTTCTTTCCATAAACTTCATTCACCACAACACAGCACTTCCTTTGAAG
This sequence comes from Oreocharis arfaki, assembly GCA_013398015.1. NCBI lineage: Eukaryota > Metazoa > Chordata > Aves > Passeriformes > Paramythiidae > Oreocharis > Oreocharis arfaki. Next base: position 353,119 of record VZRR01002862.1, read on the forward strand.
GAAGCAGAGGAAAAGCTGCTCTCACACTGCTCCAAAGTCACCTTGCTCCTTCACTTTGCCTGTTTACTACTTTATTACTCTTCTTACACAAAGTTTCCTGCTTTGTCATTACCTGATTTTAAGAAGAGGTGATCCACAGCTGGGAAATGAGATTCAGTTGGTGTGGGGGCAGATGCACCAAGTCTTTAAAAACCAGACCCATCCCAGTGACCACACTACCTGGTCCCACAGCAAACCTCCATCCAGAACCACCAGAGAACACCCCAGACCTGCTCCCTGGGGTATTGCCTAGCACAACCTTTCTTTTCTTTTCCTTTTCCAGTCAATTTGTTTTCTTTCAGTATTAAAGTTTCCTTTCCCTTCTATTTGAGGATGGAGAATTTATAACCCCCCTCAGCTGCTCCTGTGAACCTCCCAGCCCCACACACCAGCTCTGCTCCCATTTTCCTTGCTGTGGCTCACCACCCTCTTCTGGTGTTCCCCAGGTCACCTCCACTCTGATTTAGGAGAGACAGGAGCAGAGAACAAATCCACTGCCCAGGTTAATGGAAAAGCTTTTTGGGGAAGGACACAGCATCAGCTCACAAACCTGCCAGGGCACCCTGAAGGAGAATCCCTGCCTGGATGGTCCTTGGAGCTGAATAAACACAGCCCTACCCCAGCCCCTGCCTGGCAGAGCAGGAAAGGTTTGCTTTGGTCTTTCATGGAACATTTCCTGTGCAGCTCTGGGGTTTAAATTCCCCATTGTGCTCAGCCCTACAGCAGCCCCTGCCACCCCACAGAAACCAGCCCAGTTATTCCCAGCACACGAGAACCAAGGAAAAGCAGGACTTCAACCGATTACAAATCCAGATAACTCCCGTGTCCATCAGCTATTCCTCAGTCTGCTTTAAACTCCACTTCCCTATTGAGCTGTTTCTACTGCACAGTGCTCCCTTTGCCCAGACACATCTGGTATTTCAGGATTCCTCACAGAAACACAGTTGCTTTTCCACTTTTTTTTATCTGTTTATGTTAATTTTCGTCTTCAAGTGCATTGGCAGCCTCTAAAGGGAAAGAGTGTGCAGAAAAAGAGGTGAAAATATTTTTTAAAACCTCTAGCAATCAATAAAAGCAAGGCTCCAGAAGGCAGAATGTTCCCTCCTGCACTGCCTGCCCTGGAAATATTGATAGTGTTGTGGGAGAGCTTTTTTCCTTCCTCCTGCCTTTTGAAAATACTGATAATATGAATGTTCCCATTAGCAAGAAATATGTCACATCAAAATTAATGGCATTCAGCCAATGACAATGCAACTCTGGCTGTCAAGTTAACTCAATTGCAGGGCAGCAGAGCAATTCTGCCATCCAAACCTTATTGAGACAGAGATGAATGCAGGTGATTCTCCCAGGCTGCAGAGCCTTGAACAGTGTGCCCTAGATGCCAGTGATGAACTGGAGCCTTCCACAAAACCCTTTTATTCCAATGCTGGGCACCATCCTGATCCCAAACCTGCAGCAGCTCCTGGGGGAATGAGGGAAATGGGAACGCTGTTACTTCAGCTCCTCACTGGTTACAAAGGGTCAGAATCTGCTCTGGGTGTTGGACCATCTTGCTTCACTCAGTTTTGTGTCTTAAAAGCAGACCAATGTCTTCAGCAAAATATTTGACTCCTTTTTATTGAAATATTCAACAGCAAGTTAAACACAAGTTGTTAAGACAACTGAGATAAAAGATTTTTTTTGCTCGCCTTTCTTATTTAAAAAAGAACTCTCGAAAGATAAAAATGTGTTAACAGCTTTCCTAAACTGCAACAAGACCAGACTGGAAGTATCTGCTACAACCTCCAAAAGAGTGACATTAAATCTTTATTCTAAAAAAGGTTATAGACAGATCAATGCTCCGGGGTGATTAAGTGACTGAATCATTTCACATGAGCAGCAGATGTTTCACCGACGGGCAGTGGACAAAGGGAATCTGAAATGAGGCTGCAAACTGAGGTGCCCACAATGACACTGGCACAGATCTTAAATATTCTGGGTACAACAAGAATGTGACACTGTGACAAATTAGCAATGCCAGCAGCTCCTGTGGTATGAAATCCAATATGAATGACCATAAAAAACCACAGCTATCCGTGCTCCAGACAGTTTAAATTTTTCCTGAAGTTCCCAGTGGTATCTTGAGAAGTGCCCAAGCACTTATCCTGTTGATATGATTAGAAAAACACTTCTAGAAATCATCTTTGGTGCCTTTAAAAATAAGTCTGCTGGAGCTGGTTTGATGAATGCAATAACTTTTAGTTCAATCTAAATCTCCTTCCAGACTAAACTGCTCCTCACCAGGACTAACCTGGTTTAAATATTACAGTTTAAATTCAGAATTTATACCTGGAAAAAATCCTTCTGTGCTTAGGAAACAGGATTTCTCTTCTAGCTCCAACTCTTTTGGCATCTCAGCCTAATTGTGGCCAGCGTTTCCTCCAGATCTCTCATTGCACTGGGAATCCTTGACAATTTCCTTTAAATTTCCATTAGCAATGTAAGGTAGGGACTGAGCTGTGCCAGAAAAGGTCTTTTCTCAGTTTCACTCACCGTGACCAACACCGGCTCCCATTACCCACCCAGGCAGAATTCACAGGCCAAACACAGCAATTAACACCCCCCAAGGAGGCAGCCTGGCACAGCAAATGTGCTTAAAATCACATTTGACTGAAGATCACTGGAGCTTTGGCTGGTTTGAATCAGCACCCCCTGAATGTCGCTTTGGAGGGGATGGAGTGCTGACCCCCCCAAATCTGGCAGCAAGCACAACACGTGCCACAAGAGCCAGCTCTGGAACACAACTCAGGATCCACCCCCATGGAATAAACACCTTCCCTCCACCTTCCAGTGGAAGGTCACTTTATTAGTAGGTAACAGAATGAATTAATAGAATGGAATCTGAGAGCAATGGCCTCAAAGCAAAGGCCCAGAGCATCTCCTCGGTGTTCTGTGAGCCTGCTGCCCCTCAGAGAGCTCCTGCCCAGAGGCTCTCAGGGTGTCACATCCCCCAGCCAGGAGCTGATCCCAGGGAGCAGAGCTCACTCTGGAGATCAAAACTTCCCTTCCCTCTGCCACGCACCACAGTCCCACTCAGTGGAGCAGGAAAATTGCTCCACCAAGCCCCGCAAGCGAGACTGAAAATATGGGGGAAACAAACAGTAAATTGTTATGAGGAAAACACAGAATTAGATGTAAAATTGCTATGGACTCACCACGCTTTCAAAAACCTATTTGGCTGCTACCACTAGAGAGTGATCTTCCAATATTTCCCTTGCTTTAGAACAAGCAGAGTTTGTTTTGCAGTATTTCTGCAAAAAGAAAATTACTCCTGATTATACTCTCTGCAGGAATCTATTTTTGAATCTATTTCTTTTTCCCCCCTCGACTCTTCTTTTTGAAGTTCAAATATGCTCTTTTCAGGCTGACAGCAAAATCAGGAACTCATTGGAGCAGATCTGAATAACAAAATCATCTCAGAAGCCAAGAGACAATGTGAAAGTTACAAATGTAAACTAAGGAGCTCCTAGTCCTACACCTGTAGTACAGCACACAAAGTCCAAAAGAATCAAATTACACTTTATTTTTGTTTCATCAGGGAAATACATTTATTTTTATACCATGAGTGTGAGGGTTTTTGAGCCACATTTGTTTCATGAGCCATAAAGAACAACTGTTTTCTATGTGAGAATAAAATTAAAACAACCAGTTATTAATTTATTTATTATTATTATTTAACCACGGGTATTTCTTGAGGAATTGTTCACAGTTTAGGATCTGTTTGATTGCTCTTTGACCCCACACTCAAATATAAATTAACTTCATTCACAGATGTCATTGGAACTGTTAGAACTGAGTGACGGGATCAGGGCAATGCTTTGGAAGGTGCCATAAATCATGGAATTATTAAGATTGGAAAAGACCTTAAAGATTATGAGTCCAACCATCTCCATCTCCAGAACAATGGAGTAAGTACTAAAACAATATCAAAGTTGTAACATGTAAGAACTAACTACCACTGTTGCTTTATGAATATTTGATGTTAATATTAAAATATTACAATCACCTCTTCCAGACCCGAAATGCCAACGAGATCAAGGTGATTAAAGGCACCACAATGTTCATTAAGGCTCAAATACCAGCTCCAATGATTTCTTTTCCATCACAATTGCACTGAATTATTGAAGTATATATTCCATATGTTGCACATTAAAGTTTTACCTGTGGAGACTTTGCTGGCATAAAAATGCAGATTTTAATTCTGGTTAGCAATACAAAGGAAGTTAAGACCCCATCAGAGAATGTTATCATTCAAAACATTTTTTTCATTGCCATACTAAAACTTGGAATGGACTGGCAAAGCAGCTCTACTCACTCTTAAGCACAGCAGCCAAAATCCTCCATGGAGAGAGAGCAGGAGCTTTCCAAAATCATTTTCAGAGCACCACTTCCATAATGAGAAAATATCTCCATGATTTTCATTTCAAGTACCCAAAATTTTCATACTTGTTTTGTGCATGGCCTTGTGAACATCCCTTAATTTCAAAGGAAAAAAAAACCAGTTAAATTTACAGGAAAAAACCCACTATTTATATAGAGATTTTGAAGCTTTTGGATCCCTCAGCTCCACAGGTTGTAAGGCAGCTCTGAGCTACACACACTCCTGAAGGAATCTATTTCTCCAGTTAAATACTGGTGTAAGAGACGGATCCATTTCCCTGGGTTTGACACACCTTTTATTCTGGTTAAACCCTGAGTCCCTGCTGTTACCACGGTGACTGTCCCAAAGCTCTCCCCATCTCCTGCACATCCAGGGGTTTGTTGGACAGCTGTGTCTGCATACAGCTCCTGGCTGGCACTGGATTCATTTCCAGGCCCAGTTCTAACACCAGCAACTCCACACTCCCCATCTGCCAAGGATCACACTTCCTTTTGAACAGTTAATGAGACAGAGATGAGCACCGGCACTGCAGGGATTTACTGAGAGCAGGGAAAACCCCAAACCAACAACTGTGGTGAGGGGAGCATCCCAGCAACTCTTCATCCCAAAGGTGAAGAGGCAGCAGCAATTGCATAGAAAGAATTCCAGAAGTGCAGCAGGGCGAGGCACGAGCGCTCCAGGGAGGGAAGGGCTCTGTCAGCTCAACCCTGCTCAGCTGGGACCGAGCTGCAGCCTCCAAAGACATCCCCAGGGCATTGCTTCAAGTTCCTGCAACAGCCACTTCATTGGCACTGCATTTCATGAAGCAGCCAACCCAAACTGATCCAAAGGATTGGCTTGGGATGGCCCCAGCCAGCTCGGCCAGCTCCCCAGGGATGGTGCTGGAGTGGATCACAAGTTTGTCACTTCTTCACTCGGTGAAATGCTCCGGCTGGGATGAAAGGTTCCATTCCTCTTGCTGGGCTCTGTGAGCTTTAATGCCTTTGTGTGGTGGTGCTCCTTCTTTCATCTTGAGCACATCTTTTATCCCAAAACTTCAGGGGGGATTAAAGAATCGGGATTAAAGACGGGAGGTTAATCAGACCTGACAAATTTGGTGGCCCTCTGGGACGGGGTCACAGCGTTGGTGGGGAAGCGACTGACATCAGCTAGCTGGACTGGTGCAAAGCACTGGATGCTGCCCCACGTGACATCCTTGTCTCCAGACTGGAGAGACTGGACGTGGTGGATGGACAGCTCAGGGATAAGGAATTGTCTGCTCCAGGAGCTCATTATCCATGTGGAGGGAGAGCAGTGACCAGGGATGTTCCTTGGGATTGGGACTGACGCTGTTTGACACCTTCCTCAGTGACACTGGCACCCTCTCCAGCTGTCCCAGGACACCAAGGTGGGTGGTGCTGGAGGGAAGGGATGCACCTGGAGGGATCTGAACAGCCTGGAGGGATATGGACAGCCTGGAGTCACTGCCTGCACCCAGCTTTGTCTCCTCAGAAAGAACTCAGTGGAGACAATCGAAACGTCCTCTCTGGATTGTCACACCTTCTGAATGCCACAACTGTACCCATTCCCACTGGGATCACTCTTCCTTCTGCTTTATTCCTCCTGCTCTTTTGTTGAATTGTAAGGTAGAAAAAGTAAAGGCCATTCATAATTCAGAGCTGCAGAAACAAAAACATCCTGAGGGCTGCAACGTCTAGACAGACAACAAACGAAGTTTGGGCAGAGCATCTTTTCTCAGGGCTCTCTTTAAGGACTCAAACATCCCACTTTTCCACCAAAATCCTTTTGACCTTAGTTTTGTACATCTTTAGCTCAATTTCTGAAGACTTTTCTACAACTGTACTTGTCTCAGGAATGAGACAAGTCCCAGACTTGTGCTGGGATGGCCCTAGAAAAATTTGAAATTGAAAACTTCAAGGGGAGAAGTGTGGTCAGTCTAAGGGGCACCAGGGCTGGACCTCCCCAAGGACCTGGGGTACTTCAGACCCACCAGTATCAGACCTGACCAGACAGGAAAATCAGCCAATTGTACCCCTGGATCAGAAAGACTCCAGGCACAGCTAAAAGTCCCTTCAACCCCCACTGTGGGCACTCAGAACTCCACAGAATTTTAGGGTTTGCTTTTTTAATTGCCTTCAGAGACTTCTCAAAAAACCTGAGCTAAAACGAGCTTTTTACTCCAAGAAAGTTCCCAGAGAACAGGTTATTTCTATAACTGTATCTGCTGCAACTTGTGTTTTAAGGCAAAAATATTTTCTGAACAAAAAAAAAAAGGAGTTTAGTGCAGTACATAAATGGCTGAAATACAGCAGCTATTACAGGAATGGAAAAAGGACCACAATGCCTACATAAATTGATAGATCCATTTCTCAGTGAGATACACAAGCTGGTAAAATAAACCATGTATTACAGTAATGGCAGAGCAGAGGAGCACCTGGAGAGGTGTCTCCACGTAACAAATGTGTATGAACTTGTCTCTGCCATTTCCCAACGCACAATTACTGATTTACCGTTGAGCTCCCAAAGACATCCTCACAAATGGGAGCTGCTGGGGAAGGCTCTGCTCTTAATTCAGTTTTTATTTGTACCCAACAGCAAAGCAACGCTCGGAAGGGCTCAGCTCCTCCCTCAAACTCAGGGCTGGCAGCAAACACGGGGTAAAGGAGCAGCTCCTGCTTCTCTCACCCAGGTAATCATCATCATCATGCCCAATGCCAAACAAGAACATTCCCCTCAGATGTGCTGTGCCATACATTAAATGGGTATGTTTCACACACTCTTCTCCTCAGGCTCTTTTCCCCTCACAGCATTTTATTTTTCTCAATGGCACGAGCCACACAAGATACAAATGGGATAATTAACACATTACCCGGTGCTTTCTCTGCAGAAACCACCCAGCTGCACTGCCAGGCCTCTAACACATTCCCTGTGCACTCCTGGCTGCAAATCCACCTGTGGAGCACCGTATTTGGGAACTGGCAGCACCCCTCCCTCGTGGCTTGGCAGAGGAAGGGCAGCAGCCAATGTGACAATGAAGATGAGGAACCCTCTGCTCCTGCACTGCTCCTTGGTTTTACCAAAGCACTGCTCGGAAGCTTGAACTGGGATCAGGGACCTGCTTAGGGTCCCCTCTGTAACCCAAAGTGGCTGCATTTCTGGGTAATTAATTACACATTTCCAGCACAAAATACCAGGGTAAGGGGACTGAGGGCAGGGCTGGGTCACCCTGCAAGGGCCAGCCCCTCACCCTGCGTGGTCAGAACCCTTGGGCCAGGACTGGAAGGGACCAGGAGCTGTGCAAGGGGCCGGGCTGAAGGCACCACTGCCCTGACCTTTTAGTGAATGCTGGATGGGGCAGCTGAGCTCCAGCAGCCCCAGAGGCTGGCTCAGGGATCTGGCACCACTCCGGAGGTCTCTCAGTAGGGAGTGACCCACACCAGCCCTGCAGCAGCAGCTCCTGCACTCCCAAATCCCGCTGCAGCACTCCAGGGATTGTCCACAGGGAAGGGAGCAGGGAAACGGGACAAGCCCCGAGTATGTGAGGACAGAGCAGATCTGTTCCCACACTGGAGCTGGACCACATCAATGTTTGACTTACCCTGGGCGGGGCTGCACAGCAGGACCAAAGTTCTGCCTCTAAATTCCACCTGTCCTGCAGGATCGAGCTCGGTTCAGTTGTCCTCAGGCTCCTGAGGCTTTGGCAGGAACGAGGCTGGGCCTTGTTGCATCCAAGCTGATTTGCCCTGCAGAAACGCAGGGAGAATTGCAAGTAAACAAGGCACGAGGCATTCCAGTTTGCAGGAATACACAGAAAGGTGAATTCATGGGGTTCTCCTTTAGCTCTGTTAAAAATGAATGCGAAAACCATAAACTGTTCTATTTGAATACCACTTTTTCTTAATTTTCAATGTTGTTTTCTCTGTACCCCCAAGAGCCTGCTGTTCTACAGGACATTGTTACGGCTCAAAACCGTTTCTGTAAAAAGGGCCTGCATTTCTTGGCAGTGAGGAGCAGAGTCCTGCAGAGCAGAGAGGCAGCAGCAAAGAGGCTTTGCAGGTTCTGGCAGACCTACCAGCAACCACGGGCAGCCCTGCTCACACCAGCTGCTAAATTGTGTCCCCAGGGGTCAGCCCGTGCTCGAGGCCAGCACATCCCTCAGCACGGGGCTCACCCCAGGTGTGCCCTCTCTCACCTGTGCCAGGGGCAAGGGGCTGGCCTGGCTGGAGGAAAACAGGGAAAGCTGAAGGGGCCCCAGGCACAAATCTGGGTAAATAACCACACACAGTCCTTGGGTTCTGTCCTTTCTTTAGTCACTTCTGCTGCTGTTCAGGATGTTCCAGTGAGTCAGAAGTGGCTGAAAATACAGGCAAATGAAGCTGGAGCCTGCCATGAGAGCAGAGTGCCAAATCCCTGCCTGCCAGGAGACGGTGGTGGGCTGGGAGCCATCCCTGCCCCAGCACCCCCTGCACACCCTGCAGGCACCAGCAGACAAGGGATCACCTGGGACAAGGCTCTGTCCTGCTCTCCCCCTTCTCCCCAGGAAAGATGGAAAGGTGCAGCAGTCCTTGCAGTGGAGCAGAGGGGCAGAACCACCTCCCTCCATCTATGCATATATATAAAATAAAGGTATTTATAGACTTCTATTTTTGAACACATCATGAAGCCATTTAGATATTTCTATTTATCCCGTGAAGATGCCATAGGACACACATTTAACCTCAGGTCTGAGTTGCTCCATGCCTTCCTTACACACCCTGACCCTGCAGGTACATGGGAGAGGGCAAGACCAGCCCCAGCATCCCACACAGCATCCACAAAACCCTACACTTCATCTTCTGGACCAGATGCTCCTAAATGTGCAGGAAAAGAGGGAAGACCAAAAAAAAGTGACCTGAGGGGGCACTTCAGACAGTGACAAGGAAGCCCAAGTTCCATAACCATTTGTTTCCAAGACAAAAACTGAAGTAGGAGAGGAAGAAAGCAGCAAATGGGCTTCTTAAAATATAAACTTCTTAAAATAAAATATAATCCTGTCAGCTGTTGTCTCACTGTGAGCTCAACTGCTATGCTAAAGCTGCAAGGTGCATTAAGAGTTGAGAACCCATAAACTCGCCCATAACTCTCTTTAATTTATGGCTGCCTGACAGTTTCCTCCTCCTGAGCCATTCACTTGATGTATACCTGACGTCACCTCCAGTGCACACTGAAATAGAAATACAATGGGATGGGATAAACGAGTTTGCTTGGGAGACTTTCCAGAGTTGGCCTGGAAAACACACCTGGCTGAGGAACTTTCTCACTCCTCCCCATCCTCACATGGCCCTTCCCACACACAGAGGCTGGGCCAAAATGCAAATTCCGAGTCCTCTCCTTTCACCCTCTCCAACAGCATCATATATTCTAAATATATGTTTGTTTGTTTCCCAGCAAGGGAAGATTCAAGAGCTTTTCACCAAGATTCTCTTTGGAAGCTGATAAAAACAACTTAAGAGGTGCTGGGGAAAGGGAGCCTTCTCCTTGTCGGGGTCCCACTGCCCCAGCCCAGCAGAGCACTTCAGCACACATTTAATTTCCAGCACATATTTAATTTCCAGCACACATTTAATTTCCAGCACACAAACAATGCCACTGTAAACAGCACTAAAAAGCAGTTTGTGAGATCAAGGCTAAAACACCCACAACCTTTCCTTATGAGGCCTCAGCAGTACAAGGGAGCCTGTTGAAGCAGTTTCCTAATAAAACATCTCCCTGAAGAGCTGATCCTGACCCTTTCCCTTCTGCAGAGCAAATATGTTCATTGAAATACTCAACAATTAGTCCTGGCAAGGAGGAAAACTTAATTCACATCACACTACAGAGATAAAGTCCCCGTGGTAGCGAGCTGCTGCTCAACACTCTTGCAATGTCCTGCCTTGTAATTACCCTGTCCAAGGCTCCACAGCTCCCAACTCCAGGCCAGGAGTGGAGGTTGGATTTATTTAAGCAGCATTCCTGCTCCTCCTGCTCTGCAGCACCCCTGGGAAGGATCCATATATAAACCAGTCCATGTCCAGCCAGGAGCAATGACAAAGGCAATTCCTAACGCTGCCACTGCAAAATCCTTGTCACCCACAGCACAGTAGCCCATTATTAGCTTGTCAGGAATCTTTGATTTAAAGGCCATAAAAGCTGTATTTTTCCTGGATTTTGCTATCCCAAGGAGTTTCTAGCCTGTAGGATTAAATTGCTTAAGAATAAGAACTCTCCAGTCCTACTTGCTGCTCTCGGCACGTGGCTGCAGGGGCTGTGCAGTCCCAGGATGAGAGAAACAAGGAGGGCAGGGCTCCCTGAAGGGAGCAGCTGTGTGTCACACCCGGGGAGCCACTGACCCAGCCCGGGGACAGGAGCAAGGCACATCCCCTCGCCGTGACACAGACAGGACTCGCTGCTGCACCGGGACAAGGTTTGCCCCGTGCCTGCTACAACATTTGGGGGTATTCAGGGAAAAAGTCACCTCACCTAAAACCGGTGCAGTATTTTATTCCTTCCTGTAGAAAATTACTGATGGAGGGAGAACTGGAAAAGGTTTGGAATCACAGAATATCCTGGGATGGAAGGGACCCACAAGGATTGCCCAGTCCAGCTCCTGGCCCTGCACAGACACCCCAACAACCCCAAGTGTCCAAATGCTCTTGGAGCTCTGGCAGCCTTGGGGCTGTGACCATTCCCTGGGGAGCCTGGGCAGTGCCCCACCTCAGGAATGTGGCTCGGAAGATGATAATCTCTGAAGATCCAGAGACCCAAAGAGAAGCTGAACTGCTGCACTTCAAAGCACCTCTCACTCAGTCCCTCCTCCTTCCTACACTCTCCCTGACTCTGGCACAAGGCATTCCAAGAAGCCAGTTAAGGCAGACAACAGATTTTCAATAAATTCTGAAAATGAGATGAAAAGTGCCTGTCCCTTGTCATGGGCAATGTTTCCCAATGTGCTTTCTGCAGCAGATTTTGCAATGCTGTTTTCCCATGGCGTGTAGGCATCTGCATCCTGTTCTCACTTTAATCCAACACCAGAACTCTCATTTTCCATGTGGCAAGAGAATGACTGCCCAGCTTCTCTTCCAAGAGAGCAGAAATGTCTGGGAGGGAAAGAATCTCACCGATCTGGACAGTGCTGCTTCCACCAGGGAAGAAAAGGGTTATTTCCCTTCTGTCAAAACAACATGTCCTGAAATGTGCTTCAATTTTCTCACAAAATGGACCAGAAGGGAATGGAAAAAAAAGCATCAGAAAGACTTCTGAAAAGAGAAAATGTTGTGCACTGAAGAATGCTAATATAAGGCAGAAATATTGGGAACTGTTTCAGGGAAAGGAGAGGCCTTGGAGCTGCCTGGTGCAAGTGAAGCCTTGGAGAACCTTAAATCATAGAATGGAACCTTAAAGCCCACCCAGTGCCACCCCTGCCATGGGCAGGGACACCTTCCTCTGTCCCAGGCTGCTCCAAGCCCCATCCAGCCTGGCCTTGGGCACTGCCAGGGATCCAGGGGCAGCCACAGCTGCTCTGGGCACCCTGTGCCGGGTCCTCATACAACATTAAACCATTTGAACAGATCAGGAACTCCTCAGAAGCCGAGTTTCCTTGTAGGAGACCATTGAAATTGTTACTGGAACCAAGACTGGTTAATGGGAAGAAACATTCCTGGCTCCTGTGTGCTTGGCAGTGCTGGCCCAGCAGGGTGCCTATGGATGGCAGCCTTGGGGAGTGCCTCAGAGGGACCTGCAGTGGCCCCCAACACATCCCAGCTTTGCTGGCAAGTCCCAAGTACTCCACGTTGAGTTTTCCCATGAGTTTTCCCTTTTTCCCAGCAAGGTCAAAGCCAGCGATGCCACACTCCTGGGACAGCTCAAACCACCAAGGGTACGTCCCAGGGACTCACAGGGAGCACTCCAGGCTTGCAGGAGCAGCTGTGACCCCTAGGAGCTCACAGAACAGTCAGAAAAGGCATAGAAACATGTTCTGTTTGTGTTTTCAGTCAGGTTTTTTTAAAAATTCACGCGGTCTTGAACACTGCAAAGATCCAGCGAGTGCTGAGCTATTGAAAAGATAACACAGAACCCAAAAAAGTATTTGGGTCTTTTCCCCTCCATACAAAACCTGTACAGTCAAGTGGAAAAAACCTGGGAGAAGATCTCCTGCCCTGCAAAGGTTCCTGCAGAGCACCAACCATCGGTGCCCTCGTTCCCCTCTGCAGGCTGGGTTCTTGCCCGGGGGCCTTGCCCTGCCCTTTGGGTTGGATGCCCTGGGGGATGATGGAGTGTGTCCCAGGGAACACCCAGAGACTGGAACGAGGCACTGAGACAAACAGATTTAAAATCCCATTAAGCTGTGAGTCAGCAGAGACAAATCAAGCTATTTAAACAAATATTTCTGGTTGGAAAGGCAGAGTGATGGCATCCAAGGCTGGGCAGCAGGGGATAGCCACCCCTGGAGCTCTGTTTGTGTGGAAACTCAGGAGTTTCACCAAAAGCTTTGAGTTACCGAGCGAATTTCCAGCAGAAGGCAGAAGAGTGGGGAATTTTTATAAATGTAAATAGAGCTCACCACGTCTGGGACACCGTTTGATTTGCCAGCTGTCCGTCTGCTCTGGAAGCAGAGGGGTTCCTGGGAGCAGCCCCCACATCCTGCCCCCTTTTCCCCCCATCCCTGTTCCCTGTCCCCGTGCCCAGCTGGGCACAGCCTCGTAGTGCACCGTGAGAAATGATTCCCACAGGTGGAACGAAAGAGGCTCTTTCTGTCTGAGGCAGCAGCAGCTTCTGCTCATCACATCTCAGCTGGAGCTGGTGCTGTGCATATCTTATGGCAAGGACAGTCCCACGGCTCTTCATGTGTTTGGTGAATATTTCCCTGAAAGCAGTCCACTGAAAATGAGAAAAAAAAAATAAAATAAAATCATCAACAGTGCACTGAGCAAAACAAGGAGAGCAGGGCTAGGAAAGCTGAACAGCACTGCTGCAATGCACTCTGCTGGAAGGAGAGGAGAAATCCTGCAGAGTGCCGAGAGGCGCTGGAGGCACCAAGGAAGGGGATGCCAGTGGAGCAAGTCCCCCTCACCCGAGCCACAGGCAGCACCCCCTGAGCCCTCGTGGCCAGAGCGAAGCTGTTCTGTCCTTTCAACTCCAGGTGCTGCCTTCCTAAAGTGTTCACCTTAAACCTGACGCAGGACCCACCTTAACCAACACACAGAGAGGGGCGGGAGCTGATCAAGCCTTTCCTGAGTGATTAAAAGCAGGGAAGAGGTGCAAAAGTACAAAAACCCTTCATCCCCTCAGCATTGCAGTGCCCTTCTCTCCCCAGGAGCCTGTAAAACCTTGTCCCATTTCTTTCGAACAGGACCGGGGACAGCTCCAGGAGCTCAAACGCCGTTCTGGGGGATTCCAAGCTTTCAGCAGCTCTCTGGAATTGAAGGAGCAACTCCAACTCCCCAGCAGTGGATCAGACTGTGCCTCCCAGGAAATTGCACTCCCTGGAAGTTGCCAGGATCACAGTCAGGATGTTCTCCTCGCTCACAGCAGAGTAACCTCTGGGTGTCTTTGCAGGAGAGTCACGCTGGCACCGAGGGAAGGCGGGGCAGCGCCCGCGTCCCGGAGCTGCTGCTGGGAACCGGGACGAGGAGCGTGACCGAAGCACTGGGACAGCCATTAATAAACATCAGTGATGATAACGGGGCAATAATAACTTATTAACAGCCAGCAATAAAGAAAATTTCCATGCTCTAGGGTGCTACTCAATATGAGGAGCCACTCCAGACATCAGCTCATTAACAAATTGTCTCAGTTGCTCCCTGAAATGATTGGAGGACGTGTTTTGGGTTTGAAAACGCTGCACTCCGGGTGATGACTATCACAAACCTCAGCTATGTCCCCAGGAGAAATGAGCAAGTCCAAAATAAAAGAGAAAAAGCACTCAGGGGCCATCACATCAGTAAATGAATCCAACACAGGTGAATTTTGGGAGGGATTCCCCACTGCACATGGCAATGGCACAACACCCTTTCATTCCACAGAGGGGACAAATCTGAATAAATCATAAACTAGTTGTAATATGGGAATAAATGCAAGAAATGTCTCAAAACTCCGCAAATAAGGAGCTCTCTTTCTAGAATAAATTGCTTCTTGAGCATTATGGCTAATAATTATTTTGCCAAATTTCAGGATTTTCAATCTGCCCATTAAAAAAAAAACCAAAACATTTTTACCTGAAATATCCAACTATTTGCACTACTTTGACACTCACTTACCAGAAAAAGCAACCCTTTTGGTGACAGGCCATGCTTATTTGCTGCTTAATAAATAGCATTTATATTTGTCACTATTTTCCTTCTAAATATTAAATCACAGACTGATTTTGTTAAATATACAGTGTGATGAAAAATTATGTGCGATACTTAATCAGATCAAAATAAATCCAAGCTAGCACTGACATCTCCATGAGATAGAAGCGTTCTTTTATTTTTATTTTCTAGTTAGTTTGAGCTCTATTTATGTCTGTGGAGTAAATACCAGTAAAATTAGGCACTATTTATAATTTCAAATTATAGCTGTGCATATACAGCAGGATAATATTTGTGTTCCCAACAGCTGCTGGGAAGGAGGGAAGAACTGTAAGGATGGGGTTGACTTTGTCCTTATTTCCATGGAAAACAACCCCGTGACCCCTGATCCTGTGGGATGTGACGCTCTGGAGGAAGAGAAAACAAAATATTCTAAAATCTCCATTTATCCAGGCTCCCAAACAGGAACCTTTTCTTCAAACCCTGGCTCAGGTTGCTTTAAACCCATCACTGGAGTTACTGGAAATGAGCTTTAGGGAGGTTTTTTAAGCAAGTGTTTCCCAAAGTAATCCTCTCTGGGCACTCGAAAAGATTGAAGGAACTAATATGGCTCTCCCCTGTGGAACTCCAAATGTATATATCTATTAAGAGGACATAATAAATCATCAAGGTCTGGCAGAGCCGGAGACAACGGAATGAGTTGGAAAGCAAGGATTAAATAAAGTTTAATAAAAAAGTATTATGAAGCAGTGATAAATGGGAATCAATACTTATTGTGTAATTCTACCATATTTCTGTGACATGAAATATCCCAAAATGTCCGAGTTACTTCCAATATTATCTGGTTTTCAGCTCAGAAAGCATTTCAGGGAGAGCCAGAGACTCTTAGCAGGGACTCCAGCAAATGCTGGTTATTAAGTAACTGGGAAGGGACAGGTCATCCCTCAGCCTGGCTGGGAATGGCCACAACAGCCTGTGGAGAAATGGGATTTACAGCAGTCGAGAGAAAAGCAGGGGATGGATTCCCTGGGAATAAAACAGCCAGGAAAGGGGAGCCCACCCCGAGGGGAAGGTCCCTGGGGGATTCAGGCGGTGGTCACCCACAGGAGGCCTTCAGGCCAACATCCTCCCATGGGCAGTCCCAGGGCTGCTCCTCAGCTCCTCTCCCAAGGCTCTGTGCACAGGGAAAGCAGAAGGATCTGTTCAAAGTCTTAAACCTGGAATTAGACAGAGCTGACATTCTGATTTCTCCGTCATCTCCAGCCTGGTGAGGGAAAACACAATATATTAAATCACAATGTGAACATAAGTGGGTATTTTGGGCAATACTTGTTCAGATTAAAGGTTTTTCCTACTGTAAATTATTCTAAGTACTGCCTGGAGGTCCCATATACTGAGTTCCCACTGGAAAAACAGCAGCTCTTAATTTAGAGAAGATAAACAAATGGGAATTTCGCAGGGGGGAAGCCCATAAAACTGCTGGTGTCACCTCCCAGTTTTACAGCTCCATCATGCTGGAAAAGCAATGGAAATGGTCTGGGTTTATTCCCTGCACACTGACGTGGCAGGCGGGCAACAGGCAGCAGTGGAAGTGAGAAGCACAATCTTCTGAGGAGTGTTTTCTTGGGATGGATGGCTCGTGTTTAAAGCTTAATAGAGCTCAGGCAATTTCACCTCGCTGCCCGTCCAGATGAGGAAGAGCTCATAAATGGGTGAACTCCGAGACAAAATGAGACCTTTTGCTCCATCCAGGGAGATTGCTGCACCTCGAGTGCGGGAGCCAGGGATATTTCCTGTTTGTAAGGAGCCATTCCCAGTGATCACCGCCGCATTCCGGAGAAAAATGCCTTCAATTTCCACGGCCAGAATGTACCGGGTGATTTTGCCAACTGAGATCCCTCTTTGTTAAACATTCCATTCCTCTTGCCGGCTGCCGCATTCCCAGCCCAGCTCTGCTGCTCACACTGGAACCATGAATGCTTGGATGGAGGCACAGCTGGGACTCTCCCTTGGGAATAACCCAGGTGGGTACAGAGCCCCAGCAGCACCACAGTGTCTGTGCCCTGATCCCCAGCACAGAGAGAGGAGCCCTTTCCCAGGAGCCAGAGCCCAGCCAGCCCATCCCTGTACACATTCCCAACTCCAGCTCTGCTCCAAGACTCCCTGAACAAAGCAATTAAAGCTCCCACAAAGAGCCTGGTGCGTCTTTAAGGGCTGGTTAGCCAGCCCGGGTGTGTGTTTGGGATAACTCAGCCTCCCTCTGTTCACGGCAGATTAGATACCGTGGTCAGTGAATTTGAAAAGAAGAAATGCAGAACTCATTTGCATCAACGCTTTCAATTTGCTCAGAATGTTTTCTCATTTAATTATTAGCCCACAGTAAACTAGTTATCAATTAATTGCTAGAAAATGGAAGTGAGTGTGTGTTATTGCATAAATCTCTAATTGGCTAGACTGTTGCTTTCTTGTTAAATGCTAATTAAAGTTTTGAAACAGGCAAACATTACTCAACTTTAAATGGCTTAACGACATCCACCAAGGTATAAACATTTACATTACACATTATTTTTATGCCAGATCATGGGAAACCCAAAGAAAAGATGACAAGGGTTGTTTTTCACTAATATATTCCACAATTTATATGGGTTTTAATTAAATTAAAAAGGTCTTTTTCTTAATTTCATTTGTCAGCTATCCAGTAAATATTGCAGATAACACGTGGAAGTCAGGGCAGAACTGACTGCAAAGTCTTTCCTAATGCTAGTGATTGTAATATTTAATACATATGAGGTCTCATTTTGAAGGGAAAAAACCCCTCAGAATAATGGGAAGAACTGCAAGGCAGGGACTCCTCCTGCTCCCACTGCACAGCCTTGTCTTCCTCTTCTGCAATCCTGAATTTCTCTGAGAAATAAAGCTGCACATCCCAGCCACACTCTTTACTCCCACTCAGCTCTTCTGGGCTCTCCATTGCAGGTGAGCAGCAGAAGGGTTCTTCCCATCAGTGCTTAGATGTATTTCTTCTTCTTAGACCCACAGAATAGCTTGGGGTGGAAGGGGCCTTGAGGAGCCCCTGCTCCCAGCCCTCTGCCTTGATGATCTCATTGCCATGAGGATAAATCGTGATTTATGATCAAGTTTATCATTTCACCATAATCACCTCAGCAACTCTGTGGAGGGAAGAACCTCATTTATGGCTTCCACACCACTTTCTAAACCTATGGAACAACTGAAAAATACCCCTGAAAAAATATCATACTAAACACTGATGTTAAATTAAGTTTATGGAAGTCAGCCAAAGTTAAAACTATCAGCAAGAAAAGAGCCGTAGCAGCCCCAAATGTTATTTTTAGTGTGGCATTTCAAGCCTCAGACTGAGTTCAGCTACTGGAACCAGAAATGTGAGAGATTAAAGCTCAGCCTCTCCCCGAGGCACTGCTCTCTCTGAAAAAGGTTCAGTCTAAAAAGGGGCAACGTCTTTGTCTCAGAGCAGCCTCTGACCAAAGGGGGAAGGTGTTGGCATAAAAAAATGAGATGCAAATACAAGCAGTTTGTAGCAAGCACAAACACTGTGGCTTTTTCTAATGTTTCTAATTTGGAAGTAATAAATAATTTCATTGTAACCCCAGATCTCAATGAAAATATATCAAGTATTCATTGTTCACTCCAAGCATATCTGCAATCTCCATATTTAATTAGACATTGGGCAAGGCAGGCAAACCTGCTGATTTATTTAGATCCTGGAGATCCAACAGGGAATTGAGAACTTGACAAAGAGGGATGAGGGAATAATACAAAGCTTCATCTCTATGCTCTAGGTTTTTATCAAGTGTTTTAAAAATGTAATTTAAACCCCCTCAAAAGTGTGCCCTAAGCACGGCTCCCAGCACCCTCCCCATCTCTAAGGGAGCAGAGTGAGAAAGTGAGGAGCTGTAAAACCCAGCCACAGCCACCATGTACTTCTGAAAATGAGAGAGTCATTTAGAGCCCTAGAGAGGGGATTTCTGAGGGTGTTTCAGTCATTAGGAGTGTTAAATTCCCATTGATTTTCAGGGGAACCTGATCTCCCTGCACAGGTGAGAATCCCATTCTGAATGCCAAATAAAGAAGCCAAGGAGGAGCAACTTTTGGCTGAGATTTGAATGCCACAATTACACCTGGACCTGACCTTCAGCACCTGCAGGGTCTTCAAACATTCCAGCTCTTGGATTAATTTTAAACTGCAGCAATATCTGCCAGTGGCTTTATTAACCCACTGAGAAAGGATAACACCAGGAGGCTGCTGCTCCAGATTCCCATCGTGCAGGTCTGGGCAGTGAGACAGAGCAGTGCCAAGGGAGCAGGAGCGAGGGAGGGAATGCAAATCCTGCAGCTGGAGCTGCATCCCAGGGCAGCAGCACCCCCAGCCACGCACCAGGCACAGCAGGGGCACCTCGGGGTCACCCCAGCTGGGCTCCCTGTGCTCCACACCCCACATCCAGACAGGTCACAAAGCAATCACTGCCTGCTTCCAGCCAATTATTGCCACTGCTGAGTGTGTTCCTCCTTCCCTCAAATCAGCAGAAACAGAAAATCCCTTTTTTATCCCAGATTGTTCTGCAGACTGACAGAGCTGTTCACAGGTCATGGATGCCCTTTCCCTGCCTGGTAACGAGCCTTTAGCCCAGGTTCATTTCAGAAGTCAGCCCTCAAGGCTAACATTTTCCAGGAATTCAGGCCCACAGGAAGGGGATTGTGCAGAACAGCTTCTCCCAAGGCAGCTGGAGCTCTCCATTGCTGCACACGCTCACTGCAGGGGACACCAGGGAATTCAGTCCATTTAGGACTTCTTTCATTAACCCAACACACGGGAACAAATTAAAACTTCAATTACCTGCAAGTCAAAATGGAGAAGCTACAGAGAGCGAAGAGATACAGAAAAGCATTTAGCCTCCTAAAGTGATAGCACTTTTTTCTGCTTTAATTGATTTCCTAATTTCAGGCCATTTCCACAGCAGCCACACACTTGCCTCCTCCATGTCCCCACCAGCCTGTCCCTCTGCATGCACCAGGGCCTTTGGATCAGGAGGAGCAGTTTGATGGAGCACCACCAGGCAGGGATGTCACATAAAATTCAAACACTGAGCAAAATCACACCCTGCTTTTGAGACTGTGAACCTCAGCTGGATGTGGTAAAGCTGCACAGGTACAAAGCAAAGGTTTGGAGAGCTCTGGGAGGTGGAAAGGTTTTGTGTCTCCAGGATATCCAGCCACGAGAGGCAGCAGGGACAGAGCTGCTGCGGGCTGAGCTCCAGGATGGGTTAAAATTCCTCCTCTGGCAGCACTGCTCCCCCAGCTCCCTATTTAAGATCATCACTGTAACAAAACCTCTCCATGTTTAAGGTCCTGCAGGGAGAAAGGAGGAAATTTATGAGAAAACTGCCTGATAAAATAAGAGAGGGAAAAAAAACCCAGAAGAGAGTTAAGAAAAAGCTGCCATCCAGGGATATTAGACTGAGCTTGAGAACAGATTGTATCTGATCAAAAGCTTGTTCCACCAAGGCCTCTGCTGGAATTTTAATGAGTCAGAGGCTTCGCTGGCTATTTTGCATCCCCACTTGCACACCTTTCCCTGGCAGGGAGGAACTGGGGGTCTCAGCACCTGTCTGGGGAGAGATAAAGGCAAATCTCCTGGTAGCCAGGTTAATTAGAAAGGAAGCCTTGCTGCTGCTGTTCAACAGTAAACAACCATCACATGAAACAAACTGCACTGCTGGAGTGGAATAAAGAACCTTCTGAAGGCTCTCTTCATCTGCACTTTGCAGCGGGCAGTGATGAAAAGATGTCTTTGTCAGAGGGACATGTCCTGCTGGAGGTTTGTCCCCAGCCTCATGTCCAGCCTCCAGGCCAAGCCCATTTGTCACCTCCATGCAACCACATGAAGATGGAGACCTGGAAAAGCTGTCAGGAGATGTTTCTGAGCAGGATAATGTGAGACAGGAGAAGTCTCACCTGGCTGGGGCCCAGGTGAACTGGAATTTCTCCGAGTTCAGCTGGTTAAGAGGAAACTCAGGGGTAACAGTCTCCTAAAACACAGAGTGATAAACAAACTAAGCATATAAATAAGTTATTTCTATTAAAAGTAAGCTCCCCAACACATTATGGGACAAGCACTCAAATCTCCTCCAATATCCCCATAGAACACGATGGCCAAAGGCACTGGGAAGAGCCAGTGGTGAGCTGACAGTGGATGTTTGTGGGTATTGTCACATTAATATAAAATCTGCCCAGGAAATAAGTCCTTGACAGCAAAATAATTATTTTCTTCCTCACAGGAGAACAAAACACGGAAGCAAAGTGTCCCACACAGCTGTTTGTTTATAAAACACAACACAAATAGGTCTGATCACACCTTAAAAGCTCACAGGAGAACTGTTTAGGAAAACAATTGTTTCCATCCAGATGTTTTGGGTCACTGTTCTGCCACTGAGGCTGAGGAAAATATATATATATACACCTGCTAAAAGCCAGGAACCCACAGTGTTTAATCCAGCAAAATATCCTTTAAGCAAATGGAATTTTGCTGAGATGCTGTTAACAGAAGGGTTCTTTCACCCCGCATTCCCTCTTATAAAAAAAACCATTCCATTGCTTGCTTTGCTCTCTCAACCTTCAGTTCCTCCAACACTGCTGATTGGAAAGGAACCATTCCTGGTATTGCCAGGGTGAGAGCTCAAGCTCTGATGTCAACCTCTGAAATCCATTTGGGATTCCTGGGTGTCCTCTGGAGCGTGTCCACAGCCCTACAGCCCCTGCAGCATCACTGTCTGCATTCCCAGTGGGTATTTCAGGAATGGGAATATAACTGTGAGTGGTTATTGGACATAATCTCATCCCAGCCAACCCTCCAGCTTCACCCAGATGCGTGGCTTCTGCTCCACATGAACATCCCAGCTCCCCTGCCCCCAGCCAAGCCCAGTTCCTGCCTCACCAGGAACACACAAAGGCCTCAGTTGCTTTTAATACATTTAATTTCCCAGTTCTGAAACCCAGCCAGAGAGTGGGAGGTTTGATGGCACTGCCAGGACCCCCCTGCATTCCTGACACCCAGCAGATGGGGATGCAGGAGGAGAGGGGCCCTGAAGGCCCATCGCTGTCAGGAGAGGAGAGATGGCACCTGAGGGGAAGGCTGACAATTCCCCACCTGCCTGAAGAGGTGAAAAATGGATCTGGATTGGACATTGTCCATATGATTTGATACCAATGGACTGTTTAAAAACACTCTGTCATTGGTAAAAATAATATTCCAATATTAACTTTGTTATTCACATGAAACATCTGTGGTGTAACAGCCTTACCCTTACAACTGCATGGCTGATGTATTGCTGTGCTGCATATTCCGGCTGAAGGAAAAGAAATAGTTATGGTATTTTTAATAAAAACCTCATCTCCCTGTTCATTTTTGTACACAGCAAACAGATTTAACCGTAGGTGCTTGGATCTAATTCATTAGCTCCATCATGCACTGGTATCACTGAATAATCTCCCCATCAGCCCAGCTGCCTCCTTGCAACACTCCTGAAGGTCCTCGGGAATCCAATTTCCATGTGGAATATCAATCAGCCAGGCCTGACTCGGCCAGTGATGCACAGATGGAATACTGGAACCTTTCCCTGTGCCCCAGGCAGCAGCAGGGGCTGGGAGGGGACAAATCTCATGGTTGTGCCTCTCATGTGGGCTGGGGCATCCTCGGCTCTGCTGGCCTGGGGAGGCTCTGCCCTGGCCTCCAAAAACACCCCCTGTAAAACCAGGTGCTGCAGGACTTCCCCCACAACCCTGAAGGGAATTGCTCCTGGGCATGGAATAATCACTGAGGTTGGAAAAGCCCTCCAAGGCCAGGTGAACTTGAATATCTCGGAGTTCAGCTGGTTAAGAGGCAACTCAGGGGTAAGAGTCTCCTACAATACAGGGTGATAAGCCAAACTAAGCATATAAATCAGTTATTTTTATTAAAAATAAGTTCCTCAGCACATTATCAAGGCCACCAATTCCAACCACCCCCAGCACTGCCAATCCCACCACTGACCATGTCCCCAAGAGCCACATCCACGAGGCTCTTAAACCCCTGCAGAGGAATCCTGCAGGAAAACCCACACAGATCAGTCTGCTCAACACAAACCACCTCCTGTTTTGCTCTCCTGACTCTCCAGCATGGAGGTAACAGGATATAAACAAGTTCCCAGGTCCAAGGATTTGCAGGGAACAGGCAGCAGGGTCATTATCCAGCCCGCCCCCTCTGCTGCTGCTCCTGGAGGAACACCTCACCAGGGCACCTGGGTCTCTGTCCTTTCGTTTCACTCCTAAATAATTAAGATGGGAAAAAAAACTCCAACAAAACCACAATTTTTAGAAGTGTATCCTCAGCCAAAAAAATATTTCATAACCTTGAGGAGATTAACTTCCTTACCAGTGATTTCAATGCATATTGCTACAATCAAAAGACAATTTTGTTCTCTGACAGTTATGATATTTCTCAGTGAAAATATGGCCTATCACTTCCATTTCCGCTGGCTCATAAATCAGATTGTGTGTTGCAACACTCTTTCCAAAACATTTTCATGCACTTTGGCTCTACCCTGACTAACCCTTCCAGAAGGGCCTTTCCGAGCCCCTGGCACCAGCAGGTTGTGCAGAACATCGTGGCAGGAGCTCTAAAGCACAGGGAGTTCAAAGGAAATATTTGTAAGGATGCTTGGCATTCCAGCCCGCGTTTCCCACCAGTACATCCCACCTGCCTATGGCATTGGTTCGCTCTGAACACTCTAAACCCTACCAAAAATGGGTCTGATTGGTAGGAAGGCCATTAAATAGCAAGAGGAATTCCAATCCCTGAGACAAGCAGCGTGGGAAAAGGTGTGCCCTGGGTTTGGGGAGCAGAGCGGGGCATGAGGTGCTCAGAGTAGGAGGAGGGGAAGCACTGGGGACACAACAGGGAGAAGGCTGAGCCTGAAGGACTCAGGAGAGGAGCAAAACAAACCACATGGGCCCAAATCCCAACAACTGCTACTGTACCCCCATGAAAACCCACTGGCTGATAAAATACTCCTCCCTGGAATTGCTGCAGTTCACAAGCAAGAACTGAGACCGGGAGAGAACTACGGCATTTCGAAGAAAATTTAAGAGAAGAACCATCTCAGTTTTTAAACCAGTTTAGAAAACAGTAAACACATCTCCACATTTCCAAATCCCCTACAGAAGCAGAGCTGGAGTCCTGGCTATGGCAGCTGCTGGGCTTTCGAAGGGCCAGGGAACAGCAGGAGGGTTTCCAAGCACCAGATCCAGACGCTGGGAATTCCAGACTCTGGGAATCCCAGACGCTGAGACACAGAAGGGCTGGAGCTCAGGTTCTGCCCCAGCTCCCACAGGAGCTGCCAGCCCCCACATCAGAGTTTATTTAAGGGCAATTTACACCCCAGCCTCATTTGGATGGTGGAAAATCCTACTGCAACAAGGGTTTGCCAAACATTTTCAATCATCCCGTTTTAGGGGATGAACTTCAGTGGCTCATGTGCGGGTCCAGCCCCCGCTGAGCCACACAGGACAGAGGGGAGGTTTGTGGGAGGGCATTTCTTTGCTGTCCAAAGCATCACTGAATTCTCAAATCCATGTGGATCCAGCTTTGGGAGTCACTAAGCTGGAAGTGGTAGGAAGCAGAGAGATTGGAGGAGGACATTTCTTCCTCTTCCCCTGCTCTCCCAGCTCCCGCAGGTGGCACTGCCACACACGGGGCAGGACAACCCCTGCTGCGACCCCCGTGGGTGCCTCACGACCTCCATAAGGAACAGAATCCACGCTCCCATCATCACCTGTCCCCGTGAGCCCTCCCTGGCTCCTGCACAATGCCGGCAGAGGAGCTGAGCCCTGTCTGAGGGGACTCTGCCAAGCACAACCCCGCTTTATTCCGAGCGCTGCTGGTGATTGATTTGTGCCTGGGAGAGACCGCAGCTCCATCCCCACAGCGCTGCGGGGCCGCTCCATCCACGGATTTTTCAGAAATGATTGATTATCACTTCAGAAGGGATTCATTAGGAGATCCCCTCACACAAACCCCTCCTAACACGTGCTGCGACTCCTTTAATAAAACACAGAGAGATCGTTTCAGCAGCTTGTCTCAATATCGCAGCAATGAGTGCAGATTCAGCCCATCTCCGCTGTTCGGAGGAGCGTGAAGCAGAACAAGGAATAAGGTGCTTTGTGCTGTTATTGCCCAGGCCGACAGGATCCATGGATTGGCTCCATTACAGTAATGGGCTCCTCTGCAATTTGTATTCATTTGGGGAGCTGTGGCAGCAGGATAACGCGTCCTGTGCCTGCAGCTCCCCTCTGTGACTGGAGCCCAGCCCGGCCCTGCCCAGCGCTCCCAGTAAATGGACTGCACTCCAAACGTAATCATTTCCACACCGCTGCAGAACACCTTTACAGAGCTAATCTGCTCAGGCTGAGGAGCTGCTGAATTGAACAGCAAAAAGGGATTTATTCTAGAGCTGCCTGTCATGTACTATTAATGCTGAATTCCGTATCCTTGAGCAGCACAGTCTATGTCACCCTGCCACTCTCCTGACCCAAAATGCCACTATTTGTTCCATTTTACTCCTTCAGTTGATCTCAGAACCCAATCAGGTGTTAAGCAGCTCCCATGTGTGTTCCACAGTTTAAATGAGCTGCACTCTAAATTATATCATGTACAAAATATAAATCCAGGGTATGGAAATGATGCTGAATTTTGGATTTGCCCCTTGGGTAGATCGTTCTTGTTAGTTCTATCCCCATCTAGAACTGCAATTTAGGATGAAGCTGCTGTTTCAAAACGGTGTTTGGGGTTCAGTCTTTCTGAAGAACTGAAGGAAAAGCCTTGATAAAAAGGGTTGGAATCAGCTTCATCCAAGCATTTAAAATTATGAAAAGATGAAGACAGAGCAGGCAATATTCTGTCAGGTAGCTAATGATGGAACAATGGGACAGAAATAGCAACACCCCCAAAAATCAGCAATTGGCTCCCAGTGGCAGAAGAGAAGAATTTGTCTACACATACACAGAGCTGCATCTGCCTCTTCCCAAAGTTTCACTCTTTTGTTAGAACTAGGATTCCTTAGGAATGCTGGATTGTTCTGCTTGTGGCTTTGCTGCTGGTTTAGATATAATTTTTATATTAAATAAAACATCTGAATTTAAAACTGCTCTGCCAACTCCAGCCCTGCCAAGAGCAGTTAGGTACAAACTCTGCTGGTAAGGTTTGGGGGGTTGGTTTTTGGCATTTGGGAATTGAGAAGCATCACATCAACCTTCTAGTAAAGACTCACCAAAAAAAGCACTTTAGGTTTAACCTGCAACAGGCTACAGTGGCAGATTTCAGAGCTGGAATTGCCACAGGGTGTGAAACTCATTCCATGATTCGTGTTCTCCTGAGAAATCCCATCAGTACTCCTGACTTAGGGGTTTCCTGTGCAATAAATTCATTGTTCACCTCCAACTTGAACATTTGCTTATCACTCACAGAGTGAATCACACAGAACTTTGGATGCTGAGATGCCCTTTGTGGGTGCTCCAGGAATTAAAAACCAATGCTTTTATCAGGAAAACTGCTCAGCTTTGCTGCCCTCGAGCTGGGCTGTGATCAGTTAAACCCAGCCCAAGCAATGCCCAGCCCCAGGCTGAGCACAGGCGCTCCCCAGGCTGAGGAATCACAAGCCAGCAGCCCCAGGTCACAGCTGTACAGTCCCTGTGCCAGCTGTGCAAGAGATTCTGGCATTTTTTATAAGTTTTATATCAGGAAACATAACAGACACAGTGAAACTACAGCTATCACCTTGTCAGTCCTCCCCAGGGAAGGGGAGCAGAGTCTGGGAGGAGTCACATACCTCGTGGTTCGTCATAAAAGCCAGAACACAGTAACTGTTTATTGGGGGGTGGAATTAGGGGATCCTTTAGGTCCTTTCCAAACCAAACCTTTCTATGGCTCTACAAATGCATTAAAATCTACAATTAAATCCCAGTCATATTCATCAATCTTTCCAGGAAAACATCAATCCATTTAATGACAATAATTCACAATATGGAGGGAAAAAATAAAGGGGAATAATTCCCTGAGTTCTGGTGTTGCATAACAACTTCCAAAGCCCCCTCAGCACCCCTGGCAGCTTCGAGCAGGTGTTTCCAAAGGGAAATCTTGGGATAAGCTGCACGTGCCACATGAGCCA
Source organism: Oreocharis arfaki (assembly GCA_013398015.1). Lineage (NCBI taxonomy): Eukaryota > Metazoa > Chordata > Aves > Passeriformes > Paramythiidae > Oreocharis > Oreocharis arfaki. The sequence continues at coordinate 380,121 of VZRR01002862.1, forward strand.
GCCCCAGCAAAGCACTGCCTGGGCCTCACACAATGGAACAATGACTTGTACTACACCCGAGAATTCAATGAGGCGTGACTCCAAACCCCAACAGGGAATAATTCCCCTTTACTGCTTCTCCCTGAGCTGCCTGGGCCTCTGAAGGTCCCACACAAACTCAGGGGGAGGAGCCCCCGTGCCCCTCTCAGCATCCCAGTGCTATTATCCCAATATTTGCCCTTCTCAGCACATGATCAGCTTATCCAGACACTCGACTTTATGCAATTATATCCCTTGGAATACCTCATTTTGGGGAAAGCTAATGACCATACTTACTGCTCCTCAGGATTAGAAAGGGGATCTATAGGGAAGGTTAGTGGTGCTGCATCTCCAGAACTACAATATCTTCCAGAAATAAAGGAGCAGAGCGGTTTCCAGCTCGAACGTCATCATGATTCTGGGCCCACAAATCTGTGGAATGTTCAGCCTGAGGCACCTCAGGGTTGGGTTTTATACCCTGAGAGGGGGTCCCAGGGCAGCACCCACCCAGCCACGTGCCCAGAGCACACGAAAGTGACAAAAGCTCTACATTGGGACAGTCTGTCTGCACTTAAAATATGTATTTTGGGGCATTTCGTTAAACCCCCTTTAGTCCCACACACACAATTATTTTGGTGGCATAAATGCCACTCATTGAAATGCAAAGCACAGTATCACTGTTATCCTCGTTATTATCTTAATTCCCAGTTCAAAGCTCTCCTGTACTGGGAGAGCTTTCAAGCCTAGACCAAACTTCAGTATTTCTCTGTTTATCAGACACTATCAATGCATTAACCCCTGCCCCTTTGAGAAACATGGATATTTTTATGCTCATTATCCACTACTATCCCTCCTTTTCACCTGGGAGACAGACACAAAGAGAATGAAAGATTTTCCCCTCTGTCACAGAGGAATAAATAGAAGCAAACATAAAAAGCAGCAACCATAAATAAATACAAATGTCCAAAGCAGAAAAGTCCAGCGCTTCGACTGCATCATCAGTGGTTGGCAAAAAATGCAGCCATGAAGTGCAGCACTGAGATGTCACATGAGGTCAGTCAGCAACTGGTGGGAGTGAAAAGTGGTATTTTAGCCAAGTTTATCACTGTAATTTTTATAAGGATGCCCATGATAGTGTTAAAACCCACACAAATTAATCAAGGTTTTTTTGCTGATGTTTTTTTTTAAATCATGTCCAGCTGTTTAAATTTTCTAACAGAAAACCCCTTAAGGAAAGAGAGATGGACTTTTGCTTCTCCTAAACATTCTGGTGGATTTTTATGTAGTCACAGAGCCTCTCTGAGCTTCCAGAAAGGCAGCATTTCCCACCCCTGAGTGGGCGTGACCTCACCCCTCAGCTGGGATGAGACCTGGTGGCACTGGCCGGGTGACACCAGGATCCCCTTTGGTTTCTGCAGCCCCCCCAGCTCACAAAGCACACCAAGATCAGATACTAAAGGTGCAAATTCTCAGCTTATATTCCTCCCAAAGCCAGTTTTGGGCGTGTTGGCATCCTCCTGGATGCTGATCCCTGCCCCTGAGGCAGTGAGTGGTGCAGGAAAAGGGCCTGGAGTGTTTGGTTGTCAGCTGGACCCCCGGGAGGGGGAGGCTGCCCCTGCGATGGAGCCTGACTCACTTGAGCTGGAAATGCCCCTCCCTCTGCGCTCTGGTGCACAATCAAATGGGAAAATATTTGCTCCACACTCTCTGCCGTCTTCTCTCGTGCCAAAAAGTGACTTAAACTGACTGAGCAGCCAGGTACCTGTCAGCTCTTCTCCAGTAACAACCCAGAGCAGAGATTAACTAATGAGAACAGAGTCATCTTTATTGTACATTGATTTAACTCCAAGGGAGTCAAACTCCCTACAAAAAGGAAACTCTACCAAGTTACATTTTCTTCGGACCAGCACAGCCTGAAACCTCAGGGATGCTGTGCTATCCCAGTTAATTTTCAGGAAAACTATCCCTTTTTGTTTAAAAATCGAGCTTTGTCTTTTGCAAGCTCTACAAAGACCTTGGAGAATCACCAGCTCTCCCTTTGTACTTCACTGAGATATTTAAGGAGCCCTGATGCAGGAAGAATGAAAGCCCAAAGCAATTCCAGAAGGAAGGATCCCATTTGTTCCCATATTGGGAGTCCAAGCTTTGGACAAGATAGCAGAGTACCAAATATTCTGGAGTAAGCCACGTATACAAGGAAAATGTAAAAGAAAATAGTCCCTAAGCAATTTAATACTAAATTAAAAATTAAATCCTAAACCAATTCCCCAGTAATGGACTATTTCTAATTAATTACCTTGTGTGTCTATAAAGATTTTTGTGGACCTCCCAGGCATGATTCATTTTACCAGGGTGGTTTTTACAGGAACTCGTTTATCTCAGTGAATGAGTCCCAAACCATCTGGAAACAGAGCTGAGCTTCACCTCTCAACCACAGGGGTAGGTAAAAGTGTTGGAGGAAACTGAGGCAGCAGGAGGGATCCGAGGGATTTGTTATCCAGGATTTGGGCTCTCCAGACAGATGGGGCTTTGTGGACTTTGGGATTTCCCACAAATTTATTTACACAGCAAAACTGTGCCTGTCTCTGCAGGGCTGGGATTAAAACCTGCTGTTTGGGAGAGAGGAACTCATCTAAGGCAACAACACAAGCTTCCAAATTTCACTCTAAGTTAACTCCAACTTAGAGATAGGAAATGCTGGAGAATCTCACGTCTGACAGAGTGACCCTGTGCGGTCAGAAACAGCAGAGAGATCAAACATCTAAGCACGGTTTTGTAGGAATTATTTGTCCAATTTACCTCTGCAAAAAGGCAGGGATGTAACCAAGCCTAGAGATCAGCCAAAATCCAAATAAAGGCACCACCAACACCTAGGAGTGCTCAGCCCTGGGCTGTTTATGGGATAATATCTGTTCAGCAGGAGAGAAAAGCACAGCTGACAGAGATTCTGCTTGGTTAATCTGGTTATTCTGATCCCACCCCACAGCTCCAGGGGATGGGTCACTCTCACTCACATCCTTTTTAATTGCTTTGCTAAATGTCAGCTTGGGCCAGGCTACGAAATCCAGCATCTCAGCACCAGTGTGGGGCACATCTCTCATCAAACTGCTCCCAGAGCTGGGCAGGGCAGGATTTCATCCAGCACTAGGGGGCTGGTGACAGGACACCCCTGAAATTCCTCATGGATCCCTCCTGTACTGCTCATCCCACTCATCCCTGCACTCCCTCTCCCATCACATTCCCAGGCACCTCCACGTGGAAGGCCCCATTCCCACCTGGAAGGCCCCATTCCCACCTGGAAGGCCCCATTCCTTCCATTCTCCATCACTTCTGCCATAATTCCTTCTGCAGGCCCAGCACACCCCCTCCCCACTGCTCTCTTCCGTCAGAATTCCTGGGAGATGTTCGGGCCCCTTTGCCCATGGAAGCAGCAAGAGCAGTTTGCCTCACTGCTAACTTCCTTGAGAGCAATTTCCTGATGGAAAAAGAGAAGTTCTAGGAATTATTTCATGAGGCACCTGTTAACCAGTTATAGCAGGGCTCTTTTCTCTCTCCTAATGTGCAGATTTTTCAGGAAAGTATCAAATCACCAGAGATAAATTCCCTGTGATTCCCCTGAAGAGAGAGCAGGTGCTAATCTAACAGCAGCCATCACACCGACCCAGGAGAATTCCCATCCATTCAGGAACGTGGATAGGATAACTGGGAGTACTGGTGAGTAACAACAAGGAAACTTGTTTCTAAAAGGACAATTAAAAGGGCTCAGATGTTGTCTGCAGCAAAGCTCATGTGAGCAACACGAGCAGCACTGAGCTGTACTTTGTAATTATGGGCAAGCTGAATTTGTAATTGCATTTGATTGCCAGCTCCCTGCATATCAGTTCAGGGCTAAATAATGGGCAGTTGTTGTTGATATTACTTTTATTGACCTCTTTCAGCTGCACCTTCCACAATTCTACTGGGTCCCTTCCAGCTCAGGATATTCCATATTCTATGGTCCTTGGCTCAGTTCCATCCCTAGAACAGCCTGGCTCCAGCTCCCACCTCCATCCAGAGGCACAAGCCACAGGTGACGCTGGTTCGTGCGGAGGAACTAGGGAATTAAAAAGTTCCAGAACAACAGGAGTGATATTCTTCAGACTCCTGTAACACAGCAGGGTTTTATGGACATGTGTCTCAGACAATCCAGGCAAGGAGATCCATAAAATGCTGAGTTCAGCTTCACTAACACATCACATCAGCCACAGAAGGGAATAAACAAGCCAGAGTAAGCTCCTTTATGATCCTACAGACTCTTCCCTTTCTTTTCAATTACTTTTTCTCTTCTAAAAGATATAACTACAGATTTTGTGGGGTTTTTTTGCTTCTGAGGGATTTTCCATTCCTTTATTTATAATTAAAAGGTGTGCAAAATGCCAAGAGATTATTTGTTCTTTCACAAGGGATATAAAGAACCATCACAATAAATCAATGAAAGGTTCAGTATAAAGGGAGGGAGAGATGGATACTGTCAATATGGAACAGCAGTGAACTGTAAAAATAAGAATTAGGGTGCTGAGCTGTTTGTCAAACATGTGAAAGCACTGACAGGGAAAGCAAGAAATTCTATTTAGAATCATAAAGAGCTTAGGTTGGAAGGGACCTTAAAGCTCCCCCTGTCCCACCCCTGCCATGGCAGGGACCCCTTCCACTGTCCCAGGCTGCTCCCAGCCCCAATGTCCAGCCTGGCCTTGGGCACTGCCAGGGATCCAGGGGCAGCCACAGCTGCTCTGGGCACCCTGTGCCAGGGCCTCACCACCCTCACAGGGAACAATTTCTTTCGTAGATACAACCTCAATTTCCCCTCTTTCAGTTACTCTCCAGGCACCCTTGGAGCACAATCCCTCTTGCACCAGAAGTTACACAAAATACATCCCCTACTCCCTTCAAACCAGGCAGCAGCCAGAATTTCTGCTTATCCCAGCAGCAGTTCCCAAGCACAGGATAAGGGCAGTGGCTCACACCTGTTTTCCTCCAACTCTCACCAAATTTCCCAGTATCTCAGGAATTACAGGAAGACAATCCCTGCACAGGGACTCCTCTGGGCCAGGAGGGTTTGGGTGCAGCCTGTGGGGCTCATTCCAGGAGCAGGGATGCCAGCACTGGACAACAGGAGAAGAAAGGCTGCAGGAAATCCAGGACCCCGCTCCCTGCAGCTCTCCTCTGCAGAAGGATAGGTCACTGTGTGCTGGAGCTGTGAGCAGAGTGCTCTGTTCAGGCCAAGGTGAAGCATTTTTGGAGGGAACCATCCTCCTCAGCAGGGCAGAATGGGCGCTGTGAGGCACAGGAGCCACGTGCAGACACCACAGATCCAACTCGGTGTCCCTGAGGAATCCATAATTTACAGGGGAATCCGACTTCTGCTGATCAAATGGTCCCACACACTCGAGGATAAATGAGGAATAACACCCACTGTGCCTCAAAAGATTTCCTGAGGTTGTATTTCTGCCGAAGGAGAACATCTCCACTGACTCAGTTCACAAATCACATCGGAGTAGATCTCACTGATCACAGCATCTAAAGACATGAAAATTCATTCGGTGAACACCAGAATCGTTCACCAAAGAGCTTCACCACAGAACGGAGCCACAATTAACTCCTTCGTTAGCCCCGCCTGGATGATTTCCTCATCACTCCAATGAAAGCACTCATTCCCTAAGTCAATCCAGAGGCTGCTGCATTCCTTCCCTTAGATCGCTGGCAAACACACAAAGGCCGCGGGACTGCAAGGGCTGTAACAATTTATTACTTTAGAGCACCATGGAAATGAGCCCATTCACATGCATATACCCAGTATTTAAATTATCCTCCCTGCCGTCTGCCACTTCCCGATGGTGCATTTGAACAGGTACAGATTTATAGAGATTTCTTCCAACGTTTCAGATCTATTCCCTAAACAGAGCGCTCCTTCTCCTGCCACAGCGATCCCGCACTGGGCTCCTGGCATTTGTCACCTTTCAGGTCTGGATGCAGATGAGAAGTGGTGAGAAAGACAGAGGTTTCAGACATTTGCTGCTGTTAGAGAAGGGTTTTTTACTGCCACAGGGCACTCCAGCCCCAAATCCTGGACATCACGGGAATGGCAAACCGCTTTACGTTGTCCCACATACAATGCTGAACCAGCCTCTGCTTGGAATTACAGCTGGTGCAGGCAAGAGTAGCAGGAAAGCTCCCAGAACAAACAGGAGATTCAGGAAGAGATTTTATTCAAATTTTGTCTTTTCCAAGACTCATAAGACAAATGTAAATCACTCCACACAAACTCATTCCGTTCCTTCACAGTTTACAGTCTATCCTGTATTATTTTTCGAAGTTCTTGAGGGAAAGTGCCACACACTATTTAAACCTGCATAATTCAACAACAGCTCAGATGCTTAACAGAATCTTTCATTTCATTCTTTACTCACAATTAGACTTCACACTTATTCCTGTAGCCCTCAATTATGAACACAGTTTAACGACACACCTGAAAGAATTTGAGAGACATTCTATCTCCCGAAAAAAAGGCCATAATTGCTTGTCATTCAAGGAAAATTAAAAATCATTTGGGGAACGATGTGAATGGAATTTGCAATTAATCTCACGATTTTTTCCACTCCAGGAGGAGCCCTGTGCATTGGAGAGCCCTTCAGCAGGCAGATGAAGGACAACAACTGCTCTGGGTGTGAGTTTTACCACACCAAGGCCTCCTTACACGAATTTAGATGTTCAGTTTTACCCCCAGATGACCTGTACCTAATCATGCTGCAATCCCCCCTCCCCTTCAGGTAAATGAAGCTGTCAGCTGCTTCTGGAAGCTCCAGGAGCCAATAAAAGGAAGGAATTAACACGTGTGGTGGCCACTCATCCCATCACCTCCCAGCTGCTGGAATCCTCCTGGAAGCCACAGAGCACTGAACATCATTTCCCTGATGTCACTGGCACAAAATCATGGCCAAATTAATTCATCCTGAAGCATGTGGGTTTTCAGGCACATCAGGGGATATTCTCATATTAATAAAAAGAAAACCCAATCAAAACCCCCAGGTTTAGTGCCTGTCTACATTGCTTTTTCTCTTTAAAGATTAAATTGAGAAGAAACCTTTTTTTTTTTCCCCATAGAACATCTGGCCCTGGAATCCATAACACATTTTCCTATCAGAAGCCACACAGAAATAATAAGAAAATAGATTGGTGTTTCACAGGGAAATATTTTTTCTAATTGAGGTTTAAGTGTTTTGTTGGTTTTTTTTTTAACAAAAGTGACTGTGGTCAGTTAGCAGTTGGACTGTTAGCTGCAGTTAGCTGTGGACTGTTAGCAGTTTTAGTACAAGCTCAGGGCAAAACCAGCCAGAACATCTCGTTTAAGGCCCTCAATAATTACAGAAATTAGTGACATGGCATAACTTTGTCCTTCCATTCTCAGCCCCACCTGCATCTCCTTGATTTACAGGTCTTTAATTACATCATCAGCCCTTCCCCAGTGTGTCTGCTCCCTGAGCACACCGAGTTCAATCCTTCCTCCTACATGAGCCTGGATTTAATATTTTGGGGTTGCCTCATTTTTCAGTGTGTGTCTGAGCCTTATCTCCAGCCGACTGTCCAAACACTGCTCTGAAAAAAAAAATTTTCATTTCCTTTGGGCTTTTCTCGGCCGTTTGTCGCTATCTGAATGCTCCACAGCATTAATTAAACTGACAAGGTAAGGCAGCAGAATTATCTCCACTTCACACACAGGGGGCTGAGGCACAGAGTTCAAGTTGAAAGGAAAGCTGCCCATAAACTCCACAAAAATATTGTGGTTGAAACCAGCTCCAAAAGGCAGCGCTGCCTTTCCATAAGGGCATGGGAGGAGGACCTGGACAAGCACAGGTTTCAGGTGAACACAGGAAAAACCAGGCTGAACACAGAAAATTTCCATTTAGCCTTTGAAGGCTTGGATTTACAGTTCCACCTGGAAGACTGAGTTTGGTTCAGAGCAGTCAAAACCAGCCACACACTGGATGTTCCATGAAGGGCTTGGAATGTATGGATGGAGTTTGAAGCGAAGCAACGCCAGAAAAGCAACGTTTAGGGAACTAAGCTAAAGGTTTCAGTGTTGATAAAGGAGCAAACTTCACTCTCCAAGTTCAGGTAATTACAGGATCCATTTAGGACCTGTTACATCCCTGAGGAGGCTCCATTCCAGAGCTCCCATGCTTTGATGGGATCAACACTCCTCAGCTTTCTCATATGTTCATTACCAGAGTAAGGAGGTTGATTGAACCTTGCCAACCCTGGTGCAATCAAGAGGATGGCAGAGGTACCATCTGACTGACCCCAGTGTTATTGGTGAAGTACAAACAATTTTATGTGCAAATTGAAGATTTTCAGGAGTTTGAATCTTTACCCAGCGTGGGCAAGAGCTGCTCAGAGAATAACCTGGAGGAGCTGGAAAAATGGAGCCAAACATCACTCCTGAGGCGGGGCTGCACTTCTTCCCAGCTGTGAACAGCCCCTGCGTGTCACTGCAAATTCCCCAGCTCTGTCACCAAATATGATTCTGTTCCTTCTTCATGCACTGAGAGCCTGCTCACATCCAAATTCACTGAGACAAGTGAATCTCATCAGAGTCACCCAAACAAGGGTAAGTGGAGGTGTCTGGTGCTGTTTAAACAAGGAACAGATAATTCTGGATGCTCCAGTGACTGTACTCTCCTCTTGGCAAGGCAGAGCTTCGTGAGAGTCCCAATGTGCCAGACACAGTCCCCAAAAATAGAGTTCTCAAGGTAATTTATAGACTTTAAAAGCCAATATTTTCAAAAATAAATGACAAATATAAAGACAAAATCCTCAGAATGCTTGCAGAAAGTGATGGCTTAAACTGCCAAAGAAATGTCATAACATTTTCTCCAAAAATTATTCATAACCTTCCAATCAGTTCCAGAATCTTCTGCTTCTTTCCCTCCCTACAAACTGCTATTAAATATAGCGAAGTACTGATTACAAGGCTTTGCCTCTGCTAAATCCCTTCCCAGCATGTCAAGTGTATAAATATTTGAACAGGCTATGGCAAATTCCACACCCATACAGATATATTTATTAATTTCAATCATCCAGGCCAGGGAGGTATGAATGAGGGCACTGTCATTTAGGGCTGTAATTAATCATCCTGGACACTTCCCTGTCAGGGCCCATAAATCAAGAAGCAAAGTGTTTCTCCTCCTGAGCGATATGGAACCAGCATTAACAGGGTGACAAAAATCTAATGCTGTCAGTGAGTGGGAGATATTTTATCTGCCTTTGACACGGGGCTGTTCCACACGGGTGCCCTCCACCTCGGAATTTATTTTCTGGATGTAGAGCACGCATTTTAAAAATATGAACAGAGCAGAACAACAAGGCTGAAGTACGAAGTTGCCAAATGCCAAGATAGAAAAGTTTCTGACGGAAAAGAAAAAAAACCCTGACACATCAATCCAAGGCATAACAAACACATGTTGGAAATAAGAAGGGACAAATCCCTGTTTGCAGGGCAGTGCAAGGCAATGCCTGAACTGTGGAACAGCTGCAAACCAGCCCCTGTTTACCTCCACCTCTGCCTTTGTCCAACAGCCACAGGGTCGTTAAGGAAAATACAAGGACAAACGAGGCTTTAAGCACTGATAAAAAAAAAAAAAAGAAAAAAGTAAGAAAATATGAAGAACTAAATCTCCTTTTCAATACAATGCCTGAGTCCACAGGACATGTCCATGGTCAGGGGATTCCTGGGCTGGCGCTCCTCAGTTCATGGCAGAGCTCACCACCCTTTCCTGGCATGGCATTGCCCACTCATGTAACATGAGAAACATGAGATACGAACTCTGAAACTTCACATTTTCACTGCTTTAAAAGATTATTTTAAAGTGTAGCTACACAGCATTTTTTACCTTTAATATTTGCATGAACCCACTGAAAGCCAAACCCAAAATGCAGGCACAGCCAGGCTTGTGAGAGAGCTGCATTTGGAGAGACAGAAGTACTGCACTAACAGCTCGTCTGAAACGCACTCAAACACTTGAAATACTTTATAAAAACCTCGTTAGATTCTGGGAATAACAGTCAATGCTATTTTATTTGACATTTCTTCCACCTCCAGCTACACCACGTGCTCCTGGCATTATTCACAGCATCACCTAGCAGTCGTTCTGACATTTTTCACAACACAAATTACCTCGGGGTTGCTCTGATCTCCAGGCAGGAGCTGGAGCAGTTTTAGGGCTGTTGTCTCAGGACCTAAAGCACCTGAGAGGGATCTCAGGCAGCTGCCATGAGGAACACTGGACACTGAATTTTTCAGATGGTCAAGCTGGACAGAGCCCAGTGCTGAGATGATAAAACACAGCCATGAACACACCTCATCACCTGGCACTAAACACAGTTCAACACTCCCCCTGAGACCTTTAATCTTTAAATATATGAGACCTCAGCACTTCAGTTCTGCAGGTAACAATTCAAGCTGCAACTTCTTATCCCACTTATTCGCAGGCTACAAATTTTATAGCCAAAATCAAACCTAAATATACCGATTGCAACCTACCATGGGAAAAGAAACAATAAAATTTCTTATTTAATCACACAATTCTATCACCAATCTGCAGAAAAATAGATGCACAAGTGTATTACTGTCTGTGCTCTAAGTGCTAAGGTGGAATTCTGCCCACAGGCAGTAACTATAAAGCCAGGTCTGAGGTAATCCAGTTGTAAAACACTGAGCATAAACCCCATGCTTTTAGCCCCTGATGGAAGCATTCTTCTCCAAAACACAATTTACATTTAAATTGATATTGTAGGGAATCAAATACTCAAAATAAGTGTCAAGGTTTTCTTCTTCACCGAGTTGTTTCCTAATTGGTTTCAAGTGTTTTGCCTAACCATTTCATACTCCTATTTTGTTCTGGAAATTAAAAATAAAATCTTTTATTATTCACGATCCCTAACTTCTGGGAAGTGCCTCAAATTGTTTTTGTTAAGAAAATAAGAACAGGCTGTTTATATTGATCTGCTGGGACCCAGCAAACAAAAGGCAAGAAATTCCTACAGATGCAGTAAAAGCAGAGTTCTGATGAAAGGCAGCAAAAACAACTGCATCACAAATCCCTCTCCTGGCCTTCCCAGCCCAGAGGGAACAGAGCACTCGGGACCCTCCTCACTGGGAATGTGGTGCTGGAGCCAGAGACCCCCCTGCCTTTCCCTGGGTCTGCTTCTCTTCTCACCCACCCCAATATTTCACTTGAACTGCAAACCCAGACTCTGCACTCCCTACAGAGGATAAGGAGGTCAATATTTAACAAATTGCTGGCCATCTAAACAAACAAATATAACCTTTTCCAGCAATAAAGCAGCATTTCCCTAAAGGAGGAACTTCTAAATACATGATACAACTAATGAGGCCGAAGAACATCCATAACCAGGGTAAATCTGGCGGCTGCAAAGAGCAGCAAAGTGCCCATCACACTTGGCATTTCTGGCAGCGTTGGTAGGGAGCAGAATTTATGTGATTCTTCCTTTGCTGCCGCAAGGACAAAGCACGGGCATTGCCATGGGTTGTTATCCACACACACCGAGCAAATAAATACATTAAGTGGTGTTATGAACGGGTTTTTAAGGTTGGCTTTTACCATGCGTCGTTTTAATTGTGAACCATATTATAAGGTGTAAGTTATAAAATTTGATATTATGACGTCATCCTGCGGAAATATCAAGGGAATAAAATACATTAAAAGGTTTACTGTTGTTTAATATATTAAAAGGTTTGGTTGTAAGGGCCGATTCTCTGAGGGCTGGGTGATCCGTGAGGCAGCGCCGGCTCCGCGGGGCTCGCACCGGGCCCGGCTCTTGCCGGCCGGACTTCGCAGGCAGCACCATAAAAGGAATGAGGGCTCCAGCCAATGAGAGCCCCGATCGCCTCAGCCGCAGAAAAGCGCGGGCTCCCGGAAGATTGACAGGGGGCGGGGCTATGCAAAATAGAAAATTAATATTCATTAGGCTGATGCATCCGCAGGGGTATAAAAGGCCGAACCGCCATTGTGTGAGGCGCCTCTGGTACCCCACCCAGCTCCCAGCGCTGTCCCCTTTTTCTTTCGGTATTTTGATTGATTTCTCAAATGTATTATCTCATTTCCACATCAGATCGGAGTCGATAATAACAGTGGTAAAAAAACCCCGTTTAGTGGTTCCCTACCAAGGCTTTGTTTTGGCAAAAGACATTGTGAGAACAAAGCTCAGTGAGAAAATTCTTTGCAGTTAATGGAGGAGAACAGTAAGTGCTAAGATTTCGCACAGAAGCCACACGAGGCCCCCGATGGCTGCACTTGCAAATTGCTCGAGTTAACAAAGCGCTTCACGCCGCATCCCAAATTCCTTCATCACAAATTCCTTCATTTCTGCCCCGAGTACCGCCGAAGGAATCACAGACATTCGCCCTCAGCTGCAGCCCCAAACTGTTCCACAGCCAGATGTGCTAAGATCTCCCACACTGAGCAGGTTCATTTTTAATTCAGGAAAATCTCCTGCAGCTGGCTTTTCTGTTCTGCTCCTACAAGAAATTGAGGCTACGGCTTCTGCCAACTTCCATGTGCCAAGTGCTGCTGGTGTAATTCCCTTCCAGCCGATATCATCAAGCAGGAAAATTTCACTCATCATCTCCCCTCAGAGTTAAATCTGCTGCTAATTTGTGAAATATTTCCCTTGACCCGCCAAATCAACTGAATGCTTCAGGTCCTTTTTTTCCTTAGCGTGAGAACCAATTCAAAGCCATTTATTCCACTTCATTAAAATCAAAAGTTGATCTGAAAAACAATAGCTGGGGCTTGCATTGCATCCAGCGCCACGTCATCAATGCAGCAGGAAAACAACAGCAACAATCAGAATATTGTTTATTGCTAAGTGATCATCTCCTTCATGGGGGTTTATTTTTTACACAGGTTTTTTGCTCGTTTATATTGAATTCAAAATGCCCATCTTGGCAGCCCAGGGCAATGCCAGCAGCTCTTCCCCAAGCAGGGAAGGGAACATCACATCCCATCCCTCCCCCTGGAGCAGAGAGGAGCCCCATCTCCAGGGTCCCCAGTTGGGAATGGACAAATGGGGTCAAATTCAGCCCACCCTAAAAGCAACCAGACCTTGCACAACCTCATTCAGGACCCGACTCAACCATTCCAGGCCAAAAGCGCAACATTTTCTTCCCAAAAATCCCAGCTGTCCCAAAGCAAAAGGAACAATAAAATCATGATTTCAGAAAACAGACTCATCAAGGTGCTAAATACAGTTCCTAAATTAAGGTGTGTAAAGGTGAATGGAATGAAGACAATTTACTTTAATTGGCACAAGAAAAACTTTCCCCTTAACAAAAAGGCAATGGCTGGGTGTAGTTCTGGTTTTTATACAGATTTATGAAAAGCTTTCATTTAGGAGATGTCTATGTTTTCAGTCCAAATTCCCACACAATAATTTTTCATCTAATTATTAAAACTTCATCAAGAAAGAAGAAAGTTTTAGGACCTCTTTTGCTTTGCCCTGAAGGGTGATCTGCACCGCAGAGCTGCTCGCAGGGTGGCAAAGCATGTAAACCTCAGGCTGTAAAAATGGATTTTTGAGGGTACAGAAATCAAATGTTGTTGTTCAGTTTGGGTTAAATAAGTTCACCCCTGGCACTTACTGGGCTGACACAACCTAAGCCCCAAGAAATTACCTTTGGAAGAAGCTGCTGAGGTCCTTGCCTGGTGGAAAAGAGCACATGTGGTCCCAATCCAGGATGAAAAAGGGAGAAGGAAATGGGAACCTTAAACTGGCTCTGCCTCCACCCCTGGGAGGGATCATCCCATGAGGACAGTCAAGGGAATGGGCAAGCCCTGGGAGTGCTTGGGATGTCCCAGAGGATCTGCCAGAGACCAGGGAGGGATTTTTCCCCATTTCCAGCTCCTTCGGAGGCTGTTGTTAAACTGCTTTCACCTAAACATCACTAGCGTTAATGACGCCTTGATGAGCAAGCCCTGCCCCACAGGATCCCTGCTGCTCCTCGGGATCTCTGCCATTCCAAGGAAATTCTCCTTCATAAACACTGCGACGGCTGAGAATGAGAAATCTGACATCCCTTGTCCCTCAGCCTCACACACGCGTTGATTATAGCCTAGTGAAGTTTGTCAAAATTGGGCATCGTGGTTAGAAATTCCAACCAGGGAAACCCTCTGGAGTAATCCTTAATCCTGCCTCTAATGGCCTCGTTTGTTTGCAAGAATGAAACGATCCCATTTGTGGGGTAGATCCATCCTGAGCACTCAAAGCCTCAGTAACAAAATCGGACACTTTAAAGGACATGAAGTTCTCTGCTTTTAGCACTTCTGGTGGTAAAACCCAGCTTAACCTTAGAGAGAAACGATTCATCAGAATGGGATGTTCTGTATTTTTTCCACAAATATTTTTGCCAATTTATTTCTGCAATCACAAGACACCCTTCACATGGAACCTGGGCAGGAAAAAGGGAAGGAACGTGCTCCATTCCTCTCCTAGACCTCAAAAGAGGGAATTACCCTATCCTAAAGCTCTGCATGACATCCAGCCCCACCTTCTGCTGGACAATCTGTGCCCAGCTGGGTGAGGGTTCCAGGGACAGAGGAGTTCAGGGGGCACGAATCGAGGTCCTGAGCAATGAAGAACGCAGGAACAACCCCTGCAGTTCTCCCCTCTGGGTAACACATCCCACAGTTGTGGCAGGATTTCCCTTCCCACTCTGGGTCACATCAGTTCAGGGAGTTCTCAGTGACCTCTACTGGGACAACCCCACAGCAGAAAGATCTTGGGAGCTTTCTCCAGTGCTGTTCTGCCATCACACCCAGTCGTGTCTCACTGCCTCAGGAGAAATAAAGACAATTCCCCACGTTCTCTGGGAAATCCCATTTTAACACGTGTGTGTTATTCGCATGCTTTTCTCAGAGCCTGAGCTCAGCCCTGCCGAACTCGGTGTTCCTGTCAAACCCTGCTCTCGGAGCAGCAAACTGGGAGGGCAGTCTCCGAAACAGGCAATTCCCCAAATTGCTGTAATTGGTGGAACTCTTACAGTGAGAGGAGTGTGAGTTCAGCAACCTCCCATGCAATGCGTTCCTGCTTGGAAAATGCCACCTTCCCTTGGAGGATGGAGCATAAGTCATGAGCTGTCTTTCAGCAGCCCAAGCAAGTGGCAGAGCTCGTTGGACTTGTCATTTACTCGTTTGACAAAGAGTTGAAACAATTCAAATTAAATAAAGATTAGAATTAACCTGAACCACTATGCAAAAACCCCATCTTTTCTGAGGTGTGAAGTTCCACTTGCCCTGGAGCAAAATGTTTTGATTCAGCTGCCTGAAAGTGAAGTATGTGCCACAGATGGGTAAAGATTTTCTGTGGTCAGGTGACACAGATTTATGTCCTTTAGAGAGGAAGCCCAGAATTCTTGACATTATTCCTCTGGGAAGGGTAAAGTCAGAGAGACTTCAGTCACTGCTAAATTACTCTGCAGTGGTTAAGATTTAACAAATGTTATTATGTGTCAAGAAAGAAGTGGCCACCATTATAATAACAACTGTACAGCACGCACACATCACAAAGATTTTTATTCCATTTTATTGGAAATTACAGTCACACCTTTCAAACATTGAAGTGACAGATTTCTCTGCCAGCACTGTCTTAGAGACTGTTCAGAAACCTCTACTGCTGTTCATCAACTTGTGCAAAATAATTGGCACTATAATTTTATACCTGTCAAAAATGCAGTGCACGGCATTGACTAATTGCTATTTTGTGTGATCAGAAAGGTATAAAATCAATGTAACCACTGTGGGAATCAACAAATTCTTTTGTGAAGCTGCAGAACACTAAACATAATTATGTTTACTACCCCCAGGCTTCGGGGGCACCAGATTTGCTCCTATCGCACATAATCTTGTAACAATTTTGAGAGCAATCTTGTAAAGCACTTAAGCCACCCTCCCACTGGTGAGAGACCTCGAAACCTGTCAGATTCTCCATGAGTTTATGGTTTGCATGACTGTGGAAATAATGCAAGCTCTCTGAATCCCCAGTGATTTGCTTTTTTCTGTCCTGGCCTTTGTAACTTTGCCTAAATCAATGAGCATCAAAAATCTGTGAAGCTTTTTAGGTTTTGAATGTGTAAGTATGTGGCAAGGCTTGTGAGATGTAAAAATCCTGCAAAATGCTCCGTATTTCCTGTGCCTCACATTAAAGAGCCTCACCCATTGCCTGTGCATGAAATGATGTTATTATTTTTTTCTTGCTGTGCCCCCTGCTACCCCGCTCTAACACTGCTCCCACTTAAACAAACCACAGAACTTCTCCTCCAAAAGCATTTTCCATGAATGCCACTTTTACCAGACCCTGGAAAGAACTTAATGAAGCTGGAAGTGCTACCATCAAATTTCATGTCTGTGTGTTTCAGAAAACAATGCATCTGTCCTAATTTTACAGCCTGTTTGGGCAGAGTGTTCTGTTCTGTGCAAACAACCTTTCAGCACTGCCGGCTGAGGGGTTTATTGGCAGCTGCAGTGGATTCTTGCGCATGCAATAAAGGCAGAGAAAGAGCAGTTAGAAACTGAAATAAAAAGGGTTTTAGCAACAGGTAGCTGCAGAGGAGGGTTGTGCCAGCACCAATTTCCTCAGCTTGCAATAATGGATCTGCAATAAAACAAACAAGCAAAGGCTCCAATGAGCTGATGGCTGAGGAAAAGAAATGTTAGGTACAGTCTTGAATAAATTTGCCTGGTTTTAAATACAGTTGTTCATTCTTACACGGGTTTCTGTGGCATCGGTGGGGTATCACGTCCTGCAGAAGTTTGGGTCAGAATCAGTGATAAAAGGCAATAACCCAGACAGTGGGGCTTCCAAAACCAGCCAGGATCATCGAGTCCATGTCCCCAGGAGCCACATCCACACAGCTTTAAACCCCTGCAGGGATGGGAACTTGGGTGCAAGGGCATAAAAACACCTTGACCATGGAGGCCAGATAACACAGCATAAAATTGCTTTTGCCCAGACCGCCATCAGCAGTGGCCCCACTTTTTAGCAGACATCACCTCTTCCCGAGGGATTTGTCTCCAGCAGGAAATCACATCCTTCTGATGGAACCCAAAGTGATCTTTTTGCATTTGCTGTCTTAACACATTCAGTTAATCCGTAACATGACAGAGGCAGCATGAAAACAGACTTAAGGCTTAGCTTTAATAAGCATTAATGCAGTTAGGCTGGGTTTGGCAGAGCAGCTCTCTACTGATCTTGGCTTCCCAGATTACAGCCCTGGAAATTAATGAGCTGTCACTGGATTTGCCTGGGTTCTAATGAAGTAGTTAGTCAAGTACAAGTAAAGTCAGGTGGAAGAAGCTGCCTCCTCCCATTTGCAATAAAGCCTTTCCCCCTCTTTGGCTAACAAATTAAATTAGTTGAGAGGAAAAATTTAATTACTGTCATGCACCATCTTCATATTTGTGATCAAAGAAGTGCCTCTCTCTGAGCTTTGTAGTCCCGTGCTCTGCTGAAATGGGAGAGAAGGGAGAGAAGCTTGGCTGAATATCAGGATAGATTAAGAATTATTGTTTTCTCCAAGAAAAAAAAAAAATCTGGAGAAAGAAAAAGGTTTCATTTCTTTCGTTTAAATAAAAAAGTTTGTTTTAGCAGTGTGAGAGCAGCATTGCTGTCGTGTCTAAATGAGAGGAACACAGTTATATCTGACTAATGTACTGTCCTTAGGCCAAACAGGGACAAACTCCTTCCACGTCTTGCTTCTGAAAATAGATTCTTGTTTGATCATAGAAATACAAATGTTCTAAACTTCTCACCAGCTCTGATACCCTCACACACAATACCGAAATGCAGGTGGCTAGCGCTCCAGTGTAACATGATTATGTCAGAAAGTCAGAATTGTCTGAATATGCTCTACTTATTGCACCTTAAAATACATTTTCCTTTTCTTCATAATAAAGCCAGGATTTTGCACTCTTTTGTGCCATTTTCTTAGCAAGCTCTCATGAAAAAAAAAAAAAATCCAAGCAATTCTAAACGCTTCAATTTCTTGGCCTATAATCCTGTGGCAATATTTCCCTTAAACCTGGTTTTCAGTCATATCTCCTAAAGACTCCCTGAAATCTCAGTCAAGACTTGTTCCCTGCTCTCTCAGGATGTAGATGTAACATAAATATTTCTGTGCCTCAAAGAGCTCGGAGTTTAAACAGATGTGATGATCCATTCTCAACTTCCCTGCAATTGGAATGGGAGCTGCTGGGCTGTGCTGGAGCTCAGAGCAGCCACAAATCAGCTCCTCAGGCAAACCCTTCCCTCCTGTTCACTTTTGGGTGATAACACAGAAAAATTATCCCAGATTATCTAGGAGTCAGGAAGCTTCCTTGAAAGTGTTAGGCCTGCGTCTCAAGGCGATGCTGAGCTAAACTGACACCCCTCAAGTCTTCATGGCCACTCTTGTCGCAGACCAGGTGATAAATTCAGCTTGGCTGATTTTGATAAACAATTTTTCAATCAATAGCATGGCAGCAAATCTTCCCAGCCCATGCACAGCTTCCAGGAAGAGCAGGGAAAATCAAAGGGCCTTTGCATGGCAGTGCTGATAATTGATCCTGGGGCTGCCGAGGTGCCACACATCAATAAAATCAGTGTTTCTGCCTCCTCTGGCCACCAGCAGGAGCTCTCCGAGCCCGGTGGCACAGGGAGGGATGGTGGCCTCACCTGGCAGCACGTCTGGGTCCCAGCCAGCCAGGTTACAGGGAAGGCTGAGCAGAGCCCTGCAGAGCACAGAGCCCTTCCAGCTCCACGGGGACAATGGCTCGAGCAGCACAGCTCCAAGCCTAGAAACAAAACCTCCAGCACCCACAGAGGTCCGAGCACATCCTCCTCCTGCAACTTCCCAGCTCCCATTAGGGTTAAACTTCTCATGAGTTATTGGGCTATGCTCCACTGCCCTCGAAATCTACAGTGTTGCTCTGTACCTGCCTGCTCCCAGTCAGATCATACATCAAATAAATCCCCAGGGACAATCCAAACTCCATCAACCTCCAAGAAGTTCTTTGTTTTTTGCATCTGTAAGCTGGAAAAAGTTATGCAGTTCTGGGCACTTTCCCTCGCTCTGCTGTTAACGATTTGTCTCTCTCTTTTCCCCCAGAGCTGATGTGCAGCATCCCTCAGCCCCTCTCTGGAGGAGGAGGAGCCATTTCGTTTGGCAGAGCACAACTAAAGTACAATGGAGGAGACCCTTGGAGTGTCCTCTGCTGAAGCCTGCAATTTTATTTCTTTGCTTTCTTCATTGTTTGTACTGGAAATGGAGAGCATGGGCTGAGATTCATGGGCTCCTCATGTCGCTGGTAGTCCCAACATCACTCTTCATGTGTCCCTATAATTAAAATAAACAGCAAACAGGGGCTTTCCCCTCCTAGTCCATTGGAAAGGAATTTCTTGTTAAACCGTGGATATTTTCAATACTTTGCTACAAATGAGTTAACAAAGGGCCTTTTTGTTCCTGATCTCACACATGGATTTACCTCTGGAAAACTCCAAGGGGCACCTAAAGACTCCAAAGGGCAGTGGATGCACATCAGCAACAGAGCCCTGAAGGTTTTCCTCTGAGCTCTGAGGTCAGTCAGACACTGAGTTTTGGGTACTAAACTTCAAAAAGAGCTCTTTGCTCCTGGCCTGCAGCCCGGGCAGTGCTGCTGCTTCTGCTGCACCTGTGGTGATCAGCTCACCTGGAGGCTGGAAATCAAAGGCAGCCGAGCGCAGAGGTGCCAAGTCCTCCTGCATCCCCATGGCTCAGCACCTGCTCCAGAGCGTTCCTCATGTTCTGGCCATGCTCTGAATTATGAATTTCCCTATGGACCTTTTCCTATGGCATCAATCAGGGCGTTATCTCAGTGCTTCACATGCCTTTACTGCATTTATCTGCACAACCACCCTGTGTGCTAAGGTAATATTATTCTCCCCACCAAAGCCCGGAATAAAAGATCAAAAATGCCCCCAAAGCTGGCTGGTGTGTCTGAGGTCTGAGCTCATTTCCAGAGTGTTTACCGTTCTCTAGTGCCCCACGAGCAGCGTGCAGCAGGCAGGAGTTGTAGCTGAGACAGGGGAGGTGGAGAGGACAGAGGTAAATGCAGACTCTCAGCATTTCCTCAGAGCCAACAGCAAAAATTACAGAGAACAATTCTAAATGAGCTTCCATTCCTCCAGTTCCTGGGGGAAACAAACAGTCCAAATCCATCTGTTTTCTAAAAACACCTCTCCCACCTTAAACAAACACCAGTTAATCCCAACAGCACAACAAACACTCGGTGTTTACACAGCGGCAGAAGTGAAGCAGTAGGGAAAAAATGGAATTTGTAATATCCTCCTCTATCTCCAGCAGCAAGAGCACAGCAGTGTATTTTTCAAAACTGCTTCTTTGTGAATATGCATGAAACACATGTAGTGGTGTGGAACAGGCTCTTCTTTCGATGGGTAACTCATTTTTCACACACAAAAGGAAAAAAAAAAGCATTACTTTTTTTTTTTTTTTTTTTTGAGTAGCCACAGAGCCTGCTGCTTGTCTTTTAAATTCAGCAGATCATGGGGCCAAAAAGGAAACTCTGAAATCCTAAAATTCTGATAGCCCTAGGGAAGTTCACAGAATTCCAGAGTGGGTTGGGTTGGAAGGGGCCACAGGGGGCCACGTGGTCCCCCCTCCCTGTTCATCGCAGAGCACAGGGCACAGGATTGTGTCCAGTGGTTCTGGAATATTCCCAGTGAGGAGACTCCACAGCTTCCCTGGGCAGCCTGCTCAGTGCTCAGTCACTGTGCAGGGAAGTTCTGCCTCGTGTCCAGGTGGGAATTCCGTGCATCAATCACCTCTTGTCCCATGGCTTGGCTCCCACAAAGCCACACAGCCATCCAGGAACCCCAGGAGCAATCCAGGAACCCAGGGAGCAATCNATCCAGGAACCCCAGGAGCAATCCAGGAACCCCAGGAGCAATAAAGGAACACAGGCAGCAATCCAGGAACGCAGGGAGCAATCCAGGAACACAGGCAGCAATCCAGGAACGCAGGGAGCAATCCAGGAACCCAGGGAGCAATGCAGGTCTGAGAGCTAAGGCCTGATAATAACAGAAAATACTCAACTTCAGGGGCATGGATACACTTCTCTTCCAGAACCTTCATCTTCAGGCCTCCCTCGCCCCTCTCCCACTCCAGTCCATGTGGAGCAGGCTCTGGGTCCCTCACCCACCCCAGGGGAATGGGAGCCCAAACCAAAGCACTGGGACAGAGAAACCAGCTCCAGTCACTCCTCACAAATCCTGGAGGTCACAGATTAGGTGATAGAATTTGTTTGATGATTTCATAGGGTTCCTTCAGCTTTTTGGTGTTTGTGACAGGGAAGTGCAGCAGCTCCAAGGTGTCCTAAACACTGCCCTGCACTAGCTGTCACCGTGCCACCAGGTGAGTGACAATGGGAGCAAACTCTGGTTCCTCCAAGGGATCTGCTCCATTAGCTGGCAGCATCAGCAGCTCTGTCCCAGACTCGTCGTGGGGTGAGAGCCTTCACTGTGTGATTTATAGCAGTCATTACAGCTAAAGCAAACAGTTGCCTGGATACATACACAAAAAATCCCATATCCATTGCAGTTCAATTATCTCCTTTGCCTAAAGCCTCTTCCTTTCTGGCATTTTCTTGCCCCTCCTCAAGGCTCCTCCATTTAGAATTCCACAAATTGCTGATTCCTTGTCCGTAGTCATCCTAAACCAAACCTGGGCTTTTCCTTTCTCTGATTGTTCCTGCTGCTGTAAAATACTGGTTTGGGGTTTTTTGTAAATTAAAATATAAGTTCTCAATAAATTGCAGGTTGCCATAACTCAAAAACTCAGACCTGAAACCTTCTGCTTGTCACAGTGCTGGACTCCACGAAACTTCCTCCTTCCCCTGCATTTGGGATTCCAGACCAAACCTTACCCCAAAGGCTCCCAAATCCTCACCCCTGAAGTGTTTATGTCTTTAACTTTCCCCTTTTAAGCCTCAAACAAATCCTTCAGCTGTGCCACAGACCAATTCCAAACCACCCATAACTCACTGGGTTCCTTCAAAGGTCCTCTCCCCTCACCATCATCACCCCCTACTACAAGTAGAGCAGCTCCCCAAAAGATAAAGGTGGTGGATTTCTCCTTATCACAGAAATTTCTGGTCAGGAAGGAGAGTCCAAAAAAAAATCTACTCATTCTGTGAGTATGAGCTGCTTGCCTGAAAACTCTTTTATTTTGCCACATGCCTAAAAGAACACACAAAAATCAAGCCAATAGGGCAGGAGTTGCCATGAGCATTAGTGCCTTCTCATTTCAAGCAGGGGATTTAGCAAGAGCTTACAGAGTAGAGAGGGCCTTTAAATATTTCACTTCCCATTCCTACATTGGAGTGCATGGCTCTGATTTTCAGCTGGACTTGGAGTAATGAGGGCAGTGCATGGTGGCTTTCCAGAAACCCTCTCAGAAACTCTGGGAAATTCCTTCCTGGGAACACTTTAACATTGGATTTTATCATATGAGGAAATATTCATGGTTTTAGACTCCATTTCATTTAACCAGTAACCACGAGAGATGACAAAACCCTCCTAGATCACAGAATCCCGGAATGGTTTGGGTTGGAAGGGACCTTCAAAACATCTCATTCCAACCTCCTGCCACGGGGGAAAACTTCCACACCTGCAGAAATCAAATCAGACCTTTGGGATCTTGTATGAACTCCCAAAAACCAGTTCTTCAGCAGGAAAACTAAATACTAAAGCACTAAATTTACAACCATTAGGCAAGCAAATCAGGAATTTTTCAAAAGGGTATTTTGACATTGTAATTTAAATTTAATTATTCATTTGTTAAGGAAGATGTTCCATCACTTTGTGTTTTGTAGGGAACAAATATTCCATGGTGGCTTCTGTTCCTCAGCTGGGGGAATGACATGTGGCAGTTGTAAAGATTAATTTGTGCTACGTGGCACCGCTGCTGGCTGCTCCTCGGGGAGAGGCAGGAGGGGGGAAAACATCCTGCAACATTCCAGTACATTAATTAACAACGGAGTGCTCAAATCTAATTAAGAAACCATCAGCTCATTTGTACCCCTGCTCACATGAAGTGTAGGGAGAGATCTCTGGTGAGGGGTGCCTGCAGGATCACACCTGGAGTGTCCTCACCTTTCTGGGATGTCCAGCCTCCTCTCAGGCCCTGCTGCTCCCAGCTCAGGGGGATTGGGTGCAGGAAAAATAAACTGCATTGCTGCTGAGCTGGGGGGATAATTCTTAGGCTGAGATGACAGTAAGGCTGTTTTCAGAGCACAGAGCCCTGTGCAGCCAACTTTTGGGGAGTTTTACGTCAGAACTCCTGCTTTACACCAGAATCCAGGAGCAGGAATGAAGTTCAGAGACACACATTCCAGCCAGGCACTGGAGGGATTCAAGGGAACAGGCACGTGCTTTACCCAGGCTCAGCAAATCCACAAAACCCTGTGCAAAGCTACAGAAAAGCCTTTCCCTGCCTCCTCTGCTTCCCAGAGCTGCTCTGCATCGCTCCCTCAGCTCTGGGACTTCCCATCCCACATTCCCGTCTCTCCCTCCCTGGATTAACCTGCTCGTTGGACTAAACACAGACAGATTGGTGACAATGGGCATTAAATTTCCCAAAGTACCTCTTTGCTATCAAAAATCTCTGCCTTAGCACCGCAGACAACGTTTTAAAAAATCCTCCTCGGTAAATCTAAAATCTCATCAGAGCAACCAGAAGTATTTACTGCCTGTGTTCGCAGCACTCAGTCCCTCCAGTGGCAGCCTCAAACCTCCCAAGTCTTTTCAGTCTCATTCCCTTCTTTCCAAGCCTCGTAATTCCTCGTGTTCACATCCCCTCTCTCCCTGTTCCCGGGGCTGGGAGAGGAAAGCCAGGCGAGGCAGGAGCTGGTTCTGCAAGAGGATGTTCCAACAGCCTGGGTCAGATGCTCCTGAGGTTTCTCTGGAATATCAGTGCCGTGGGGCTTGTTTGGAGGGTCATTCCTCAGCGTTTGGAGGTGACAGATGGCCCCTGGCAGGAGATTCAATGCTGCTTGGTGGATGAGGCTTCTATTATGGAATCATGGAACCAGAATCCCAGAATGGTTTGGGTTGGAATGGACCTTAAAGATCATCCCATCATCCCTCTGCCATGGGCAGGGACACCTTCCACTGTCCCAGGGTGCTCCAAGCCTCGTCCAGCCCGGCCTTGGGCACTGCCAGGGATCCAGGGGCAGCCACAGCTGCTCTGGGCACCCTGTGCCAGGGCCACCAACAGGCACAGAGGTCAACCATGGATCCGAGGGAAAAAATATTGGAGGAACCTTTTTCTACAAGGGACAGAAAAACTGATTTATCCCTTCAAACAGCAATAACTGTGGCATGTAAGGCAGCCTTAAGGACATATTCCTGTCACAAGACTTTTTCCAGTAAATAAACCAACAAAACGCTGCAGAATTGCTTTCAAATCAGTGCAGGTTCCATGGAAATGCACAAAATAAGCATCAAATTTAAAGTACATTGAAACTGGACACGACCTTCAGCCGTGTCTGTGCTGGCAGCACCTGGACAAGACACAAACTGGCAGCTTGTACTCAAAAAGGGCTCAAAACGTGGATGCAAATACAGGAAAATTCCAATTCCCACCCCCACACCCCTGCTGGCAGTGGATGGAGGTACCTGAGGCACTCCTCGACACCCCGCTTCAACTCCGTGACCTCTGTGGGAGATGCAGGAATGTCTGAATGCACACGTGAACCACAGCAATTAAGGAAATGAAATAAAAAAGTTGCTTTTTCACCACCAGAAGCCACAGTTAGTTAGGAACAGTTGATTTCACTTCAATAAGAATTACATGGCTTTTAATTGAAATATTCCTGCCTTAGTGGTCAAATGTTAATATTTTAGTGATCTTTACGTATTTTCCTACTTCCCCTGTGCTTTTTCAAACCCACATTACCATCCATTGGGCCTCTTATTTTGCTATTACTTACCCTAAACACAAGTTGCTCTGAGAGATCGCCAGTAATTTGCATAAAATATAGAGCTGTTACTTTTCTTTTCTTAAAGGAAGCAGAATAATTGCAAGCTGCAACTATTGGAGCTGAAAATAACTCTCCAGACAGTTGCACATGCAGAATTAGATTAAAATGAGCTCATTTTTTTAAATGACCTGATAATTTGTGAGGGAAGAAAAAAACAACCCTATCAAAGTATTTTCACCAGTAGAGAATGTTACAGCCCTTACACCGAGGAGGAGATGCCTCCCTGCGTTCAGATGAGGCAAACATGACCTAGAGAGGCCAAATTAACAGAACCAGAGGTTTGCAGACCGCTTTGAAATATCCCTCACTCTCTTCTTCTGGAAAATACAACAGGGCGAGATGTGGGACATCCTGTACCGCCTGGAGGAGAAGAAATTCCATAGAAAACCCAAGACACAATGTTGGAAGAAGGGATTGAGCTCTTGAGGTTGAAAGCTGAGATGTCTTTTGTTCTCTCTCCCCTGGCAGGAGCCTTGGGGACACCACAGCAGCTCATTCCTGGCAGGAGCAGAGCAATGAAGTCGTGGAACCCTGGAATGGTTTGGGTTGGAAGGACCTCGAAGCTCGTCCTGTTTCCAGTGGGCAGGGACACCTCCCACTGTCCCAGGCTGCTCCAAGCCCCGTCCAGCCTGGCCTTGGGCACTGCCAGGGATCCAGGGGCAGCCACAGCTGCTCTGGGAATTCCATCCCAGCTCCTCCCCACCCTCCCAGGGGGAATGTTTGCAGATCAATGATTTTCCCTGACCAGGAGGGAAATATGACCAACGTTTGAATCTGTTGGCCAGCTTCATCAAGTTTTCCCAACTTTGCTGAGCCAAGTGCTTCCTCATTTCTGGGAGACAGTTCAGAAATACGGAATGAGGAAGTCTGCTAAACCCTCAGTTTCCAGGGATTACTGCAAGGAATTACCAGCACAGCCAGGTGCAGCTCCTTGCAACAATAAATTCTGACCAGTTTTACAGTTAACCTCTAGTACTGACAATATTATTGAAACCCCCTTGAGTGGGCTTTGCAGGTTTATAAATACATCCAATTATCATGTTTTTGATGAGATTTCATTTAAATCTAGCAAAAAATATTCCCAAGTGAATCATCTATTATTCATAACTGGAGATGAATTCAGCCTCCATATCACAACTTTTCCTCCTCCTCCTTTTTCAGACCCATTGTTTCTACATAAATTAAATCCTTCACTACATGCATCCCAGTCAGATTTCCTTTTAGAAAGCCATATTTTATAGAAAGCAATTACATTTGGTCATTGATGTATCACCCAAGCTTTCAGAGCCCCCCGAAATAGAAGAGGGGGTTGAGACGTTAATCTGAACAAATGTTGCACTTTGATAATAACTCAGAGGGGGAAACAGAAATCGTCATCCCAAGGAATGTCATCCACTCCCGACACAGCCGTGGGATGGTTTGGGGATGGAATGGGGCTGAGCTGGAGATGCCACTGGGCACCGTTCAGGGCTGTGAGGAAAGGTGAGAAGATCCCTTCTGGCTCGAGCACCAGCCCAGAGCGAGTTGATTAACCCCAGTGCCCCCAGTCTGGCTGTGGGAGAATGCTCAGCTAAGCTGTGCAAGACAGGCAGGTTGAGAGGAATTTTTTAAATGATTATCATTATCATTACCATTATTATTATTACTATTGCTAAAATTATTATTACCATTATCACTGTTAATGTTAATTGAACAATGCTGCCAATGTCTGGCCCTGGAAGGAAAGAATCCCTGTGGCACTCCTGCAGCCCCTGGATTTTGTGCAGACACCAGGGGGAGGAAAGGCAAAGGAAGGCATGGAGCAGCCCCTCGTGCCCCCTGTCAGCAGTGGTGGGGCTGAGGGGGACGATTCACCCACGGGAAATGGGGGAACACCTGGCTTTGAACTTGCACTACATTCTTGTTTTACTGATTCATTTTTCTGAGCTGCAAATAGTTCTCTCTCTTCCAAATTTCCAGCTACTTCACTCCAAAGGTCCTCCCAAGCTCTGCACTGCCCCCCTGCCACAGAACACTGCTCCTGGCTCCCCATCCCACGTCCCCACCATGCCAAGGCCTCCCGTGGCCCTGGGGAATGTCCCCACGGAGCTGGCCCAGCACAGCTTTTGCTCTGCCCGTGCTCCAGGATCCCCACGCCTCCCACCCTCCAGGGGCACACAGCCAGCGCTGATGGGCACCAGGGACTTGTTCAGCACAGGAAAACCACATTTCACAGAGTCATGGAATCATTAAGGCAGGAAAACACCTCCAAGATCATCAAGTCCGAACTTCAATCTCGCTAAGTCCAACCTTTTAGCACCCTGACACAGCGACTCTTGCTTTGGTTGCTAAACACAATACAGATTTTAAACAGGGGAAGGGATGCAGGGTTTTTAAATTAACACCTGCACAGGGATGGGCTTTATTCTGCACCTCAGTGTGCTGCTCTCAGGGATCTCCAGCACCTGGGATTGGTGTGGGACACCACCACCAACAGAGACACCCGACACAGCTGTGTTCCCCTGGCTCAGAGATCACCCAGACAAGCTCCGTTTTAACATCTAAGAGCAGGGATACGTGAATTCCATTAACATTAAATCACAAGTCAATTAAATAAAGGCAGCAGCTATGTGCTTTTTGATGATCCTGAATCAGAGGCAGTGATTCATTCTCAGGCCTCTTAAGTGAGGATGTTTAATGACATGGTGGGAAATGAAGCCTTTTTGTAGCAGGAGAGGAAACACCGCTGTCTTTAGCAGCATTTACTGAATAATTAACCTGCACCCCTGTTATTACCTAAGAGTATTTGCCATTAACCCAATAGAAAAATCATTTGAGGCATGAATAGGAAGAATAACAACGCAAATGTACTGCTTAGAGACCATATTACTGGGACAGCACTCACATTTCTGTCTGAGCCTAATAAAGGATTGTGGTTTAAATCATTGAATACAAACAGAAAACATTTGTTTAGTGCTTATTCCAGCTTTGATTCCAGAGATGAGCCTGACCCTCTCCTGCCATTGCTATAAATCATCCAAAAACAGGTGGCTTTCCCCTTTGTTGGAGTTCAATTCCTTTGTGCCACACTTGACCAGACATGATTATTTCTGTGTGCTGCCAAGACTGCAACCTTTTCCTGGCAAGGAAGCAGGAGCTCAGTGAGAATGTCATCGCTGACAGCTCTGAGAAAGGCCCTCGGGAAGCCTCTCCTCCATTCTCAGCACTTCAGCTCTCTGCAACAAAGGTGCCCTCTTCCCTTTTCCATAAAAATGGAGAATTTTAAAATTATGGATGGGAGGTCTTTGACTCATCTGGCCTTTTATCCGCGAGGAGTCTCTGTCATTGGACTCTCTAATCTTCACTCACTTGATTAAAAACTATTGGAAACCTTCGTGTCCCATTCACACTTTGCCTCAGTTTCTCACAGTTTCAGGCTAAGACGTTGTTCAGTCCTACAAACCCACCTGAGAGTCCAACACTTGTCAGTGTTTGCAGGCTACACTCAGTTATTAGCTGGAAACGCACACCTGATTAATCGACACAAAAATTAACAAATCCCACGGGTAATTATCCTTCTCCTTCCAAACTGATGCCACACAGACCTTGTTGTGTGGTGTCTCTCTGTGCAGTTGAGTGACCTTCAGTGGGGCTGTTTAAGGTGGCCTGATAATGATTTGATTATTATTTCATGCAAATTAAGAGTTACCTCTCCTAACTAAAAGAGCTGATTTTCAATTTCATCCTTATTTGCACACGGCATGAAACCATGACATTTTGGAGCTCTCCAGAGTCTGTCACCCTCCCTGGCACCGTTAGTTGCTGTTATCTGGCTCTTTTTTTCTCCTTAATTTATTTCCTAACTCATTCTTTGTTCTTAGCACAGCTGAATAGGAGCATGCCCCAAACACAGCATTTCCTGGGCAAACAGCTGGGCTGGGGCAGGTTCCTGGCCATGGACTCTTCCCAACAGCAGCTCCACAAAAGATCCATCAGTTCCATCGACCCCCAGTGCAAACCTTCAGCAGTCAAAGCACTCCAACACATCGACATCTGCTTATGGAAAAGCAAACCCCACTTTCTACTCTTAAAATTGTAATTAAAAGGATTGAGAGAGAAGCAGGGGGTCTCTGGCAACCCAAACCCTGACTTCTTTCTCTAAGGTCCCCAAATTCCATGTTCTGATTGCTGAATTACATTTTTTTTCTAGGTATTTTCTCAGTATTTGCATTTGAACAAGAATCCAAAATAAAGCAAAAGCTTCAAGGTCAACAATCTTTTTATAGAAGCAAAAACCCAAGAGAGAAATTTAAGCAATTACTCTTAGCCAAAGGAGCAGTCAGTTCAAATAAATGTATCAAAGCCTCCAAATTATCAGCAATAAAATCTTATGTCATCTAATAACGACAATGATGGCGATAATTACTGGGACAATGATTTAAAGCTCAGCATTTTTATAGTGCCTAATTTAACAAGTACAGGTTGCTTATTTGTGCCTTTCCAGACTGAAAAAGCGTTTGTCTGGCTTTGTTTGTTGTGTAAGATTAGACTTGGGGAAGACAAAAAGCTTCCAGAAATTACCAAAGTTCCTGCAGAAGGAGGTGCTGATGGAGGCACAATTTTCATAGGCAGAAAGTTTGCAGATGTCAGTCTGTATTTACCAAGAGAAGGGAAGAAATCAGAGCAGAGGAGGAGCAAACTTGTGGAAAACAAAGTCAGGATTTAGAAACCACCTCAGCAACCATCCAAGTGGATTCCTCACGTGGAAATCATCCCGAGCCTCTGCCTTTGCCTCCCAGGCAGCAATATCCCCTGTGCCTCAGAGGCAGGAGCAGGGAGCCTGTTTACATGTGAGGAATGCTAAAAAATATCTCCTGCATCAGAAGGCATCCGTGGCACAGCCCTGCCGAGGCTCTGAGTGCAGAACTCCTCAGGGGCAGCAGTGCAGGAACCGTGGCTGCAAACCCAGCCCTGCTCTCCTGGCTGGGAGTGTCCCGGGGCCAGGACGGGTCCCTGGGCAATCCAGCACCTGAGACGTCAGTGCAGACAGACAAACACAATCCCATCTCCCACAGCCCTGCGAGACTGGGATAGCTCATAAAACCATGGAACCGAATCCTTTAGGTTGGAGAAGATCTTTCAGATCAAACCCAGCACTGCCAAGGCCACCACTGGCCCGTGTCCCCAAGTGCCACATCCACCCGGCTTTTAAGTCCCTCTGCTCCGCAACAGGCTCAGAATCATGCCCACGAGGTTTCTGTCGCTGTTTTAATCTCAGTCATTTTTTAAATGAACCTCACTCATCAAACAAGGAGTTCAAAAGGCTTCCTTTTCTTTTTTTCTTTTTTCTATAAGCATGAGGAATAAAATGCAATAAAAGCTGCAGAAATTCCCTCTTACTCTGGACAAGGAGAGATCAAAGGCAGAACATTTCTTTGGATGGATCCTGAAAGGTCAGATTTCTGAAAAATCTGGAAAATGCTGTGTGCTTTGTATTCATCTGGAACCAGCACAGCTTCTGGAATCCCAGAATCCCAGAAGGGTTTGAGTTGGAAGAGACCTGAAAGCTCATCCAGTGCCACCCCTGCCATGGGCAGGGACACCTTCCACTGTCCCAGGCTGCTCCAAGCCCCTTGTTCTCCTAAGAAGTTCCTAAAAACACAGATGTCTCATTCATGCCAACAGAGAGATTTATTTCTGTTAATAACATTCAAACCAGAACAATTTCCAGGACAAGACCTAACCCAGCCTGGCCTTGGGCACTGCCAGGGATCCAGGGGCAGCCACAGCTGCTCTGGGCACCCTGTGCCAGGGCCTCACCACTCCCTGAGTAAAGAATTTCTTCCTAACACCAATCTAAACCTGTTCTTTCAGCTTACAGCCATTCCCTTGTCCTGTCCCTCCATGCCTTGTCCCCAGTCCCTCTCCAGCTCTCCTGGAGCCCCTTTGGGCCCTGCAAGGGGCTCTGAGCTCTCCCTGGAGCCTTCTCCTCTCCAGGTGAGCACCCCCAGCTCTCCCAGCCTGGCGTGCCCAGTGAGGTGTCACCCACTGCTCTCTCTCCTGCCAGTGACTCCCCCAACCTTTCTCAGTCGAAGGATGAATTCCCCAACTCTTCATTCCCTCCTCTCACCCAGAGGAGGCACGAGGGGACCCTGTGCTCAGCCGAGCTCCAGCTGTTCAGAGAGGGGGAGCACGCAGGCAGCTCTTGTGTAAAGCCCTAAAATACAGAATGAAATTGCCTTAAATTAATGAAGTCATCCCATTCACTTCAGCAGGTTTGAGATGAGGGCTTTTCCCCCACATAATTAAAATAGCAAAGGGAATGAACAATACTGCATTTGTTATTTATTTTAAGGCAGTGCACAGTGAGTCATGCCAGAGCTCCTGGAAGGCGTTCATTGGTATGAATTTCAAATTGCCTGCTTCACCCCTTTTTGGATGGGTTAACGAAAGCAAAACGTACCTGCATGTGCACAGTCCCCCCTACTCCCCCCGGGTGTCACCACACCCCATGGAAATTGTCACAGTGAACACAAATACCTACGGGCTTTGGGCAGGAATTAGGGCAAAACTTGGACTTGGTGGTCTCGGAGGTCTTTTCCAAATCCTCCGGGAGTTCTGTGCTGCGTGCTCCTGTTTCCCTCGTGGAGATGCACATCCTGTGTCACATCACTGGGAGAAAAGCTCCGTTTTCCACATGAAACAGCACTCGTGGTGAGGAGCAGCTCCAGCCTCTTTGCTCACCCCATGAAGCACAGCCGAGGTTTGACTGCACCAACCATGGGTTTGCCATAAAACAGAAGCTGCAGACACGCTCTGGTATTCCACCTGAGCTTCCCCTGTTCTCCTACAGAGCTCCTAATAACAGACACCTCATTCATGCCAACAGAGAGATTTGGTTCTATTAATAACATTCAAACCATAACAATTTCCAGGTCAAGACCTAACCCAGCCAATTTTTCAGGATATGAAGTCAGGCAAAACCAGCCTGGCTCTACCCAGAGGTGTCACTTCTCTCAGCTAAATCAGGACTGGCCTCAAAGCACACCAATGGGGAACACCATCCCCCTTTAGGGCTTACTGAACTAAAGCTTTGCTTTTCCCAGTAAAGCTGGGAAACCTTCAGTACCCCCAGAGAGACTTCTCTAACAAATTCTGTGTGAACATTGGATACGGTTTTTATGTAAATCCAGAACCTGTGTCTGATCACAGGGCTGGACAAATCAGCTTCTGTCCTACAGCCTGGGCATTTCCAAAGCCTCATCTTGACACCTGCACATATATATGGATATATATTTTTTTTTTTAATATGGATATATTTTATATTTATATAATGATGGCTGGGCACCTACAGTTATTTTTCTGACTTAGGAACATGTTAAATTTCTGTCTGGGTACCAAAACAAGATGCTGGATGAAGAAAATCTCCTAATTTGCCATTCACCTTTCCTATTTCAGCTGGGGAAAAAAATAAAACAATAAATTCAGTTCTGTGTTTATACCTCTGAAAGAGTTGTGAGACACCTGAAGCCAATGGAGCCTGCAGGTCACTGGGCACTTTTCCGTGGCGTGGAGTGTGAGACCAAATGAGTTGTACAATCCCAGTGCACAGGGCTGTAATTATGATAAAGGAAGGGAATTAATGTGCCATTGGGGAATTAATGCAGCAGACAGACTGCATTTTACAAGAGCCATAAGCAAAGTTACTGTGGCAAAGCCTCTGTAGCTCTATTTGATGTTAACAGAATGCACATTGCCCACAGTAATTAGTCTGAGCAGTAATTAACCCTTCACTGGTGGCCTTGAGCAGCCCTGTGGGTCCTGGCACCAGGGAGGGGTGAGGACTAAGGGCAGAGCCAGGTCCTGCTCTGCTCCAGGCGGCTCCAGAGCTGCTCCATCCATGGAATAAATGCAGAAAAAGGGAATTATTTAACCGCCATCAGTGGGATGTGTAGGGAAAACACCACCCAAGGGGAGCTGCCCTGGAGCAGTGACCAGAGGGAGCACCCGGGTGTGTGACACAGCCTTCCTCACCTGGGGGACAGCTGGAATAACCCTGGTGGGCTTTACCCACCTGGGGCAGGTAAAGTGCTGCTCCAGTCCCTTCATCCCATGGTGGGATTGTCTCAGCAGAGAGGAGCAGAGTGGTGATGCTCTGTCACAGATTTGCACTGAATTTCACTGCAAACAGCAGCACATGTTCACATGTGCAAGAGACAGAAGTAGTTTAAAATAAAACATTAAACATCGTTATTACTAAAAACCTGAAACTGAGGAGCGTGGCTGTGGATTGCTGTAGCAGCAAGAAAGGATTTTATAGCCACTTCTCCTCAAGCCCCAAACATGTTTTTCACAGAGCCATTACCCAGCCCTCTTCCTAGGAAAGCAAACTCCTGTACAATTCCTGCAGCACAGAGTGTTAATGCAGGAGGTCTGAGCAGCGCCAGAGACTTCCCAAGGCAGTGAGTGTAGAGATGAAAAACGATCTCTGAAGTTCTGTCAGAGCCAACGCAGGGTCTGAGCAGTTTGTGCAGCGCCGGTGGGACTGAGGAGCGGCCGTGGCCAACTCCCTGTGTGCAAACTGAGGGAATCCAGACTCCACTGACACCAGTCCGTGTTTGCCTGACTGCAAACAGAGCTTTGAACACCAGCACTGCAGCCTGGCACAGCCACGCAGGGCCGAGGTTTCCTGCTCTCTCAGGAGGGGATGCTCAGAACGTGTCTGAGGGCACAGCCCGGCCCCGCTGGCACCAGGCTGAGGGGTGACATCCTCTGAGCAGCCACTCCCACTGCTGAATTCCTGTCTGCTGCCTGAGGAACCCCAAGAGAAGTCTCCTCAGGGGCTGCTGAGCCACAGCTCTGCTGCTGCTGGCCTTGGGGGCAGTGGGGCACCGTCCGAGGGGCCAGGCGGGGTCACCGCCGCTGTTAATCCAACAAGAGGGGACATTGATGTTTCAGAGAGTGCAGAGGAGCCTTCTGCAGCCAGGCTGTCCCAGAAGGGAGGTGGAGCACTTGGAGTGCCAGAAGTCCTTGGATTCAGCTCCTCGCTCCTCTGGCTTTGCAGAGAGTCACTCCCAGGTACCTTATATCCATGGATATATTTTGTATTTTTGATATACTGACACAAAGCGCTCACTAGAGGTTTCCTCCATCCTGCTCTTCCCTGCACTCCCACCTTGTACCATCCCTGCAGAACCCCACGCTGGGAGCACCTGCCCTGTGCTCCCACATCCACATGTGCTGCATCTTCTGCTGCCACCTTCAGGCTTCATTTCCATCTCCAGAGGATCTCTGTGAATCCTTTCTCCATTCCAGGTCCGAGGGAGACACAAACCCTCGGGTGTGTTCCCTGGGATCCAGCTGGTCACTGCTGACATCGCTGGGCAAGAGACCTGTTGGCTCCATTCCTTCCAAGCCCATTCCTTTGCCAATGGAATGTCGTGATTCCCACAAGCATTCTGGCAAACTGGGGCTTTAGTTGTGACTCATATGATCCATTCCAAATTCCTGTTTAAAATGTAAATGGCTGCAGAGCAGCAGGGCTCGGCAGAGCAGCAGGTCCAGCAGCAGGGACTCCAATCCCAGCAGCATTCCTCGATCCAAGGGGAGCTGAGGATGCTGCAGCTCTGCTTCCTCCTGGGAAGAAAACCATCCATTTTACCAGTGCCCACTGTGCTCTGTAGTTAATAATTCATCTGAGGCTGAGCCAGCATTATTTGGGAAGGAGAAAACCTGCACAGGGAAGCATCAGAGCTGGCCTTGGGAAGGGGGGATGGACACAGAGCAAAGCCTGAGAGTGGGAAGAGGAGCTGGGCTCACACCAAGTGCTCCTGTCCCCATGCACAGATCAGACTCCAGAGCCACTTCCCGAGTGTGGACTGACTGCAGGCTGATAAATATGAACCTCTCACACTCAGGAGATACCAGGACATTAATCCCAGAGTGCACTTCCTGTGCCTTTAGCACACCATGTCCAGGAGAGCCAGGAAATTTGGCCTCAGTCGCTTTTCCAACCCAGACAGTGCCTGGAGCTGCTCATCCCCGGGCGGGCACAGAGCAGAGCATCCTCCTGTGCTGGGAACAGCTGGAGCTCCCCATCCTGGATCCCTGGGCCCTGGAAAAGTGGCCCACGCCACTGAATAACCACTGATCCATGGAACAGCGACTCCCTCGTTTGGGACACATTTTCTTCTCTTTCTTGATACCCTTTTTCCATCTCCAAAGGTCAGGATTTTTCCAATTTCTCAAATTACTCCTCATTAACATGAAAAAGATAATTTCCATTTGGCAGCATTAGCATGAATAAAACATCCCTGGGATAATAACCTGCTCAGGGCTGGAGGTGCCAACCTTCAGAAATGAGGACAGACCTGGGGTTGTGTGCAGGAGTGAGAAAATCCAGTGACTTCCAACGTTCTTCAGCTTGGAGGGGAACAGGGGAAATTTTCCATTGCTGAATATTCACATTATGGGCGTTTTTGAGCTAATCTTTTGGGTTCAGGATTTCTGCACACTGGCTGCCAAAAATAAATTACTGTGAGAATGGGCTCTGTGTGTGGATGAGCTGGGGAAAGGCTGCACGTTCTGGAGGTCACTGCAAGAGAAGGGAAACACGAGCAGCCAGCCCAGACACGGCCCTGGCCCAACACCAGCTCCTGGGAGGCATCCAGCACGTGGAGAGGAGGCGCAGGGATCTCCGAAGGATGAGGAGGGCAGGGGGTCAGCCAAGCATTTGAGGAGGTCTCACCCTGATCTTTCACAGACTGGTCGAACCACAGAGCTCAATATCCTCTCTAAAATATTTATCCCTTTAGGTTTTCATATCACATCATTGCAGCCCTTTTTTTGAGCACCAGGACCTCAACGCAGCAGGAAACCGAGCTATTGACTACAGGCTGTTTGTAATTAGGGAGGCATTCTGATATCCTGCCTGTGATCAGGGTGCTTGTTGGAAAAAGCTCGATTTCTTGCCCTTAAAGGTAGCTTTGGTGGTGCCTTTGCTGGTGTGGATGCCGACAGGCACACACACAATTGCTCTTGCAATCCAGCACGAGGTACCCAGAGGTTCCCCCGTGCTCCTGGCCCTGTGCCACCTCCCCCTCCAGTTGATAACAATCTGCCTCCAAACCACCTCGCCGATCATTTGCACCCATCAACCCCGTGTAGCATAATGTGCCAGCTATTTAGTGCTGGAAAATTTATCACTCAGCAAGAGTCAGGGATCTTGTACCAGGCAATACTCCCACCTCCCAATCCCTGTCATTTCACTTGTGCCACTCAATTTGCCAAAACCTCTCCCTCCCTCGGCCCTCCCCGGATCTCAGACCGGTGGTTTATGTATTTAACTGGTCAGAGAAAGCCCAGAATAAATTCATCTCTAAAAGGCAGCTCTGCAGTGTGTCACAGCGCACTCTGATGTGAGTAATTTGTACAAATGAATATAAATATTGAGCTTGGGCACCACAGCAATTAGACACTGTCACATTAACAACACCATCCCCTCCATGCACGGGGGAAGGGAAGGAGAGGGGTTTCCTCCTGCGTGGGACTCTGGCCATTTGTCATGCAAGTGGTGCAGATGACCAGTAACGAACTGTGGGAAATTCATCATCATAATGAATGGCCACGAGTGCAATTCCTTTTCATAACATGTTATCATTGCAGTAATTAACTGCCTGCTTGTTCAGTTGTGCACCAGAGTTGTTGCACATAATCCATCACAGTTTCCAGTGGTAACAGCGCATTAAACACATCCTCAGCCATGAAATTCCATGGCTTTGGCACAGAGAGAGCTGCTCTGACACCCCACCACCAGCACTGCCCATGTTTTGTGTCCCTCACAGGTGCTCCCCAAGCCCCACTGCCTGTGGCGGGCACAGAGCTGCCCTGGGATGTGGGAGCAGGAGCTGGAGGATTCCCTGCCTTGCGTGACCACGAATACAGGCTAAATATTAAATAATAAATAATAAACCCTCCCACTGTAATCAAGGGCAAGGAGGTTTGCTCGGAGGGGTGGCATTTCCTGTGCTATATCAGTCCACAGGAGTTGCTCCGGGCAATCCCAGCAGTTACCTTGCAACGAGGCTCAGATCTGCCTCTGAACCTGCTGAATAAAACTGGAATGTGCATTCCAAAGCAAGATGGGTCAGCATGGGCAGCACAGGGGGCTGTGGGGGGCTTTATCTCTGGGGACATGGGGCTGGGCAGGTGAGGAGGAGGGGGCTGAGGGTCACTGTGCTGTCCCCACACGTGGCAGGGGATGCTCACAGCTCCAGCCCCACCATTCCTGCAGCCCTATCCACACAGCTGCAGCATCCCACAGCGGGGAAAGCACCAGACACTTCACTAAGAGTTTTTTCCTTCAGATAATGCATAGAAGGTCATTGCCTTTTATCTCTCACAGTGCTGCTTTTTTATATTGCTCCAAATATTTGAATTCCCTGTTCTGCATCCTTCCTGTCCAGGGGCCCTGGTCATGCACCAGCTCCCACCTCCTCTGTGCCCAGGAGCTTCCCAGCTCCTCCTCTGCCCTAATTTTCTCTGCTGCTTCTATGTCTAAGAGAATTTATTCTGATGAGAGGTTTAAAATATCCCAGGCTCCTACACATCTGCTTTATTTTCCATAGTGTTTCATTCCACCTCAACAGGAGGAGTTAAACCCAAAGAAATTCCCAAGGGACAGACAATGAAAAGCCAGGGATGGGAAGGGGGTTGTACAAAAGCCCCCACAGAGCAGCTCCAGGATTGCCAGGGATGAGAGAAGAGTTGGTCACTGCAGACAAATAAGATTAGCGCAGCGAGACACTGGATGATTAAAACACTTGTCCTTATGCAAAATTCAGCAGATATTCCCAAATGTCCATGGCAGACAAATTGCACCATCTGGTCAGTGAGATAAAGTCTTTAAACGAGAACTTTGCAGGCCGAAAGTTCTCATCTGTAAAGGCAGGTCATGCTGGTGCCCTGTGATTTGCCAAATCGAGGGCAACCCACTCTTCCTCGTCTCTCCCACTTCACTGCAACATTAAAAACCACATATGGTGCATTCCCAAAGTGACACTGTCCAAAAGAATAAAGGATCTGGTCTCAACTCTCTCTTTTTCACAGTGATAATTCCCTATTTTGTCTGATTCCAGATGCCATTATTGCTAAAACACCCATTTTCCTGTTAGGAAGCTATCTAATTAATAAATATATACATAATATATTAGATAGTTAATATAGATGGTGTATCTTAATACATTTACCACATATTCAGCAGGGTCTGAAGGCCTTTGAGCAGTGCCTGTGTAACCACACAGGAATTTCCCACATCAGGTCTGTGAAAGGAGCCCAGGAACCACAGGGATCCCCAAAAAACCCAGTAAATGAACATCTCAGGTGAAGGCAGGGGCAATCCCTCCATTTATCTCAGCCCAGCTGGATCAGCCCTCGATGCAAGAACCCACTGGCCTCCCCACATCAAACATCTGTAAATTGGCCATTATTTTGGCATGTCCAGACAGAGCTCAGGTAATTAGCTCAGAGCATGGAGCCTTTCCCGAGGCTGGCAAGGCCGGGGTACCTGCAGACAGCTCGTCAGTGGTTAAACCTGCAAAATCCATTTTGGAGAGAGATGGACTGACATTACATAATAATCTCAGTGCCCGAATGCCAGGAGCACTGCAAGAAAAAGCAGC
Organism: Oreocharis arfaki; assembly: GCA_013398015.1. Lineage (NCBI taxonomy): Eukaryota > Metazoa > Chordata > Aves > Passeriformes > Paramythiidae > Oreocharis > Oreocharis arfaki. The sequence continues at coordinate 418,921 of VZRR01002862.1, forward strand.
AGCTTTGCACAGGGGGAAGATCTCCCGTGTCAGTGTGAGTTCAGAAATCTAACAGCCTTAATTACTGTTTTATACACTGTACTAATTTCCTTGATTGTGCTGTGAAATCAAAACACATAATGAAGACCTTTTTCCCCTCTAATAAAAGCTGTCAGAGTAAATAAATATTCATCCCCATCTGGCCCTCTGGAATGAAAGGAGAATTAATTGATAATTTTCAGAGCTCCGTAACCTCCTGCCCGGTGCTCTGTTAGCTGAGGGGTTTATGTGGAGTCTGCCTCCCTGAAATCCTGTTAATACAAGTTTAAAAGTCAGACAGGCATGGTGCACTAAATCAAATCTGTTTTCTAGGCTGCATCACATGGCAAAAACCCCATCTGTTCCTCAACAGCTCAGTGCAAGCTGGTGTTTTACATTCACAGCAGAAAGCTGCTCTCAGATAACCTGGGTACAGCCACAGCAGCGCTGTGCCTGTCAGGACACACGCACAGATCCTCGTTTGTCTGCTCTGAGTGAGTTACTCTGCGGATTTCTCTGCTCTGAGTAAGTTACTCTGTGTTGGAGCCCAGCCCTGAGCACAGCACTGGGTTTGTTACCCTGGTGGGGGATGAGGCGAGGGCGAGGAACGCGAGATCTGCCTCGGATATTGTGGGTGGCCTCGGTTTTGCTGCTGTTCCTCAAGGTTTAGGGTGCAGATAGAGCAGTGATATTTAGAGAGGCGTTTGAGCAGAGAGGAGAGGCTGCAGGTGGTGCTCCAGGAGGGGTGGCAGGCACCACGTCGGGAGAGCACGGCCACTCCTGGAGAGGATGCGGGGACATTTTAAAAGTCATTTGCAGTGCAAATCTAACTCCTCTTTGTCACACACAGACCCGTAATGGAAACGTGCACCCCGGGCCGGGGATGAGAGGGAATAATCACAAAGGTAAATGCCACTCGAGGGATTTTATCTTCTCATGACATTTGCAGTGGCTCGTTCTTCCTGCAGCCCACACGTCCCATCGGGGCAGCCGTGGCTGGGCGTTCTGCATATCCAAACTGCTAAAGCCTTCCAGGAATTCCGGGGAAATGGAGATGGGGGGGTCACTGCGGGTGAGCAAACATTGATGAAGCACAAGACAAAGCCCACGGAAGAAGGAGGAGGAGGTGCAGGTTCCCAGAGAAGCCAATTCCACATTCCAGGGATGTCCCAGGAACACATCCCTGCCAAACCCTCTGTGAACCGGGGGCTGCGGCAGCTCTGGCACTGGGGGGATTTCAGTCAGCACTGAGCAGGATAATCCATGCAAAGCCCAGGAGCAAAAACTCCATCTTGAGCCCAGCTTTGCAACCAGACATGCTGGAAGAAGTCAGGAGTGTCAGGTTTATGAAAGCGAAGGTGTGGGGGATATATACATATTTTATGTCTATATATTCTCGCTCCTGTAGGTCTCCAGAAAAGCAAAATCCATCTCATTCAGAACCAGATGCTGGACGTAAATTTATTAAGATGAATGAAGCTGCTTCATTCCCCTTTAGTGCCTGGAGGTTGAAAACTCAGGCAGTATTGCCTCTCCCGGGCATCAGAGCACTCCATTTCTCCCTAAGTTCTCAACAATAATTCATGTCTCTGGATGGCATTGATCAGCCAGTCTTTGAGATCCTATTCTTTGTCTACGTCTTCTCTTGCACTCGGCTTTTAAGACCATGGGGAAGAAAGGTTTCTGGCAGGCAAGATAAAAACTATTTATTGTACTGATCTTTTTGATTAATGGGTGGAGTTAGGTCTGAAATCATTTTTATCAGGTGAATATAATGGCTTGCAGGACAACAAAAAGGGCATTTCAATTTTTTATCAAAACCTTCAGCGAGAGCACAATCCCCCAAGGTGAACTTTGGGGACAGCCCAAGTAGCCAGGAGTGAATAAATATCTTATAAGTTCAGTATTAGCTGAGAATTGCCTCATGAATCAGCAGGGATCGTTTGAAGGAGCCGGGCACTCCTTATCCCTGCCTTTGGAGAGAGGTTTCATGGATCTGGGCTGTGAGGAGATGGAGTCAGGCAAACTCGGACACCCTGGGTTTTCTAAACAACTCTGTTATCAGCTCCACCTCCACCGGGCTTCGTGGTCGGAAATCATTCACTTGAGCCTAATTAAGTAGACATTAATTAGATCAGAGTGTCTGACTGTGTATTAGTCTCTCAAAATACGACAGAGCCGTTCCCTTTCTCGCCACACCGCTGCAGGAAGCCTGTCTGCCCAATGTTTGTCAGCAACACGGACTCCCAGCAGAATCCTGGAGCTGCTTCCACGGCCCCTGTGACCCTGAGCCTGGACTCAGGATATTCTGTGGTTCCCTGGAAACCAGATTAACCGTGCACACACACCAGGCAGTCAACAACACGCATAAAGGCTTGTGTGCATTAAAAAATACGGGTTGGATCACTCGTTGAATTAATGAGCCCTTAAAACTTGTTCGGAATGACCCCTCCTGACCCAAGCCCCACCCGATGGGGTTTTGAGCTGTTTTTTTTTCACCCAGGCACCGAATTCTCCCAGACACTGGAAAACTCTTTGTGTGTCTGACGCCTGATCACCTTCCATTTCCATGCACCGTGATTACACGAACCCAAACGCACAGACCGGGATGTTTAAGGCTGTAAAAGTGAAAATGTTTCAAGGCAAAATGGCCTTTTAAAAGTATTTTGTAAGCACAGCGTGCCCGAGATTCCAGGCTGTAGTAACAAAGCAAGGATGTTTTTGGCAAAGGGCTGTAAGGGGCACTCTGTCAGCAGTGCTTTGTTATCTTTGTGCCCACCAGCCTTCTCCAGTCAGTGCGAGATGATGAGGAAAGATGATATAAAGCAAGGGCTTGTTGGGTGGTCTGCAGACAGAGACGGTGGGAAGTGTCCACAGAGGGTTTGGAGCATCCCTGGGGGTTTTGGTTCTCTCTGGGGGTGCAGGGCTGGAGCTGCCTCTCCCCCTGCCGCCTCCTGCACCCCGAGCGTTTCCAAGTCTCGCCCACTCAAGGGCATAATTATGACGACTTTGGAACTCATTCCTCTCTGCCCGTCTCCGTGCATGATTTCAAATAAGCCTCCCAGGCAACCAGCAAGGAGAGCTCCACGGAAAGCAGTGGCAGGCTTTGAAGTTGGAGTCTCTGTTCTGTTTCCAGACAGATTTTGATTTAATGATAGATGCCTACCCTGCCAGGGAAGAAATTTCGTAATGAATCAAGTAATGCGGGTATAAATAGAACCCAGCCGCAGTGTGGAGTGAGGAGAACAGGAGGAGATCACAGGCTGGACTTCGGGTCGGGCCCAGCTGGGCTCAAGGCTGGGCTCAGCCACCCCTCAGGCTTTGCCCTGGGGTAGAATTGGGGCTCACTGTCCGTGGCTGAAAGGGTGGTAAAGGCAGCAATGACCCGGGCATAGCTGGGAGCCAAAATGTTCGTGCAAGCTCTGAGAAGCCCAGGGCGGTGCCGGCAGCCTGCCTGCCCTGCGAGCCCCGACCCCCAAGCGCCTGCTCCTGTCCGGGCACTGCACATCTCCCTTGTCCGAAGGGTGGGATGCCTGCAGCTTGGCAGCAAATTACATAAAGGCTACGGAATCACAGAACGACTTGGGTTGGAAGGGACATTAAAGCCCATCTAATATAATCTCAAAGATTATATAGTATTGTCTGGTTATTTTAAGTTACTTTTTATTACTGCTTCAGTAACTCCAAATTCCATTTGGTGGCATCAGTTATATTAATAAAGCACCCTCAATTTACTCATTATAATTTAAGCAACACCCAAACAACTCAGTTAAGACGTAAATACCTGTCTTACCCCAGATAAAGCAGGGCTTGTTTGTTCCTCTCCCTGGGCACTCAGTGACATTATTAATCCCCAGCAAAGCACACGAGGCTCACCCCCGAAGCAGCAGAGGCACAGTTTCACTCGAATTTAAAACACACCGAGCAATCCGGGTCAGCAGAGACTTCACCTTTCCAAAGGCGTTTTGCAGCTTCCCCCAGACAGATCCCAACAAAAGGGGTTAAATGAGTGGTGAGTGGCCATTGATGGCTTTCACTGAGAATTTGGGGTTTCTTTTGGGAGGTAAGATCACGTTTATGTTAAGGGAGCCGTTCCGTTCTCCTTCTAGGAGACAGTCAAGGACGATTATCCTTTTAGGAAGAGCAGTTGTGAAGGGAACAAATGCTGGTGGGAGTCGCGATGAGCAAACCAAGCCAGGCTTAGCCAGGCTCCGGTTTTTTCACCTCTGTCGTTGATTCTTCCACCCCTCTCAGCTTCCCCCTGCCCTGCGGCAGCGATTGGCTTTATCGACCTTTATAAACTGCTTGAGCAGAGGTGACGCCAGCGGCTCCTTCTGCCTCCGAAGCCAGATCTGAACTGCAGAACCCGGAGGCAAAAGGCCGCTGCTCCGCTCTCAGTGCACGGCGTCCTCTCCGAAAGATTCGCGCTCCCTTTTCCCAAGCACACAGACATTTCCCACTCCGTAAAAACCAGAGTTCAGGGTGGCCACGAGCCCACGCTGCCCTCTGGGACCTTCCCCTGCTTTCCTGTGCCCATCACAGCGCTGGTTTCTGCAGAGGGACGGACCAGCGTCTCTCCCCTTCCGCTTTAATCGCTCTGAGATCGCTTTAATCTCTGAGATTGGAGAGACCTTTAAGAAATTCTGGGGGAAATGACACAAGAGGCTGAGAACTGCTGCAAACAGGCCCCCACCTGCTGCTTCCAGCAGCTGCCAGAAACCGGCTGGGAAGGAAACTCCTCTCCCAGCTCCCCCCTTTTCCTCACCCTCCATCACGTGCAGCTGTAACTCCATCTGAACCAGTGGAAAACCCACTTCCTTTATCTTTAAAGATAAATCTCCCGGTTCATGCATGTGGTGCTGATATTCATCTTAAATAACAGCGGCAAGATGAACCCACCTCGACTTTCATTTCTCACACACAACATCCTTGTCAGCAGTGGAGAGCTTAAGTGCTCTTCCTTTCGCACCTATTAGGTTGGAACGAGCCTTAAAAGCATAAATAACCTTCCCCACAGCATAATGAAAGACCTTATTACAGCCTGGGATTAATTTTTTCTAATCTATTTACAAGCAAAAAGGTCGAACTCAAATTTGACAGTGAGGAAGGGAGGCAGGATTCATTATCTCCAGAAAGACTCAAGAAAATGGATCGGCATAAACAGAGATAGTTTTGGAGCTTGAATCCATGTCCTAGCCTTTAATTAAAAATTACCCAGCAAGGCACTGCCTCGCAAACACCATCAGCTACAGGAAAAATGAAATTCCTAATTACTGAGCACAAATATTTTGATCTCAATGGGTTTTTTATTTAAAAAAATCATCTTTACTGTTCAAACCTGCCTTCAATTCCTTTTCCTTCTCCATGTAAAAGCTCTGCTTTATCCTTTTATTATCAAAGGAGCAGCAGGACATAACCACACACGGAGCACTGATTTTTTTCATTAAGCTGCCCTCACAAACCTCCCTCACCTTGCTGCCCACGAATCTCATCTCACTCCCTCTGGCTGCAGCTGTGGACACCGGAGGCAAGGCTGGGGTGAGGATGTGCCTCACTCAGCTCTGCAGAACAACCTAAAAACGGCTGAACTGGTCAGAGCTGGTCACTGTGGAGAAAAGGGGGCAATTCCTACAATCCCAGCAGCTGGTTTAGCTGGATGGGGGGAAACTGGCCAGAACCAGCCTGGGTGATGTGGGATCCCGGAGATGGGCAGAGGGAGGGGATTGCCACACGCGCTGCCTTTGGTGAGTACCCAGAACGGGCACTTGGGGCCACACAAATCTCATCCCAGAGATTTGGGAAAGGGCTCGGCTCCTGCCTCCGCAGGCTCTGCTGTTCCTGAGGCTGTGCCTCCCTCTCCAGGCAGCCCAGGAGCTGGCACTGCTGCTGGTTGTTTCATCCAACGCAAATTCTTCCCAATATCCCATCTAACCCTCTCCTCTGTCAGTTCGAGGCCGTTCCCTCTTGTCCTCTCGCTGCCCTTGTAATTATTTGCTCTAATAATTACAATAATACTTGTATTATTTGCACTGATGCTTCTTGAGTAGCTGGCTGCACTCCCTGGACCTCAGAGGAGTCAGTGGGCAGAGATAATTTGTGTTTATTCCATGTGTTAACTGTACTTGTACGTGTTTGTTGCATTTATTATGCACTTAATGTATTCCTTTAACTCTGTGAGAAGAGTGCCAGGAGGTTTTTCAGTTTGTTTCCATCTTCCCCAACTGTAAATAAACCCAACCTCATCAAGAGCGCTGCTGCCATTAGTGCTGGGACTGGTGCTGCCGGGCTGGGCATGATCTTATTCCTGCCCCAAGAATCCCAGGGAATTAAGGCGCCTGACAAAGCAAGGAATCAGTGGAGATGGGGAACAGTGTCCCGCGCTCCTGGAGCCGGCCCCATCCACCACTCTGTGCGATTCCCACTGCTAAAAATACGCAAATGCCGTTATTTTTGTGGGATATTCCTTAGCAGAGCCAGGCAGAGGGATGTGGGCACTGGGAGCACGGAGGATGCACTTTGATCTCAGAGTCAGCTGCGTTCTCTGGGCACCCCGGGGAACCAAATGCGGATAAACCACTTGCTTTTCCTAATAAAAAACTTTCTCTTTTTAATACAAAGAGAGAATGTTCCGTGTGCCTGAGCAGCTGATCTTTGAAGAGGATGGCGAGGATGGCTGGGTCCCAGTGCCTTTTGCCTGAGAAGCGGGAATAAGCACCACGAAGCCAGAAATCCGAGGGCTCCAGCAGGGAGAACTCAGGGAATTCCACCCCCGCCTCGGCTGCCCGAGCACAGCGGATCTCTCATCTCCCCGTTCCTCCTAAAATCCGCATTGCTGCGAACGCGGAGCACTCGGGGCCGCTGAAGCACCCAGAAGAGAGGGAACTGCAGTCAAACCCATGAAACACCCATTTTACAGGCGCTGGGCGCTTGTTCCCAGAGAATTCAAGTTCCTGGAGAAAGAGACGAGGAGTTCAGAGCTTCAGTCCTCTGGCAGAAACGTCGGAGTTTGTTCTAAATGGCTCTTGAGATTCCTGAGTGCTACAGAGAGAAGGGGGATTCAAGAAAGGGAAAAAAAAAAAGAGAGAGAAAGGAAAGAAGAACCAGAAATCGCGAAGAGTTTTATATCGCAGGCTAAATAAACAGGATTATTGACACTGCCTGACCTGAACAGGTTTCCTGCCTGGGGCAGGGCAGAAAAGGGAGGTGGGAAAAGCTTTCCTCCAGCTCAGGGAGTGGCAGAAATCGGAGCAGATTGTCGGTACAATCTGGTTTTTCAGGCACCGCACATCTCTGGAGCCCTGAGTCTGGCCCCGCGGCTGGGGATGGGAGCGGGGCTGCGGAACCACAGAGGCAGATTTCTGGAATTACTGCAGAAACTGCACTTTTGAAAACTCCATCCCTACTGTGGGCATAATCAAGGGATAATTAGGGTTTACTGAAGCCTGCAGCCTTTCCGCTCTGCTCTTTCTGTGCTCTTCCTGAAAGGGAGAAGATGAGAGCCTGCAGAGCTTGCAGCCCCTTTTCCTTTGTTTTTGGGATCACCTTGGTAAGTACTTCGTGGTTTCCCAATCAGGCTGCGGAGGGAGGATCCTTCCACCTCCTCCCCACACCCTTCCCAGAGCACAGGAGAACTCTGATTTCTCCTGATGCTCATTTCTCACTAACATGATTATTAGTAGGTGAGTCTCAGTAATTATTCGAAAGCATTTTCAAAATTTCACTTTTAAGTAAGTTTTATAAAGCCCTTATAAAAACCCTTTCCAAAATCCGGGCATCCGTTTCTGAAAAGAAGTCCGGAATAGCCCGTTATCATTATTTATGTCTTCATTTTTGGAGTTCACAGCTCATTCTCTGACGCTCACAGGGTGTTTAAACAATTTGGCTGTGTCCTCTGGATAATTATAATGAGCTACAGCCTCCCAAAACCCCCCAGAAAATGTGATTCTGCTCATGCTGACCTAATCTGACTACAGCACTCTTCCTCTCCCCTGGGAATGCTTACAAGCTTGGTAGAGGACTTCTAGCCAAAAAAGGGGGGAAAAGGAAAAAGCAGCCCGTTGTCACTGTTCCCTCACCTTTCCACCCCCTGCCTGCCTGACACCAGAGCCTGGGGAAAAGCCCCCCAAAACCACAGCCTTGGGCCCTGCAGCAGCACATCTGCCATTTATTGCCAATTAATTCAGCGTAAAGATCCTTAGGGGCTTGCAAATACTGAATGGAAAGTGACTATAAATGTGAATTATTGGACTTGGAGCAGCCTGAGCTCTCTGTACCCACAAGGTGCTGCACATGGCAGGGGCAGCACGTGGTGCCCCCGGCTCCTCGTGGCAGGGCTGGATTTCCCTCGGGTTTGCCCGAGCTGTGGGCTCCCTGCTCCAGCTCTGGAGCTGGGATTGCTCCCTCCCCTCGGCAGGGATGCTCCGAGCAGGCCGTGCCCCCTCTGCCCCCGGCAGGGCACAGCATCTCCCCAGCCTGGAGAGGTGAGCATCTTCCTCCCACCACAGCGAGAAACAAACCCTAAAACTCCTCCTGGGTGGGTGGCTGTGCTGTGGGAACAGGGTCTGGGGGCACCAGAGTCAGGGTCCCCCACAGAGATGTGATTCCAGGGGAGCTCTGGACAATCACTCAACTTAAAACAAGAAATGTCTCAGCAGGGTCTCCTCCTCCCAGAGTGAGCTGGGCTTGGGCTTTTCCTGAAGGGAGCCACGGGAATGATGGAGAGGGGCTTTGGACAAGGGCCCAGAGTGCCAGGGCATGGGGAAATGGCTTCAAACTGACAGGGAGCAGGTTTAGATGGGATATTGGGATGAAATCCTTCCCTGTGAGCGTGGGGAGGCCCTGGCACAGGGTGCCCAGAGCAGCTGTGGCTGCCCCTGGATCCCTGGCAGTGCCCAAGGCCAGGCTGGACATTGGGGCTTGGAGCAGCCTGGGACAGTGGAAGGTGTCCCTGCCATGGCAGGGGTGGAGCAAGATGAGTTTTAAGGTCCATTCCAACCCAAACCATTCTGGAGTTCTGATTTTCCACAGTGCCAATTGCTGTTAGCCAGGGCCCAGAGAGGACAAGAAAAGATGGAAAATGTGTGAGATCTCACATAGCAGAACTGGAATGGGGAATGATTTAGGACAGGACCAAGAAGTAGCTGGAAGATCTTTCTGCATTGGCAGGAATCCCCAGAGAGACATCAGTGCCACAGGACTGGTGAAGAACACATCCTGTGCAGTGGTGGGGTTGTTTTTTCATGATGATGATGGTGGTGATGATGATGATGATTATTATTAATAATAATAATAATAGTTGTTATTGTTATTTGTGTTTTTCCAGAATCACACACTGCCATGACAGAGCTGGGGACAGGGATCCACAAATCACTGATGGGTTTGGCTGGCAAGGCTCTGCAAAACCATTCATCAGCACTGCTGTCCCCTCACCCTTGGCCAGCTGCAGGGGCTCCCTCACCAGTCCGTGATCTATGGAATGTTTGCCTAAACATCTGCGAGGCAGGGAACAGCAAATTAACTCGCTGTAATTAAGGCTGATAATGCGGTGATTTGAGCAGGACCTTTGTGAAAAGGGCACAAAGAGCCTCCCATCACTCATTAATGTTGATAAAACACTGGAGCTCTTCACTAAATAGATGCCAAACAACGCTGCTCTGCCAATTGCTGCACAAGTCGATGTAATTAGTGCCTTAATATAGGGCAGGTCGTGCTGCACGGGGGATGGACAACGAAGGGAAGTTTGGGGTTAGGAGTTAAAAATGAGATTGGTATCAGAGAGAAGAGGGTTTCCATCCTGTTTGTCAGCCAAATCCAGGTGGGGAAGGCTGGGGTGACACTCCACAAACACCCCAGAACAACTCCAAATCCATAGGATTCCATAGGAAAGGACCACTGGACATGGATGTCCAGAGGGGGCAGCAAGGGAATGTTGAGAAGGGTCTCAGTAAATCTCACTGGGGAGTGCAACTTTGGGGAGTGAAACATGGCAGGAGCCCGGGGGGGCAGCGAAGGAGAGTCAAGAAAGGGTCTCGACTACAGGGATGGCAATCCCAAAATACCTCTGAAGGGTCCTTTGGGAGAATGCTGAGATGGCTTGCACGTTCTCCAGAGGGAGTTAAGGATGTGGACGCCCAGAGAGGACAATAAGAGGTGCTGAGAAAGGGTCTCAGGGGCGGTATGGGGAACATGGGCACCCAGAGCGGGCAGTATGGTGTTGGTTTGGGACAGGGCTGGTCCAAGGGCAGTGTGGAGAGCCGAGGTTAAGGCAAACAGCAGCGGGAGGCTGCGGCAGAGTAAGAACAGCGAGGACTGGCCTTGTCTTCAAAATCGGCAGTGTAGTACAGGGCCAGCTGCAAGTCCTTTGTATTCCCGGCTGCCAGCAGGGGGAAAACCGGCTTTGGTGTGGGGTGTGACAGGGA